>CM031956.1:23062446-23481058 GCA_018749465.1 Paracanthobrama guichenoti
ACGTTAGCGGAGCACTAACACCAATGACTGATGTAATGTTAAAGTTTGTAAAACAAATCTGGCTCCATGCTTTATCTTTACTCAAAGTAGTAAGAACGACAGACAATCTGCATTAATAGACTGTTTTAGGTGATAGTGGCCCACAGATGATGAGCAGAAGTATCTCAGTAAGACAGTAATAACGAGAGTTAGCCGGATACCTACATATGAAACATCTATGAAACATGTCTTCTCGACATGATGCTATCCAGTATCCGTTTGAGGTGGTTCAAGTTTTCCCTGCTGTCTGCGCGTGCAATAAGTGTCACAACGAAATGGCTTGCGATTCGTTTGAAAAACGATTAATTTAATTGACTCGGAGTCGACTCTTACTTTTGAGAGACAATAACTTTATATATGGTGCACTTTCAGATTTAAAACTGTTTTCAGTCACTGTGAGCTGTGTTACACACTACATGAAAGTTCATTTTCAAAAATCCATAATAGGGGTACTTCAAAGTCACAAATATTTTAGTATTTATTATAAATGATTTATCCGTGCACAATTTTATTCTATTCATTTTTTTCTTGTTCGAGAAGCTGATTCACTTTGATGTACACTCACCTAAAGGATTATTAGGAGCACCATACTAATACTGTGTTTGACCCCCTTTCACCTTCAGAACTGCCTTAATTCTACGTGGCATTGATTCAACAAGGTGCTGAAAGCATTCTTTAGAAATGTTGGCCCATATTGATAGGATAGCATCTTGCAGTTGATGGAAATTTGTGGGATGCACATCCAGGGCACGAAGCTCCCGTTCCACCACATCCCAAAGATGCTCTATTGGGTTGAGATCTGGTGACTGTGGGGGCCATTTTAGTACAGTGAACTCATTGTCATGTTCAAGAAACCAATTTGAAATGATTCGAGCTTTGTGACATGGTGCATTATCCTGCTGGAAGTAGCCATCAGAGAATGGGTACATGGTGGTCATAAAGGGATGGACATGGTCAGACACAATGCTCAGGTAGGCCGTGGCATTTAAACCTTTAGGCCGGGCCTAAAGTGTGCCAAGAAAACATCCCCCACACCATTGCACCACCACCACCAGCCTGCACAGTGGTAACAAGGCATGATGGATCCATGTTCTCGTTCTGTTTACGCCAAATTCTGACTCTACCATCTGAATGTCTCAACAGGAATCGAGACTCATCAGACCAGGCAACATTTTTCCAGTCTTCAACTGTCCAATTTTGGTGAGCTTGTGCAAATTGTAGCCTCTTTTTCCTATTTGTAGTGAAGATGAGTGGTACCCAGTGGGATATTCTGCTGTTGTAGCCCATCCTCCTCAAGGTTGTGCGTGTTGTGGCTTCACAAATGCTTTGCTGCATACCTCGGTTGTAATGAGTGGTTATTTCAGTCAAAATTGCTCTTCTATCAGCTTGAATCAGTCGGCCCATTCTCCTCTGACCTCTAGCATCAACAAGGCATTTTCGCCCACAGGACTGCCGCATACTGGATATTTTTCCCTTTTCACACCATTCTTTGTAAACCCTAGAAATGGTTGTGCGTGAAAATCCCAGTAACTGAGCAGATTGTGAAATACTAGCACCAACAACCATGCCACGCTCAAAATTGCTTAAATCACCTTTCTTTCCCATTCTGACATTCAGTTTGGAGTTCAGGAGATTGTCTTGACCAGGACCACACCCCTAAATGCATTGAAGCAACTGCCATGTGATTGGTTGATTAGATAATTGCATTCATGAGAAATTGAACAGGTGTTCCTAATAATCCTTTAGGTGAGTGTACGTCACAGTAGAGAAGAACAGATTATTTCAATTTACGTTTCATGCCAACTTTAAGAGTCAGAGCATGTAAAAAGAGCTTCACAAGATAACATATTCACTTTTGCAGTGAATTGGTATGAAGGACTTGTCCAACCAGTGGTGTGAGTTTGGGGCAAACAGGAGTGTTAATAGGTAAACTATAACGATATTTGCTATTCTGTGTAGTGACAACAATGATGCTAAATTTACACACCTTCAGTAGACCTCTGCCATAAGTATTTGTGAGTGTGTGTGTGTCTGCCCACGTACCTGTTCATGTTCTACTTTGAGCAGCATTCTGCTGTTGAGCTGTTTGAGGGCTATGCTTTCCTCCTCGAGAGCCTTCACACGCTGCTGGAGGCTCATACTCGTGCTGTGGTAGATATGATCCCACTCCTCGTTCAGTTTCATCAGCTGACACACACACACACACACATTGACTTTTATATCATTGTGGGACTTTCTGTAAACCTTTACATTTTTAGTCCATTTACTAATTCATTGTTCAAGGGGCCATTGTCTACCTGTTTTTACTATCAGTGTAATGACATTTGATCACAAACACAGCCAAATCTGACTCACCTACACCCAAAACACTTGTACAGAGCTAAAATTATGGGTCCCATTAAGAGTCTTCACTACAGTATGCACTAACATTTAAATGAATCATTTGATACAATGCACATATTGTGTAAATCCATGTTTTTACTTATATTTAAATATACCTGCATGTACAGCTGTAAATAATTTCTGCAATTACGTCTATAATTACACTGTCTATTTATTTATTTATTTATTTATTTGCTTGCTTGTTTCCGTGAAGCAAATAATTGCCACTTTTTTCCTCACAATTCTGACATTTTTCTGACAACTGCGAATTTATATCTTGCAATTCTAATAAAAACGAATTCTGAATTGTGTGAAAAAAGTGGCAATTACCTTTTATATGTTTTATTCAGTGGCAGAAAAGAGCTTCATATACTTTTAATATATGAAAGTACATATAGTAGTTAACGAATATAAAGTGGGACCACACTGCAACCTCAAAAATGAAATGCACCTTACTTCTTGACATAAAAATTTGCTACAGTATAATAGGAATTCAATATATAGGACACTAAATAAAAAAAAAAAAGTTTAACATGCAAATGAAAAAGAAGTATCTACAGTAAATTAAAGTCAAATCCATGTTCTGAGCTGTTGTTATTGTACAAAATCTCCCTATCTTTCCTTTTTATGGTGAATTTCAAAGAAATGAAAGAACATTGAGTTCTAGGGTTATGGTGTTTTATTCTACCTCTTTGTTGAGTCTCCTCAGTTCAGTGTTTTTGTTGAGGAGCTGAAGCTTCTCTTCATCAGAGGAGGTGATTGACATGCTTTCTGTGATGAGGGTTAACTGCTCCTCCCCAGAGAGAAGGGGCTCTTCCTGTGCCGCGTCCTCCACCTGCCTACAACACGTGCAAACAAGTTTATATATATATATATCTCACATTACTATTATTATTACCCCCCAACTCGACCTTTCAAAGACACCTTTTGGCATGTTTACAATATTTTGCCCCGTTTTTTACTCTTGACTAACCCTAACCTTGGAATACAGCTCTTATTTAAACAAAACATTGTTGAGACCCTTTATGAAGTTGATTTCCTCAGGGGGATATTTGCACATTAAATGCTTGTCAGATTTTGCTGTTCTTGAGAGGATCCCCTTGAGAATAGTACATGACAAGGGCAGTAATTAGGGGCCAAGCACCACAGGTGCTTTTTATGCATTGACGTTCTTATTCTTCCGTTTCTCCTTCTTCTTCGGCTCTTGAGTCTATGGCAGCCCATAGAACCACAGGAAAATTATGAAATTTGGCACACAGAGAGAGGACAGTCTAAACTGTCACCAAAGCAAATTTGCTTCAACTCAATCGCTCTAGCGCCAACTGTCCAAACTGTCACATTTATGCTAATAACTTTTGGGCTCCTTCAAAATCCTCCTAGGCCGTTGCTCCGATTTTCATGAAAATGGAACAAGATCATCTTCAGACAATGCCAACAAAAAAGTTATGGAATTCAAGTCGATTCATCATACCGTTCTCGAATAAGCCGTGAACGAATTTGATGAAGTGCCCGCCAAAATTAATGTGAGGCTATCTCGGCAACGCTTAACATATTCTGACCAGCCTTGGTGTGTGTTATGACAACCATGACCTGAGACTACCTGTACGTTTTTTTTTTTTTTTTTTTTTTTGGCTTATAACTTCTAAACACTTTGATCAAAAATCAAAACAATACCCAATTTTACCATTTCTGCCATTTTGGGTGTCGGCCATTTTGAATTTTGTCAAAAAAAAATGCTGTATTTTACGAATGCATTGGCACATTACGAAACTCGGTATGTGTCTTTGCCACCATGCCTTGACAGCACTCAAAAAGTTTCAGGGCAGCGCCATCTTGTGGTCAAAAGTTATAATAAAATTTCCAAAAATGCTAATAACTTTTTATTAAATTAGTGTATTATAACTGATCCATAGATACCAATTTTGCCATATTGTCTGCCATTTTGATTTTATTTACTTTTTTCGAACTCCTCCTACAGCATTTGTCTGATTTTCACCAAAATCGAATCTTACCATCTCCAGACCGTGCCGACAAAAAGTTATGGATTTCATGTCGATAGATGAAACCGTTTTTGTACATAGCATCAACAAATTTTGAGGCATGATGCCAAAATGACTCTGAGGCTGTATCTCTGCAATGCTTTGGCATATTGACACCAAACTTTGCATGTGTCATTGTCACCTCACTCTGACCACAACACAGCAGTTTAGTCACAGCGCCATCTATTGGTCAAAAGTGATAAACTATTACATAATTTTACTAGTGACTATAATTATGATTTTTCAGCCATTTTGCCTAAAATCATCTTAATATGTCTTTAATTGCTTATTGTTGCAATTGGTCTGATGGCCATCCATGCTTGCAGGACTTATTGTGCCTTCTTTGTGTTTGGCCCATTATTTATTATAATAATGAATGATTGTATTTATTATAATTGGCCCATTATTTAATATTTATTATTATTTCTAATATTATATAATATAATAATATATGATACCCTTTATATTATATATTATCCCTACAGCTGTGCTGTTATTGCTGCTTACTAATACAGTAATGGACAGATGGAGAATCTGATCCAGCACAAACAAAGTCATGGGTGTTATGCAAATGTTCACATATTTCATTACAGTCTCATGATGAATGACTCATGCTAAACTGTGACAGAGTATGAACTAATAAAAGTTACACAGACACAATGACGTCCATAAAAACAAAATGACTATATAAAAGCTCTGGGAAATTTGAGGTGGGATGGTTTCTATTCTCCCTTTGTGTGAGACTGGGTTTTTATTTTCTCAAGCAAATATATCAAAATGAAAGTTAACAGTTATGTTAATAAATGAGTCAACATGTCCACCAGTGTGATGCTGTATTAAATCATCGGTGAAACTGTCAATATGTGTGATTATAGCGCAGAGAAGTTATGGTGTCTCCTGAGAGAATATCAAATTGCAGGAGGTTATGTACACTAACAAATAAAAAAGTGCTTTTGAGTATCATATAAATACCATGAATATGGTAATCATTTGTATGTCTCACCTAAACATGTCAGTGTTTATAACATTCCAAGGATCACATACCATACTATTGCACAAAACAACCCATCTTAAGCTCTTAAAATTAGAGGCACAATATAAAGATTGGATTAAAATATCCAAAAACCACTAGAATATTGTTATATATTTTGTTGACTTCTGTACTTGCATTATCCCAAATATTTCCAAGAATGTTTAAATCCAGAGAAATAAGCAATTTTAACCAGGACACGGACTGTGTTTGTGCGCGTCTCCTATCAATGACATCAGACCCGCGTTACCCTCGATTTCTGGTTTTATTTAGTAGAAACACCAAAAATGCTTTAATATATGATGTGTTTTATTACACAGGTGAGCAACTGTGTGGAGACATTCATGGACAGAAAACTAATCATTGTTCTCCAGCTCAACACAGTTAGTCTTATTGTTTAAATCTGGTTTTCTTGATTTACATAGATATATATAGTACTTTTTTTATTCTATTTCTATTATAATTTCCTCCTTGTGTTTTTAACTGTGAATTTGCACTGTCCATGGAGCGGACCTGTTTACATTTCACTGCCGGTTGTATATTCTGTATATAACTGTGTATGTGACAAATAAAACTCTTGAATCTTGAATTTACCGTGAGTACCATGTTTTGCCATGCCTAATATCAATCTCTTACTGCAGTATGAACAAGTGTCTCATAGCAGCCGCCGAGCGAACGCACAGAGTAGTATTATAACATAATTTTAACACACTCAATTGTATGTAATATGATAAACAGCGCTGCGTTCCCCCACACACACATGAGCGGGAGAAGCAGAAGCGCTCGTCTGTGTTCAGAATAAAAGCTCCGCTGCTCTCGAGCCGTGTCGCGCTCGTCTCTCATTAGCAATCGCTCCAGCAGCTTCGTTCAGCCCCACCCTGCTTCATACTACAGTAACGTTAATAAATCTATAATGCATTAGCTCATCCACGAACAGGATTTCTGCCCGAATCCCGTCGGATTCTTTTCCACCGGCTGTAGAGATGAAGACAACAACTCCCACGATTCTGTGAAATCAAGGCGCCATCGAGCGACGCCTTTGTTTTGAATAAGTGACCTCTAGCGTCGAAAATTACATATTGTGCCTTTAAAGGTTCCAAAAGGGAATTTTCACGGCGATGCCATAGAAGAACCATTTTTACCTACCCAAAGAACCTTTCAGTGTTCTTGGGAAAAACATTTATTTTTCTTACTGTGAAGAAGATTTGAATAATCTATTTTCTATAGAATGAAAAGTTTCCATGGATGTTAAGGTTCTTCATGGAACCATCAATGCCAATAAAGAAAATGATTAGAAGAAGAGTCCCTACTTCTTGTTTACAGTTTTCTTCTACATATGACAAACGGATTACTCTTCATCTGAATTCAGAGACCTGTACACACACACACACACACACACACATCTTACAACACTCCTGATGAAGCTCATTTAAGCAGCAAGTCTAGATGCTGAAAAAATAATACCCACTCAGACTGAAGTTCATTCTCCTCCTCAGGTAAAGAGTGTTCTTTGCTTGAAGAGTCCTCTTCTGACAGTGAAGAATGTGAACTTCCTTCCATGACCCTTTAAAACCTGAATCCAACTGATTAATAGCTGTAGTTCTAATCCTCTTGTCGTTTTTTACTCCTAAATCCAAACGATGTAACGTGTACAGCCTAAAGGCAGTGTGGTAGCGTAATGTTATTCACAGGAGGGGAAGTTCAAATTTAAACCCCTTCACTGACATGCAAGACATCACAGAGTAGGAAGTAATGCTCAGTGTGTGTCACAATAGTAAACAACCCTATGTCCAATCTGAATGATCTTTATAAACTAATAACAATATAATGGGAACAGTTAATTTGGCCAAATATCTAGTGCTATTGTGTGATTTGTTATTTGAAAGTTTGATTTTATGTCTGTAAGGGTTACTAGATTGAGATACAAAATAAGGAAGTGATTTGTTGGTATAGCAGCAGGGAATTTCCGCTTCGACATCATCTGTTCTCTGTGGGCTTTCTGAAAGACGCCTAAAAGCAGCACGGTTAAAAGCCAAACCACAATGTTTCACTGTCAACACATGGGTGAAAGGACACTGCAGGGTTATTTTCCACCCCCAGGATGTCTGTTTACTTGTAGGCTTCTGTTAATGAATGTGTACCATGGTAACCATACTTTCCACCAAATTTCCAGTTACAACAGTTGTTGTTACTACTGTAATAGAGTTATAAATTCACATGGATTTATTTAGGGGTCATGAACTGGATTTCCTGAGGTGCACTTATGTTAATATGTTAATGAATTTTTACATTCAAAAAAATATAATTTAGAAATAAAAGGCATTTTTCCTACCCTGATTTTAGACAGTTTTGAATGCTCTGTTTGAAGGGCCGTGTCTGCTGAGACTTGAGTGTAAACGCCCACTGCTGTGACTGGCTGCTGTGAGACTTGAGTGTAAACAGCCCACTGCTGTGACTGGCTGCTGTGAGACTTGAGTGTAAACGCCCACTGCTGTGACTGGCTGCTGCTAAACTTGAGTGTAAACGCCCATTGTTGTGACTGGCTGCTGTGAGACTTGAGTGTAAACGCCCACTGCTGTGATTGGCTGCTGTGAGACTTCAGTGTAAACGCCCACTGCTGTGACTGGCTGCTGTGAGACTTGAGTGTAAACGCCCATTATTGTGACTGGCTGCTGTGAGACTTCAGTGTAAACGCCCACTGCTGTGACTGGCTGCTGTGAGACTTCAGTGTAAACGCCCATTGTTGTGACTGGCTGCTGTTAGACTTCAGTGTAAACGCCCACTGCTGTGATTGGCTGCTGTGAGACTTCGTGTAAACGCCCACTGCTGTGACTGGCTGCTGTGAGACTTCAGTGTAAACACCCATTGTTGTGACTGGCTGCTGTGAGACTTGAGTGTAAACGCCCATTGTTGTGACTGGCTGCTGTGAGACTTGAGTGTAAACGCCCACTGCTGTGATTGGCTGCTGTGAGACTTCAGTGTAAACGCCCACTGCTGTGACTGGCTGCTGTGAGACTTGAGTGTAAACGCCCATTATTGTGACTGGCTGCTGTGAGACTTCAGTGTAAACGCCCACTGCTGTGACTGGCTGCTGTGAGACTTCAGTGTAAACGCCCATTGTTGTGACTGGCTGCTGTTAGACTTCAGTGTAAACGCCCACTGCTGTGACTGGCTGCTGTGAGACTTCAGTGTAAACGCCCACTGCTGTGACTGGCTGCTGTGAGACTTCAGTGTAAACGCCCATTGTTGTGACTGGCTGCTGTTAGACTTCAGTGTAAACGCCCACTGCTGTGACTGGCTGCTGTGAGACTTCAGTGTAAATGCCCACTGCTGTGATTGATATCTTTGCATTTGAAATTGCTAGTATTACATGTAAACTGTCTCAAACATTTAACACAGTTTTACTATTACAGCTCTGAAGGTTAACTAATCGTGAAAAGTGTTGATTATTGCATTATATATAGATCCGTTCCCATCACATGAAATGCTACAGTGATGAGCATTGAGCAAATGACAGACAGTATTTTGAGTGCATGAATGCAGCGATCTCATCATTGCAATGCAATTTCACACTCTCACAAAATTCTTTCACCATAACTAACAGATTCATTGTGTAGTGGAAGAGCGTCACTATAACGAGAGTTTTGGCAAAAGATAAACCAGATAAACCTGCGTTGCGTGCTTGACATATTCAGCCATTATAAAGAGAATGTTATTTGAAGTAAAATTACTAAGATTATTCGTTATGAATTTAATGCTGTTGCTGACAACTCTGTCTGGTCCGCAAGCTACGTTTGACAACCAAACACACGTGACAAGGAAACAATGTAAGAACAAGCGCATCATTATTAAAAATTATAGCCCGCAAGATCCAGATTGTCTGTGCGCTAATTTGCAGTGAAAAGGAGAGAAAGAAAAAAAAATGATGGAGGAGGAGGAAATGGTTGGGGAGACGCAGGGATCAAGGATTGTGTTCTGCAAAGAGAGTTGGAGGTAAATAAACAATTTAGCAATGCGCTGCTGTTACGGCTGGTCAAGAAAATGTTTGTGCTTTGTTTCTGTTTGATATAATTGTAAATATATTTATTAAAATACTGATATTCTGGTCTATAACTCCTCCCTGAACTTCCCGCTGCCCTGTATCTTGCTCTCTCATTGGCTGTCGGTCATCGCCGATGTTAATTTCAGTCAGAACTCATTGCACACAGCAGGATTTTGCATCGCCAGGCAGGTCCAGATATTGAGCATGCCAAATATCTCACAGGCATTGGCGACTGAGAGAACATAGGCAGTTCTCTCAGATCGCATCTTTGATCATTCACACTACGTGACTGTCACTCACATGAACAAGCACCGATTTGCCTATGATCTTGGGGATTTGTCGGGATTTAGTAAAACCTGTCAGCGAGTCAAAATCGGGGGGCTAAAATCGG
The DNA here is from genome assembly GCA_018749465.1 of Paracanthobrama guichenoti. Taxonomy (NCBI): domain Eukaryota; kingdom Metazoa; phylum Chordata; class Actinopteri; order Cypriniformes; family Gobionidae; genus Paracanthobrama; species Paracanthobrama guichenoti. The sequence continues at coordinate 23,072,370 of CM031956.1, forward strand.
GCAGTGTGAACTCGGCATAAATTGGGCTCTTGACCCTTGACTTTATAACCTATTTTTTTTTTCTTTGGATGCCTTAACTGTGTGTTTAGAAAACGTTGTGTTTTCATAGTAACAGTCACCATGTAGTGACCTGATGAACTGATATCATCTCTGTTTATATGGGTAATGTGATAATTTTACATTATTGATCACAGCAGCCGTGTGGTGTAACAGCATGAGATTCTACACAAAAAATTATTCAGACACACACGGACATCAAAAATCTGCATATGAATCTCAATAACGATGACAAACAGCATATTCAGAAAAACTCTGAATATCACAAAACAAGCTAAAAGTCACATAAAACAGCAAAACAGGAAATAGTAAGAATAAAAGAAATTACTAAGACAATTCAGATGCATAATTTATTCATGCCACAAAGGAGCCATGGATGAGTTTTGATTGGTGCACCCAGAATGCACTGCAAAAAGCTGTTTGCTGTGCATGAACAGTAAGGCGTATGCTAGTTTCATTCTGAACATTGCAGGTGTGATACCGGAGATGGATAACCACAATGACCACATTACCCTTCCAATGGTCATGCTTACTCCATTCATTATGACGACTTGCCAGTCAGTGTATTGCTGTGTCTAGCATTAGTTAGAGCATTAAGTCTAGTCAGCTATGTCTGAAGAGAGTGCTTTAGCAATGGCTTTATTGACCCAATGCACTATCTGGACCATGGTCAAAATGTGCTCCGAAACAGAACATACCCAAAGGACAAGGATGATTAACTATGAACCGGTGCTACATCAGAATAAAAAACAAAAACAAAACACATTCAGCTATGGTAAACAAAGAACAAACTCATTTAAAATAACGAAATTCACATAACCATTTAAAGCTTGGATAGCAAAACATAAGTGTCTTGTGAAAATATGTGTCTGATTATAATTTCAGTTGAGTTTTTGGATATAATATGGGTCAATTTGGTTGCTTCGTAACTTTAATGAATAATAACAATAATATAGAACATGTTCTAAACATTACAGATCTGCAATGATGACCCAAAAGCAGAGAGATACAAAAATCTGTTGGCGAGTATATGAAATGGTGTCAATTGGTAACATTTTTATGTTTTACTAACAATGCAATGTTGTGAGAACATGAACATGAACAAACGTAAATGACGCTCGGGACAGTTGACGGGCCAGCACTACATCGTCACGAAAGTTTAAGCCTTGCCAATTTAAATATTCAAGCGCAAGAAGACGCAAAAGTGAATCGTGCACTGTGTGGGAAGTGTAGTGTGTGCCCAGAAAGCCAAATCTCAGACAGCGTGAATACTGAAATGAGCTCTGTTTCACATCTTCTTGCACATGAATGGACATATTCAATCAAAATTATGTCAAAAAGTTGTCTTGGGTGAACGTAAACATAGAAAAAGACAACGCATGTGTACAGTATCAGTATATTGGATCCATGCATTAGGTCTTAAAGTGACAGAAGCCTTATATTTCTGCTGCTTTCTGTGTTTTAATGTTAATCAAACAGCAAAGGACAAAGGAAAAATCACTCACTGCTCTTGACTGAATAACTTTAATAAGGAATAGTTTCATTTATGCAGTTAAGACTATCAGTGTTATTTTACATTTGATTACTTTATTCAGTGTCTCTGAAAACTACTGTTACTTTTCTTTCATAATGTTTTGCATTTATATTAGTTAGGCTGGTAGCTTCAGTTGTGGCATTGAAATTGGAGGGGTTAGGGTTAGGGTGAAAATTGTGAATTTATTACTGGTATCTAAAATGGTGTCAATTATTTTATCCATGTCTACATGTCACATTTGTTTGTTTTTTTTTGTTTTTTTTACATCATTCCACTGTACAATGTAGTTCCATATAAACATTTATATATAAATACCATATGGCAATATTTTAGAATCAGATACATCAATCTGGATGTACACCTCAAACATTATCTAATTCAGTTATCTAATGCTTATCTAATATGTTTGTGCTTTAAGCAGTAGCTAGAACTAACAGATCAGAACGAGCAGAAATGCATTGACGCACAGATGAAGTGACATTCAGTTATGATGATTTTAGCTGAACACAGAGCAGCCGTCCCGTCCCGTCTCGTCTCGTCTCGTCTCCGCTCTTTGAGGTTCATTTATCTCAATAGCTCACTGTGGCCCAGGCCTAATGCTCCTCTGTTAGGAGGATTCTAATGGGGTCAGCCTAGATTTAATTTGATAGCGCTGTTATTAATTCTTGGAGCTAATCACAAAGTACTTACAATTCCCCATTAATTGGGCTTTTTAATGCCTCTATGAAGAATTAATATGACTTGTGTGTTATTATTCAACATCAAAAGATTCATTACAAGAAATATGATTGTTGCTAACATCATGTAATGACAGAAACACAAATGGAAAAGTAAAGACCTTACATTTACAGAAGAAAAGGTTCATGGGTCATGCATCACGTCCACAAAGCTCTGGGTAAGATTCAAGAGTTCAAGATTTATTTGTTTTATTTGTCACATACACAGTTATATACAGAATATACAACCGGCAGTGAAATGGGTAGTTGCTGGGCGTTTGCTTACGGCAAAGGAGTCGCTGATATCTTTACACTAGATATGGCTTCTTTAATGTTGGCCATTTTTATTTGCCGCTTTATCGTCTGATCGCTTAAAAGTAGGGGTTCCCAAACTTTTTGTCAGCAGAACCACTTTTGCATGTTGGATGTAATGTCAGTTAATGGTCACATGACATGCAAACAAATAAAATATTTTTAGTAAGTGTTTTTAAAATGATATATACTGGCATATATTGTAATTTGTGATTTGACCTGTGAAATAACATTTAATTTTATATGAAGATGTCTTGTTGCTGCTGAGAACAAAGACTTTAATGGTGTTCAGACTTGTTCACTCTTAACCAACTAACACTACAAATTTCAATTCAAATATTTATTGTCTTAAATTCTTCACTTTCAAATGTTCAAACAGTCAAGCTAGCATCACTTATTACAATCATTTCTTGTTATGATATTGCAATTTATTGTTTTAAAGGGTTCATGAATTGAGAAAGCAAATTTTCCTTGACATATTTTGACATTTCAGATGTCGTTGTGCTAAGTTTCAGAACTCAAAACTTTCTTGTTAGTCCAAAAACAGCTTTTATTGAAAGAAAGCTGCCAAAATTACATGGTTTTTATTACATGGAGATGAATATATCATCACAAGACTGTCTTTATAGACAGATCAACAGCTTTCAACTTAACTACAACAATCACTTGACTAAAACTAAGTTATCAAGTTTTCCAAATGTTGTGAAAGAACATCTTTATAAACCTTCCGAAGGATTCTAACATTTGGAAAATGGCTATTTATTTTCAACAAAGAGCTTGATTGTGTCACAATTGAACAAGCTTTGCAAAACACAACAATAATGCTGCAACACATACGTGACCATGTTCATTCTTAAGTCAGGAGTTTTGATATGTAAGCACGATATAATGAATCTCATATTTGCGTTGTGTCTACACAATATGATGAGAGCATTTGCAATAGTTCAGTATGTGAGCTTGCTCTGAAAACTCTGGCCATTGCATTCATAGGTTTAACACTGTTAAATGTTATTACACATGTATAATACTTATTTTATATATATAGATGTTACCCAGTCAGAGCAGTGGGTATTTACTCTGAAGTCTTAAAGGAGACCCACCCCTTAAATGGAGTGTTAAAACCAGAGGCTCAAAAACAGGGTAAAACAAAAATTGCTGCGTTCCCTGTTATTGTTTTTTAAAAAAGTTGCAAGCCACCACCAGTGTTTTTGCCCCCCAGAATATTTTGCTGTATGGATAATATGCAACACGTCAAAAGAAAAAGACAAAATATAGAAAAAATATTCTAGCTTCAATTTCGTTAAAGGGGTCATAACACACACAGTTTGCCAGTCTCATGTTAATCTTGAGTACCTATAGAGTAGTATTGCATCATTCATATCTCCAAAGAGTCTTTAGTTTTATTATATTTATAAAAGACAGATACGCTGTACCAATTCTTTCCGAAAACAGCAGAGCTCGTGTAGGCGTGCAGTGGGTGGAGCTAAAGAGATACGAGCACACACATGAACTACATCATGGCATTATTTCTGGATAACTTTTGATTCACTATACGTTCGTGTTGTTCACATTATATGCACTTATGCACCGATTGCCAACCAAACACCGCCTGCGGTTCAGACTCATGACCAGGAACAAACAAACACACTTGCAGAACTCCGTTGCTGCTCTGTAAAAACAAACTGCATCCACTGTTTCCTTAACGCTGGGTCATTTGGGAAGCTGAACAAGGTTATCTTTCCCTCACAACCGGAAACACACTTCTTTAGTGACATTTTTGATTTTGACATAAAAACAAAATGGCAGCACTGCCGACGGCTCCCGTAACCCGAACAAAGCTTGTTGATGGGCGCGCTCTTGCTCTCGCATGCGCTCATCCGGGAGAAGTGCCCAAACAAGGAATTCCGCCCTTTATGACATCATACAGGCCATACTAGAAAAAAAAAAAAACGTTCCGAAACTTATTTGAGTCTTGAAGGATTGTATTTGGCACAGAAATACTCTGTCATACGTCCAACTCGTTTTTTGAAACTTTGGCCATGTTTAGCATGAGAATCAACTCTTTAACAGTGTAAATAAGTCAGAATGCATGAAATAGCATTAGACTCCCCTTTAAAAAATAGCAACATTTTGAACAATAAGCTGAGAAAATTGCGTTTTCAAAGAGTACAATGTTCATAAGCAATGTTTTTATCGCTTGTTTCTGCTCCTTTTTGTCTGTGTTTTGATCCTGAGATGATGTACTCTTTTACATGTGTAATAGCACCCCATACCATATAAAGGTTAAAATACAGAAAGCAGGACAGTTCCATCAATAGCAGGAAAACGTTGTCTCAAAAATGATGGAGAATTCCGTCAATGGCAGGGAAAGAGTAAAATGTTGCCAACATTATGAGTGGAACTCAGGGAACATAAAATAATAATACAATGCAGTTCATGACCGCTTTAAAGAAAGACAAACTTAACATGTTTTTGGAAAGCACGATTATTACAGTTGAGGAGACAAGCTATCCTAAAAATGAAAATCATGAAAAATTGTATGAAAAATGTAGTATATGAAGCTTAATGAAACATTTGGTGTGGCAATGCTGGGCATATAAATGAGATTTCAGTGACAATTGTTCCACCTGCCCACAGGCTACTATTTAGTCTCTTTATTTATTGTATTCATAAACATTGTAATATGTGACAGAGGAAGAGGACACAATTGGCAAGGTTTGATTTCAGACTCCCACAGTGGGCTGCGGGACTGCAGTGAGTCACGGCTCTGCCCCCGGCTACAGACAGCTCTTATAGATCAAGACTTTCAAATGAGCACTGCCACAGATTTCATTCATGGCCTTTAATTGGAAAAGTGGTTCTCAGCTTTCTCTTTTCCAAAGGAGCGGCTTTCCTCTGAGGGCTTGTAATATTAGAGTGCACTACTTTTGGAAAAAAAAAAAAAGTTTAATTTGCTTTTTTCCCCTGATCTTGATTAGAAAGCAAACCAATTTGAAAGCATGCAGTGAGTCAGGTACAAGGCCATCTGTCAGATATTCAGGGATATTAACTACTGTACACGGTCAGTCTCACACAGTCTTAGCTGCCCATATGGAAATGTAATATATGTACATATACTATGTTTACTATGGGTATTTCATGGTATAAATCTATAGAAAATCATATATAAGCATACCAAATGTTTGCATATATATTCTGTGAATAAACTTGCATACATAAATTAGACATATATTGTTCACATATATGGTCTTAACATACAGTACCATAAAACATGTCATCATATAAATAATTATAATATATAATTATTCTACTATGGGAATTTCATACACGGTATAAACTTTTCATACTCATAAATAAATTCATACTCTTTCCTACTCAGAAATTTTCATACATCTTGAGGATGTATATATGTGAATAATATATTGCCTTATAATATACATATATGACAACACTACTTAGGATGTAGGGAAATATACACCAATCAGAATCCTAATATTGTGTTGGTCCCCCTTTTGCTGCCAAAACAGCCCTGACCCGTCGAGGCATGGACTCCACTAGACCCCTGAAGGTGTGCTGTGGTATCTGGCACCAAGATGTTAGCAGCAGATCCTTTAAGTCCTGCATGTTGTGAGGTGGGGCCTCCATAGATCAGACTTGTATTGTTTAGCACATCCCACAGCCAAGTCAACACCTCAAACTCGTTGTTGTGCTCCTCAAACCATTCCTGAACCATTTTTGCTTTGTGGCAGGGTGCATTATCCTGCTGAAAGAGCCACAGCCACCAGGGAATACTGTTTCCATGAAAGGGTGTACATGGTCTGCAACAATTAGTAGGTGGTACGTGTCAAAGTAACATCCACATGGATGGCAGGACCCAAGGTTTCCCAGCAGAACATTGCCCAAAGCATCACACTGCCTCCGCCGGCTTGCCTTCTTCCCATAGTGCATCCTGGTGCCATGTGTTCCCCAGGTAAGCCACGCAGCCGGCCATCCACGTGATGTAAAAGAAAACGTGATTCATCAGACCATGCCACCTTCTTCCATTGCTCCATGGTCCAGTTCTGATGCTCACGTGCCACTGTTGGTGCTTTCGGCGGTGGATAGGGGTCAGCATGGGCACCCTGACTGGTCTGCGGCTATGCCGCCCCATACGCAACAAAGTGAGATGCACTGTGTATTCTGACACCTTTCTATCAGAACCAGCATTAACTTCTTGAGCAGTTTAAGCTCCAGTAGCTCGTCTGTTTGATCGGACCACACGGGCCAGCATTCTCTCCCCACGTGCATCAATGATCCTTGGCCGCCCATGACCCTGTCACCGGGTCACCACTGTTCCTTCCTTGGAGCACTTTTGATAGATACTGACCACTGCAGACCGGGAACACCCCACAAGAGCTGCAGTCTTGGATACGCTCTGACCCAGTCGTCTAGCCATCACAATTTGGCCCTTGTCAAACTTGCTCAAATCCTTATGCTTGCCCATTTGTTCACATTTTGACAAAATGTTCACTTGCTGCCTAATATATCCCACCCACTAACAGATGCTGTGGTCCCTCATAATACAAGTTGCCCTCCTTCTGCATCTGGTGATGTAAATATCGCTTACAGATGGCAAAATGTGCTTGATGATTTTTTTTGGGCAGATTTAACTACCCAGTCTAGTGACCTCCTGTCAGCAACAGAACAATTCCCCCAACACACAGTGAGAAGGATGTGAGGATTGAAATGCCAAAGGCCAGCATGCTTCGATTTCCTCAAGAAATATAGGCATTGATGGGCCTTCTTTGTCAGGCTGGCTTGTTACTAACATGCACTCCAAAGTATTTGAAGCTGGAGACCACCTCAACAGCTGTTCCTCTAATGTCTAGAGGAGGAGGGATGTTGTCAACTTTCCTAAAGTTCACAATCATCTCTTTTGTTTTCTTCACATTAATGCACTATTAACTCTTTCCCCGCCAAACACAAATTTTCCGTTATTTGTGAGAAAACGCTTCCCAGCCAAACACAGAATTTTCTGGGTTTCCGTGTTTGCACTGTTACATGCTAGGGGGCGATATTACGCATCTTCTGAATGAGTGCAGAATCTCCTGATCAAAACACAGGGTAAGAAGAAACACAAAAACAAGCGTTCGTATGTCAGATGCATATGTAAACTAACGTGATTATCAACATTAAACATCATATAAATCAAAACCATCTAATGTTACTGAATGAAATGATGACCCAGAACGAGCTACAAAATGTTGCTTTTTTATGAAACTTACCCATATTCAAGTGTTTATAAAAAGAATGCATGAAGCTAGAATAACCCCTGCTCTTTCTTTTGATATATTGCATGCTCAGATAGTCATACAACAAAATATTCTATGGGCCGTTACATTTTTGTGAAAATTATCAAAAACCCTGGCGGTGGCTGGCAACTTTTTTTTTTAAAAACGCTGGTGGGGAAAGAATTAAGAATAATGGCGGAGGGTGAGAGGTTGTGAATTCTAACACAATGTGTTATAAGATCCAGTATCCAACTACATAGAGATGGACTCAAACCAAGCATTGCCAGCTTATTCACCAGAGTTTGTTAAAAGCTGAGCTAAAATCCAAAAATAAAAGTCTGACATATGAATCTCTGTTCTCCAAATGAGTAAGGGCTAAGTGAACCACATGCGGTTTTCTCTATATGGGGTCCATATAGGCCCCGATATTATCCTTTTTGTGAGCCATAACTAACCGCTCAAAGCACTTAATGACTAGTGAAGTAAGTGCCACCGGACAGCAGTCATTTAGGTAGCAGGCTGTATAACCGTAGCAGGCTTAAAACATTTTGGAACTATTGCCTGGGAAAGTGAGATATTAAAAAAGTTAGTGTTCACTCAAATCTCTTGGAGACATTTCTATTTACATGTTCATAATCATAATTATGCTGTGAAGGAATAAAATGAGGTATGTTTCCTTCCTCCTATTTTTTTGCGCATTTTGGAATATTGCACAACAAAAACGCTGAATGGAAACAGAAAGATGCATAAAAAACAACACATTAAAAAAATGTATGTGCTCAATTGAGGTGGATATATTTTTTATCCGATTAGGAGATGTACGCATACACTGCGATGGAAACACATTAACAGGATAAATCCTTCCATGTGCAACAAAAAACTCACATAACTTTGCCTCAACAGTAGATGTGATTGGATAACTGGACTAACCAGCATACCAATTTCATTGCACATCATCTCAAATGTTGGTTTGATCATTCTGAAATGCCTGAGACAAAGTCTGTCACCAGAATGATTGGGTTTCATTTCTGCCCAGAAGTGTCTCACATGATTGCATTCACCAGGCAGCCGAACACAAGATAACATGACAGTGTTTATTGCTTTTTGTCTGCACGCCCTGAGCCGCAAGTCATTTATGATGGAGGAAAAGGGAACCACAGTGGCTTCCCCAATTGCAGAACCATTTTTATTACAGATATTTTGCTTTTTACTTCAACTTCCCAGGAAGTGAAGATTTTGTTCTCTTGAACACCTGAGATGGAAACAGTGCTTAATTCACAAATGTTTTATGCGATATTCCAATCAGCGGGTTAAATCAGAAACTTTAGATGTAAACATAGCTATTGACTTTCAGACTGAAGGTGCAATCACATTTACCTTTGCTTGTCTAAATTGGAAGTTAAAACTACAGTCATTTCAATAGGAATTGGCATGATCTCACTTGAGTGTGGAAAATCTTCCCTCACAGACTACACGTCAGGTTCATGGTCATGCAAAATCACTGTGCTGACCATCAGAAAGCTACTTGGTTTAAAAGTGACCTCTGTGTGGGCAGTACTTTGGGCATTGCTGTATTATTAATGGACCCTTTTTATGCAATAAGAACTTAGAGATTAGAGCTTGCCTTTTTACAAAGCTCTAGTCAGATATTCATAACACAGTCCATGTTATAAAATCTGTCTGCGGGTATGCCAAATGGTGGACCTCTTCATGTTGTGTTTATTGTTAATGGAGAGTAGATACAACACATTTTCTTCACACTACAAGCTTCTCGGATACAGTGGTACATTTGTGTGTTTGTGTGCTGGCTTTTACAAGGAGGAATCTCTTCAGTATTCTGCATGAAGGCAGCTAAGAACTTTTGGCACAAGAAGGTTCTGCTTCATGCATTGAGAGAACAAATATTGACAAGTGTGGCCAAATGATGAATCGCACAGTCATGAGGTATGACAAACACTAACACTCAGTGGCATCTGTGAGTTGCCATACTGAATTAAAATCTAGTCAGTCATGGCATCTATCATGTAGATCATTTCTTTTATTCTTCATGGACGAGGTTGCTTTCCTAAAGCCATAAAATGAGGAAGCTGCTTCATGAAATCTTTCATTCATCCTCAAGAGTGTGGAGAATATTTAAAGTGCTAATTTACCTCAAAATGAAAATAATTTTTTAGTCACTATCATTGGGTGAATTTCTAAAGAACATTATATACCAAAATTGCAAATAAACACCATAAAAGTATAAAAATCGCAATGACTTTATGCAGGGAAAAGCCAGGTCCCTAAAAATCAGCAGGTTTATGAGAGTTCATGAGAGAAGTAGCGATTTGTTAAAGGGGCTACATGTAAGAATTTTCATGTATTAATCGTAGGTTGTCTATGAAAGTCTGTAGACTGATTGTTATGTAAAGGACTTGAGACGTTTTTGCCAGGAGAATCAAAAGGATGTGATGTTTACACGTGCCCCCAAGAGCATGGATGTTCGCTAACTGCAAATTGCTGTGAAGGTATTTTTCAACTTCTTTTTACTTCTTAGCAAAGAATAAAAAGAACTTTGCCATAAGTATATCGGGGCCTTGAATCATATTCAGTATCTTGGATGTTACGTGTGCACGAGTAGGAACACAAACAAGTTGCCGGCTACTGTTCACAACATCTATGTACAGTTCTAAAAAACTGTATGTTTCAATAGAGAAGCACAGAAAAGTGGAAAAAAAATAAATGAACAAAAACAAACATTTATGAAATAAACATGACTAAAAACTTTGACACATATACAATCAAGAAATAAATGTCACAGGTTATGACTGTAACCATGGTTCCCTGAGAAGGGGAACGAGACACTTTGTCTTGGATTGACACTTTGAGGAACGTCATTAACGTGACGTGTTTTAATGGGCGACGACAGTCCATGACATCATTACTGGAGTGCCTGTGAGTATAAGAGGGTGCCTGGACTGTACGTGATCAAATTCTTTGTCTGGAGGAGACGTGAAGGCAGGACAGCAACACACTATCTTCTGGATCAGAAGACTCAAGAGATAATACATCCAGATCCAGCAGATCGCTTGAGCCATCTCAACATGCATTCCCAACAACTTCAACTTTTCCGCTGTGCCTTGACTACCATGGGGCCCATGCTGCAGTTACAGATGCTTGTCCTACACCCCTCGAGAATAGGGCCAAGCGCGATCGGAGCTTACTCATTGTGAATCTCTCACAATGGCCACATTCAGCTCCCTTAAGAGCTGAATGCATGTGCTCCTTACCTAAATACATAAAGGTCGTGTTTGTCCTCAGGTGTCACTTCCTGAAATGCTTGCACGAGTGTTTACGGACAAACGTTTCCTGAAGAAAATAAATACATAAATGATGACGTACATTGCAGGCACCCTCTTATACTCACAGGTGCTCCGGTAATGACATCATTGTTCTCAGTCAATAAAAATATTGTGTTTACACACATGCTACAGACACCGGTCACACTAATGAATGTTCCCCATAGTGTCAATCCAAGACTCAGTGTCGAGTTCCACTTCGAAAGGGAACTATTTGCTACAGGCAGAAAAATATACACAAATATGTTCAGCAGCATTCCCCCACTTTCGCCTCCCAAGGTTCAGATTAGAATAAACCCAGGGCAGGCTGACTAAATGAAAGACCATACCAACTGCAGGGGCAACAATAAACAATTTACATATGACAATTTAAGGATGGATGTGTTTTTTAAATACTTCTTGTTTACTACCGTAGAAAAGCCTTGCATATGAAGCTGGCTATCTGATGTAAATGTCAAAATGTAATAGTTTACAAATCATGGTAAAAGTCTTTTGAGGTCATGACACAGTATTGTGCAAGGAACTGCACAAAAGTCTTTATGTCCATTAGTCTCGTGGGCTGCATTCTGACATGGTTCCACTTCGGGCGACCCAAGTTCGAGTCCTGGCTTACAGACTTTTCTCAGACACTTCCTGTCTACTCTACTTTGAAATTATACTACTAAAAATGCTAAAAAGTGTTTATTAATTGATAATCTGCCCCTGTAATCATAATTTGTGTGAAAAGGAATAAACGTTTTACTAACACTAGTTTTAATTTCAGCTGGAAACTGCTGTCAATTGTATGTTCAGGTACTTTTTGGAGTACAAAAATGTAGGTAGAGGCATGTTTTTCCAATGAGGCTTGGCTGTCTTCATTACTGCACAGCAATAACGTTACGGGTCAGGGAAGAATCTATTATTGGTGGGATAACACTGAGTAAACATCTGCAATGAACCTCCCAAGGCCATTTGTTGGTGAATCAATTCCCTTCACCTGCCTCTGTGTTGAATAGGATTTGCTTTGGCTTCCAATCAGCTGATTAAAAGCATCGACTGGGCCGTCAGGCACACAGAGAGAGATAGCAGGCATTTACCATCTGGAGATGCATGTCCATGTTTTTGAAGATGCCCAGGCTAAAAGAGGCAGGGAATTCACAGAGCCGAACATGCATTGTAATTCCAATCTCATCTGATTAACAATCAAGAATTTAAAGTTATCAAATGATCGTCTTTCTTGGTGGGTTGTATGGTTTAAGCCTCAAGAAAAGTGTTTGCTTATATCTCCGGAAGAAATAAGCCATGTTCAACTTGGCAAAAGTAGAGACAATGATCACCTTGTGAGGTGATAAATAAAGCCATTTGAATTCCTCGCTTTGGAAAAAAAAAACAAACAGAAGAGATCACATGAAAATCATATCTGTGTGATACATTTCTGGCAATGAAAAAACATCCACAGTTAAATAACCAAAAGGGATTGTCCTATGACATAACTTTAGGTAAACACCCTCACAAAGTTTCACTGAAATGTTAAGTCCAGCATCTCCCCTGACAGCACATTCAGTCAAAAAGGTGAAGTGGAACTAACACCGTCTGTTTCATTTCACTATTTGTATACTCTTTAGAATAAAATTACTCAAGAGACCAAACTTTGTTAGAATGCAAGATTTCTTCAATTTATTTTTGTTATTAATAGGCATGATGCAAAGTGGAAGGGTTGCTAGGATCTTCTGTGTAACAAAGCTCATACTCTAACTGTAGGTAATACTGTAGAATTGGTGAATTTCTATAGAATTCACTTGATATGCTGTGTGAGTATATTAAGTATTTAATAAAATTAAGTTATATATATATATATATATATATGACATCACTGAGTGTGCTGAAGTTTATTCAAACAGTTTACAGACTTGCTATGTCCCTTTATATTGTCGCTTTTACACTGTAAACCTGATCACAGTTTTACACTGTAAACCAGTCAGTTTTACTCAAGTATTACTGAAAGTTCATTGTACTTAATAGAAAAAGTTATGTGAACTCAATACTTGATTATACAGTTTTCAGACCTTACAGTACATGAATTATGAGCTTCCAGAACATTTGATTGAGGATGTGCATGACCTCCTGATTCAACTAATTTCTATGAAATTGAACATAGAAATAAAAACATTATAAATAACAAAATAAATAAAAACATTTTCTTAGGCTTATTAAATGCAAACAATAAGTGCAACCATAATCAAAGTACTCTCTCAATATTCAAAGTGCAAATAGAGAGCAAAACAGAGAACAGAGCTAAGAGGTGGTTACAACTACACAGCCCAGAATAAGATAGCTTTGATATTTGGAGACTGGCTATTGAATGTCGTCTACTTTGTGCGAATCAGGGGGCTTGCATTTACTTTCGCTTTAGATTTCCAACGTACTCTGTGTATAGAGTATTCTACAAGATAAGACATTTACTTGTCTTCCACAAGACAGCTTTTCACTCGTCACATGACCATTGAACTGTGATTCCTGCAACTCAGATGCAGTCGCACACAGTGCAGAGCAGACGTTTACAATAGTTTACAACTGAAGTGACCATTATCCAACTCAATTAAATGTTTATATATATATATATATATATATATATATATATATATATATATATATATAAAAAAACAACATTGGAGGATGTAATATAAAGGTAGCGGTGGCATATTTCACCTTCACGCGCCGTCATGGCGATACCACAAGACAGCTTTTCACTCGACGAGAAATCTTTTCACATTTTAATCTTGCGAGATATCATGGCATGAGATCTCTTCACACCACTACTAATCAGAGACACGGGGAGTACTGTGTGATGTAATGTAAAGATTCTGATTTTAATGATTTTGTGCAATTTAATTAACCTACACATAGTATTTAAATAGATTTATTGTTTAATTTAATATTCTCTTCAATTAAGTTAATGATCTCTTTATGTGGAATAAGTTCACATTTCTCAGTATATTTCTCTCCAATACGGTAGAAAATTAAATGTGGAGGATGTTAACTCTGACAAGATGACTGACAGACCAATTTACGGTGACAGGATGCATGTAACTAAGCGACAGAGAGGAGACGTTAAAGATGTAATTAAATCATGTAATAGTGTCCCATAGCTTGTCTACTCTTCTGCTACACACTCAAAAAGAGTACATACTTTTAGGGTATAGTATAGGCGAATTGGGACACTTGGGGCTAAAATTAACACTTGCCAATGCCAATTTTTACTCGCTAACACCAGAAGTGATTGGACTGGTCTAAAGCAGCAATTTGTGAGGTCAGGCACTGATGTTGGAGAAGGCCTGGCTCACAGTCTCCGCTCTAATTCATCCCAAAAGTGTTCTATCGGGTTGAGGTCAGGACTCTGTGCAGGCCAGTCAAGTTCCTCCACACCAAACTCACTCATCCATGTCTTTATGGACCGACGCTTTGTGCACTGGTGCGCAGTCATGTTGGAACAGGAAGGGGCCATCCTCAAACTGTTCCCACAAAGTTGGGGGCATGAAATTGTCCAAAATGTCTTGGTATGCTGAAGCATTAAGAGTTCCTTTCACTGGAACTAAGGGGCCAAGCCCAACCCCTGAAAAACAACTCCACCCCATAATCCCCCCTCCACCAAACTTTACACTTGGGCAGGCAAGTACCGTTCTCCTGGCAACCGCCAAACCCAGACTCGTCCATCGGATTGCCAGATAGAGAGGTGTGATTGGTCACTCCAGAGAACACGTCTCCACTGCTCTAGAGTCCAGTGGCGACGAGCTTTACGCCACTGCATCCAACGCTTTGCATAATGTAAGGCTTGGATGAGCTGCTCTGCCACGTACCACCTTTTATATAGCTGTATCGTGGTCAGAAGACGGTTAGTCTATAATCTCACACACTTTGAAGCGGTACTAAACTGCATGGAAAAGCAAAAAAGACGCACCAGGCCAAGCTGAGTCCTATCACGCAGTGGAAAAGCGCCATTAAATACATTAAAAAGGTAAAAGATAGATTCATTTGAAGAAAAGATTTGGTCCAAAAACACTGAACCGCACTGACTTTCAATTCAAAAGAGCATTTTTTCCCCAAAACATTCTGGTTCCTCAAAGTAAATGCATACAAGTATTAGAACGACATGAGGATAAATGATGACAATACATTTTTTTAGGTGAATTATCCCTTTAATATTTTAGCACAAATATAACATGTAAAATGTAACTAACATTAAAATGAACATGATTCAATACATAATGTTGTTACATGTCTATCTGTTTCTGTTGTGTTTTTTCCTGTCACATGTTCCTTCAGTTTTCCCGCCACTCCTGCGTTCCCATGGTCACCCTCATTCTGAGTTCATCTGTCCCAGCTGTGTATTGTTAATTAGTCTAGTCATCACCTTGTTTCCCCTGTGTATTTAAGCCCTCTGTTTGCCCTTAGTGTTTGTTGGTTCACGTGTGTTGGTGGTTTTCATGCCTGTTTCCTGAGGTTGTTAAAGTACCAGTACCAGTACCAGTACCAGTACCAGTACCAGTACCAGGTTCTCCTTTGCCTTCGTGAGTTTGATCTACACCGAAGCCGTAACAAATGTGATGCAGTTTTGAGTAAAACAAGATTTTAAACAAAAACAAATTTCACTTTTTAATTGGAAATTGATTGGATGGGGAAAAGTGCCATTCCAAAATGCCAATTGTGACTGTATTACAAGAGGACTTGGAGACGTCACTCAAGAAAAAAAGGCAGAGCAAGTGATTGCATTTTGATACAAAGATTACAAAGGCAAATCTTTTTCTACAAATCAAATAACGTGTGCTGATGAATCATGCACAATAAAACCAGCAACATGCTTTAAGAAATAAAAAAATCAGTCAAATATGTTTTTAGGTTAACTAGATTCAGCTGGCATTTGTTACAGCACCTCGATGGCTATTAGTTCACTTTCTGCCAGTGAGCCAACATAATTTTATTTCCATATGGTGACTATTAATTCAAGGTTGAATGAATAATTAATTTGATGTAATTAATCTTTCTCCTAGCTAAATGATGTGGGCTTTTCTTGAAAACACATATTGACTCTTTAATACACACATTCTTTCTCAGTAGAGAAATTGTTTTGCAGACCCACACAGGAAAGTGAATGCTGTGTCTGTGGATATGGTGAAGTATGTGGATTGCTTTACAGCAGTAAAGTAAAGTGAGTGGCTGCCCTTCACTTCTGCATCAGTAGTGCCTCTCCATTCATCCACCAGTTCATCCATTCTCTCCATCCTGAGACCTGACTGCAGTCCTGACAGATCCGTGAAATAGATTTGATAATTTATTTTTCCTGAGTCTTTAGCTACGTTTACATTCGCCCAAATAATCTGTTAATCATCAGATTGATGGCTCAATCGGATTGGATTCGATCCGATTGAGCTTGCTTCTGAATAAAATATTGCTAATATATATGCTAATATTAAGTGATATATATATATATATATATATATATATATATATATATATATATATATATATATATATATATATATATATATATATATATATATATATATATATATATATATATATATATTTTTTTTTTTTTTTTTTTTTTTTTTTTTTTTTGTGGTGTGTGTGTGTGCAAGATTAATGTTAAACGGGGATTTAGTAGTGTTTAATGTTTTACTATGCTAATTTAGAAGAGTTTCTGTAACCAGGAAGTATGACCATATTAGCCCGGTTCTGTCAACACTGCACTAGATCCCTATTAAACATCGTATTAATTTTAAAATCTTGCTTATTACTTACAAAGCACTAAATGGTTTAGCTCCCCAGTACTTGAGTGAACTCTTAACGCATTATACTCCATCACATCTATTGCGGTCTCAAAACTCTGGCCAGTTGGTAATACCTAGAATATTAAAATCAACTGCAGGCGGTCGATCCTTTTCCTATTTAGCACCTAAACTCTGGAACAGTCTTCCTAGCATTGTTCGGGAAGCAGACACACTCTGTGAGTTTAAATCTAGACTAAAAACGCATCTCTTTACTATGGCATATACATAGCACATTGATTGTTAGGCTGCATAAACTAGGTCTGCCGGAACTGGGAACACTTCCCATAACACCTGATGCACTCGTTACATCTTAAGAAGAATGACATCTACGCTAATGTTAGTCTTTCATTTATCCCGAGGTTTACTGCAGTCTGCCGGATCCATCAGGTGGTGGACCTGTGCCTAGACTGCGCCGTGGGTGCATTGCACTTCATATTTAGACACACGTGAACTTCCCAAAGCACTTCTTCTCGCGTGAATTCCCACCGCCAAATGGACGAGGGAAGTTTATATGGAAAGACCCTCGACCCTGCAATTTTGGCAACGAGTCGCAATTCAATTGTGGCATCACAAAAGATCACACTTAATTTACCCCCAACCCCTACACAACAATGGTGTATAATATTTTAAATAATTTTAATATTTAACCACAACATAGGGTACAACAGTGCTAAAGGCAACTTGCACAAAAGGTTTGCAACACTTGTCCAAAACATCTGCTTTTCAAGATGCACGTGGAAATTTATCCTTTGACGCGATCACCAGCAGCAGCGCAAAGTTGATTCTGCACTAATTTGATCTAAGAGTATCACATGGCTATATCGACAGTAACATTTGATATATTTGATAAACTTATTTCATTGGAGATCTGCAAGAATACTTTTCTGTTTCTTATGGCGTGAGTTTCCATAAACAAAGTTTGTCGTTTTGTGTTCATTCTAAGAACACGTACACGTTATCTCAAGTTTAGTCCATATTTAGACCTTCCCATACCTAACGTTACCTATTGTTAGTAGCTAGCTCAGGACTGTTGTTTTAATTGTAATTGTTAGCATCGTATCACTTGCCAAAAACCCCCATTACTATAATGGGTTTTAGATGGTAATGTTAGCATCTGCTATTAATCTGAATAATGCTTCAATTGCTTGAATTGACTGGTGTGAATGACTTAGCCCACGTAAATGTGATGCTAATAATTTTAGCCAGTGGTACAACTATCAAACAACTATCCAAACTGTTTTAGACCTAAGAGTCTTTGTAGGCCTATGTTACCCTTAAATGTCAGAGAAAAGAACAGAATCAGAGATAATTTTTTTCTTATAGAAAATTGTACTTATTAAACTATAAAAACATAATTATAGTTGATTTTAGTTTATCATAGTTGATCATAACTAGAGATGAAATGGCATGAAAATTTCATTTCATGATTATAGTGACCAAAATGATCACGGTCATCACAGAATCCTGTTCAAAAGTCCTAATGCTACACAATGAAATCAATTCACCAAGTTTTATGTAGAAAACCAGCAAATAACAAATAAAATTTGCATCAATATGTACTTTTTGTTTACATAAACATTAAAATAGCATTAAAAATGATGGCCCGATTTTAAAGGAGTGTCTTGCAACATGTTATCTACAATGCACAAGTTCAAATTGAGTTTTGACAAAAAAGGTTTTATAAAAAGATAAAACTCCCATATTTCAGCCTCTAAATCATTTTTATAAAAGTCAAAAAAGATAAATTACTGACATTTACAATGCACATTATCCTTTATTATTAATAGTATGCGGTCTGTCGTTGCTATGCAACCATGCAGCTTTACAGGGGTGTGGCTTATCTAAATGAGATGTAAATGAGCCCTGCTGTCACTCCAGCAGGTGAGAACAGGTGACAACTGCACAATCTTTAGAGGCTTTGAGTGCCTACCTTCAAATGGCCACAACTTCTCCAAATATTATCAGATCTCCATGTGTTACACATCGTTGGAAAGCTTGGAGACTACAATTTTAGTGTATTTAGATTCTGTGAATAACTCAAAATGCCCCAGATTGCTCTTTCCATGATTGGTCACATATGGCAAATATCACATATTAAGCTGGGTGTCCGCCTTAGATATAATACCTATATTTATAACTAAACAATCATACTTTAAAATATGATATTAATCATATGATATCATTTATATTTACTACTGTAAATCTATATTCAGTTATTATGTGAAATCAGTTTTTATTATGAAACTTTCAATATTTCAGAATCTTTACTTTTTAAAATGATTTTGTTTCTGTATTTTTAAAATATATTTCTATATTAACATTTTAATGACAATATATTTATTGAACAGAAATGATTTTATCAAAATAAACAGGAAATGGTTTGCTAAAGTGATTGTTTTGAAAAAAAATATTAACTTAGACATTATTAAAAAATATAATATTTGTATCAATAATGTGTGCCTTTTGCCTCATGCTGGTTTTAACCCGTGTGTGTCTGTGGGTTAAAAGGCCCCCCTCGCCACCTCATACATTTATATTTATAAGATTTTTAAACAAAATTAACACTTTTAGGATTTATTTTCATGCAAAATCTGTTGCTCCATCAATGCCTTTAGCACCATGGTACCCTACTTGTTGCTACATGTTCATTATACAGTCATTTATTGAATAAAGATTTTATTTGTTTGTGTAATTTTATATATTTTATCCAACAGCCCAGACATAAGCAAATAGAATGGTGCATCAAACAAAGTTTATAAGGGGGGAAAAAAATAATTTCCTTAGCAGGTTCAAAGTGATCAATGGCTTAGGATGTTGCAGTTCAACACATTGCCTGGGTTCCTCCAGAAGTGAGCACTCGTGCAACGTAAGCAATGGTGTACATCTGAGTCAACGGGATGGAGGAAGTTAGTGAGTGAAGGGCATAAAAAAGCCCTGGGCTGAATTTGAATCAATCACTATTCCCTACGTCAGTCCACTAATACAGTTCACTTGAAGGAGTGAATGAAAACGAGTGAGTGAATTCAGACAGCCGGTGAGTGGACACCGGTTGTACACTCGATATTGTGGTGCAATGTGGGATTGAATGAGTGCACTCGATAGCGTCCACTATGGTTTCGGACACCACTACAATGGCTGTCCCCTCAAATAATGCCCTATTTGAGTGTATAGGGGGCGATTTCAGATTTGGCCCTGATCTCAGAAGTGACATTCACTCCTCCACACCACTAGAGGTCACTCTCACCAGACTACAATGACTGTGCTAAATGCTTGTCAGTCATCATACCTTTGTTTTTATTGGCAGTAGTAACTATCCATACTTGCTCTGCAATAGCAGCAGCAGCAGTGTGTAACAAAGCCAGTCTGCAAAGAACATTTTCATAGACATTAACATACTAAAACTTACTCTGAGAGTTGTCATAACTGTACTACCATTCTGCCTGCCCAGTGTCTCTCAGTGAGTATCAGTGACGCTTTCCTCAACTAAGTTTTGTTTGGATTGTTTGATTGAGAGATGCACATTTGCATACTGGTCCTTAACCTCCATTAAAGTCTGATCATTCTTATTAAGTCTTGTTATTTTGCACAGCCAGTTAAACACAGTATTTCTAATCGTTCTGTCCTCTTCCATCTGCTACATGAGAAATTAGTCATTTTGGCACCATCTTCACCGTCTCCTCATTTCTGAGGGCAGTTTGCTATCACAATGCAAATGCTCTCCAGCACCTCTCATTAATAACAGCTAAATGTCCTTCATAATTTTCATTTAGCTTGAGAAACAAATCTTAGCAACAGGGGGCTCATATTCTTTTACTTCCACAGCCGTTTTCTCTATTACCCGTGATGCTGAAAGTGTCCTCCGTGTGGAAAATCTTCCTCAGAAGACAAGGTTCATGACTCCGTGAGGCTGTTTACACTTGTAGAATGAAATGAAGCATGAATAGAAAGCTGAGAGCCACCAAAAGCTTAAGGAAGCAAAAGTGGCTTTCTGAAGTCATCTGTGTGTGGTGAGAGGCCACTGAGCTATATTTACGACATTGACATTCAGCTACAGCAGAAAGCTTGTGATTTTTGTTTGGCCAGGAAAAATACAGGCAGCACTCATGCTGCTTACTGATTGTAGCACTTATGAGAGGCTAGTAATGAGACTTAACGGCTGCTGTGGAATTTTCACACTTGCGGGAACAGTTTTTCTGTCTATTTTTGAATCCCACGTCTCCGCTCAGCCTCTGATGCGTTAACCCTTCTGTGTCATTGTGTTTGGTTTGTATTTGTCAGCAGTTAAAACAATTAGAGATGCTGCCTTCAACTCAGAATGAGAATATTTCAAGTCTATGGGAATCATGTATATTTAAATGTGACACGAGGATATAACCACAAAGATATATTTCTCAATTTTCAATTCCCAAATGATCATCATTTGCTCCAATGTAAATAAATGTTATTAATAGTAATAGTAGTTTAGTGTTGTCTTACAGGTTCGCGAGAAGGAGACGCAGGAGAATCATCAAAGGTCGAACATAGTCAGGTACACATCTACAGATAGTCCTAGTTGAGACCAAGCAATGCTGGAGTGTGTGTGAATTGCAGGCTTAGAGTACGTTTACACGACAATGATGTGTATGCACTAATATGCATTAATTAATGCTTAACTAGTTAATGTAAGACTCATGAAGAACTAAACCATTTATTAATGATCACTGCATCAGCAACTAATGAACATTCAATATGATTAATAGATGAAATAATATATGAATTGCTATTAATTAAATGTGTCATCATGTATTAATTCCTTATAACATATTATATTAACTATGTGTTAATTACCACAACAGGTTGAAGCCATTCAACGCCTGCTTTAATTAATCATTAGCTAACGATTTGCAAAGGTATCATGTTATGACTTTACTTTAACTGATTGTTAAGTAATATGTAATTGTGGTTATGGGTTTTGAATTAATTTTGAATTTGTTAATAGTCATGTGCCTCAACAAGTAAAGTCATAACATAATGATACCTTTGCAAATCGTTAGCTAATGATTAATTAAAGGTGCTCTAAGCAATGTCAGTGCTCCAGCCAATAGCCGACAAGAATGATTTGTGGGTTTAAAGCAGAAGTTGAATGGCTTCAACCCGTTATGGTAATTAACACGTTAATTTACATTATTAGTTAATATAATATGTTATTAGGGAATTAATACATTATAGCCCTGTTAGGACGGTAACTGTTTCTCATGGGGTCGTCAGGTATTTTCATCATTGACAGGGGCTAGTCTGTGATTTTATTGCCGTCCGAACGTGCACATAAAAATCCCCGGCTGAATTACCTACTGTTTTTTGACAAACACTAAGGTCGTGTGGTGATTTAATTGCCGTCCGAATTCACATCTCAGAGTTTTCAAGAATATATCACTGTTTATATCCTTTTTGACCCCTGCAGAGCACCGTACGGTTGCGCTTCGCTGTCATTTGGATGCATTTTAAAGATCGAGCCTTTTATTACTGAAATGCTGGCAAGTGTTTACAAGAGCAATATACACTCACCTAAAGGATTATTAGGAACACCATACTAATACTGTGTTTGACCCCCTTTCGCCTTCAGAACTGCCTTAATTCTACGTGGCATTGATTCAACAAGGTACTGAAAGCATTCTTTAGAAATGTTGGCCCATATTGATAGGA
Source organism: Paracanthobrama guichenoti (assembly GCA_018749465.1). Classification (NCBI taxonomy): domain Eukaryota; kingdom Metazoa; phylum Chordata; class Actinopteri; order Cypriniformes; family Gobionidae; genus Paracanthobrama; species Paracanthobrama guichenoti. Next base: position 23,095,086 of record CM031956.1, read on the forward strand.
TAGCATCTTGCAGTTGATGGAGATTTGTGGGATGCACATCCAGGGCACGAAGCTCCCGTTCCACCACATCCCAAAGATGCTCTATTGGGTTGAGATCTGGTGACTGTGGGGGCCATTTTAGTACAGTGAACTCATTGTCATGTTCAAGAAACCAGTTTGAAATGATTCGAGCTTTGTGACATGGTGCATTATCCTGCTGGAAGTAGCCATCAGAGAATGGGTACATGGTGGTCATAAAGGGATGGACATGGTCAGAAACAATGCTCAGGTAGGCCGTGGCATTTAAACAATGTCCAATTGGCACTAAGGGGCCTAAAGTGTGCCAAGAAAACATCCCCCACACCATTACACCACCACCACCAGCCTGCACAGTGGTAACAAGGCATGATGGATCCATGTTCTCATTCTGTTTACGCCAAATTCTGACTCTACTATCTGAATGTCTCAACAGAAATCGAGACTCATCAGACCAGGCAACATTTTTCCAGTCTTCAACAACAATTTTGGTGACCTTGTGCAAATTGTAGCCTCTTTTTCCTATTTGTAGTGGATATGAGTGGTACCCGATGGGGTCTTCTGCTGTTGTAGCCCATCCGCCTCAAGGTTGTGTGTGTTGTGGCTTCACAAATGCTTTGCTGCATACCTCGGTTGTAACGTGAGCAGCCGTTCCCGATCACAAAACCTGCTCCTCCACCGGGAATAAATCACCATCCGAATGCACGAGTTTATCACTGAGGTGGCATGCACATTTATTTTTATGGACAATTACCATCCGAATTGGGCTTATGACACATTTAACTAATAACAATTCATATATTATTTCATCTATTAATCATGTAGAATGTTCATTAATTGCTGATGCAGTAATCATTAATAAATGGGTTAGTTTTTCGTGAGTCATACATTAACTCATGATTATCTGTGCATTAGTTAAGCATTATTCAATGCATATTAGTGCACCTGTACTGTAAAGTGTTACCAAGTCATTTGTACAGATGACAATGTTACCAAAACCATTCCCGTTCACACAGATCCATGAAAAAGACTAATAACACTGTATTATTGTGTATGCAAGACAAGTAGGTGTCTCTTTGTAAAGAAAGACTACGTGCCTGCACACACTACAGTGCACTCGAGATGAACCTGTAGACACAAATTACATAATCTATCATTTTTTGCCCGATTTTCCTTCTAAGGATGTTAATCTTGATAACACTGTATTATTACTTTGTCTTCTGGGTAAATTTTATCTTCACAAAGCCAATTCATTGTAATCCCAATTTTAGAATGTTCTCCTCTGATGTAAAGTCACTTTTTACTTCCTTTAAGGAAATGTCAAAACCTTTGAACACAAATGCTTCGAAAACGCATCATCCTTGAGTCTGCTGTAAGGAACCTTTCATTTTTCATGATGACAAAATGTTATATTGTGATTTGTGTGACTCTTATAACCACTTGTGATGATGTCCGTATGTCCTTAAAAATGGCAGCCGAGAATGCTTCGCAATTATTTCCACCACACATAAGAATAATCTCCACACAATATTCAGTTCAACTCATTTAGTGAGTTTATGAGGCGACATGCGGCCTCAGAGCTGTTTCTCATCCTGAGAATGAGAAAATGCATAAATTACACACATAGTGCACATCCTTTGCGATTCATATTGTCGCAAAAGTAATAAAAGCTCCCAGGGTTTGTCTAGAATTGCAAGGAAATTGCATTCTTTTCTATTCTGACCAAAATCAATTTGCCTCACATCATAATCATGCCTTTCAAAGATGCAAGTAGGGGCTCACCAGAAAAACTTGAAGGCAGCAAGAAAAAAATTAGCGAGAAACCCAATAGGAATTCAAGATTTTGTGCAAAATGGTGATGAGAAACCCACTAGTTAATGGCTGTTCATGACTGAACCCGGGTTTAACCCTGATAAGTGAAAGAGAAAGATGGAAGGAGAAACAATGAATCACTTATGTTCCTGCCTACAATTTCTCTGAATCAATACACATTTATAGAACTGGAATGCAGTAGGAAATCTAAAGTGCAATCATACTCATTGTGCTTATGGGTTTGTGAGTATGAAGACTTTATTCTGAGCGCTCTCTGCTATTCCCGGCGCATTTTATACTTTTTCATTGATGTAGGAATCCCAAATTGTGATTCAAAGGGATAATACATCTCTGGCTACCGCCAGCACTCATTTAATAGTCCTACAGACCCGTATCCATTCTTACCACACACACAAACAGACATACAGCAGAGTGCCACATTACTGCTGCTAGGCAACACCTCCTCAGTGGAGAACGAGCCCAGGCTCATTGTTTCCTCACCAATCAGAGCATCTGTCTCAAGGTCTCACTCTTTTTGTTCCTGTTTACTGTAAGACAGATTCTTCATGTACTGTATATTGTTGAGAGTGCAGTCCAGGGCTGTTCAACTTTGGAAAGCTTGAGGGCCACAAAGCAGGATCTCTTGAATCTATAGGCTTACACTTGCAGGCTTTTGCACATAAAGGCATGTGTGCTATATGTGCTGTGATATCACAGTAGTGGTATGAGCCTATATCAGCGTAACCCCAATAATGTTTTACATATTACCATGCAATGATGCTCCTGTTGTCAGCATTCAGAAGGTATGAACAGTTATTCGGCCATGTTTGGCAATAGAAAGAGTCCAGTTGGTATGAATAAAAAATCTTGGCATATTTTTTATCCATCCTGTTTAGGAATATATAGCTAGAATAGGACTTGTAATGTAATAATCACCACTCAAGGCTGTTGCAGTTTATTTAAGGTACAAATGAACAGTACATTCACTTAACATCAATTTACATCTGCTTTTACATGGACACATGGTCTGGCATGTATACTACAACGTTTTGAGTCGGTTTCATGTGTACGCAGATATTTCTTGAGACGAGGGAAAAAAAAGCTTGGATAGGGAAAGTTCTGGCTTCGTGTGGATGTGGCCTTAGACTGTTGTTACTTATTGCCCAATCATAGAACCACATTAAGGCATTATAAACATAACAGTAAGGCAGTAAAGCTTCTTCCCCCAGGCCATCAGACTCCTGAACTCAGTCACTTAACATCACGTGACTTCACGTCAGGATAAACATCGATACACTGACATTGCACTGCACTTTCTGTTCTCGTTGTTACTGTGTAACAACCTGTCATAAACCTGTTTGCACATTATACTCTTTATACATTTGTTAACCACATATTTATAAGTCTACAGTTTACTCACTGCAAAGTCTACTTCAATTATTTTATTCCACTTTATCCTTATTTGTTACCTTTTTTTTTCTCTTGACTTGATTATTTATAATTCTACAGATATAGACATATATATATATATATAGATAGTACTTTTTTTATATCCTATTTCTATTATAATTTCTTCCTTGTGTTTTTAACTGTGAATTTGCACTGTCCATGGAGCGGACCTGTTTACATTTCACTGCCGGTTGTATATTCTGTATATAACTGTGTATGTGACAAATAAAACTCTTGAATCTTGAATCTTGAATCTTGAATCTTGTAAGGGCTCACACAGGCAGTTGAATGCAGAAAAATCCCAAGATGTGTTTCTTAAAAGTTGAAATGATTTTAACTTGAGCGGCGCATTTTTCATGCGCGAGACGCTGCAAAGATGCAAGACGCGAGCGCAATGGTTAAACACGTCTGTCTAGCACGTGTTTACATAGAGAAGCATTGGAATAGAAAACACGTTCTGTGTGAACTAAGGCTGCTTTGAAATATATTGTGAAAAGCACTATACAAATCCATCTGACTTGATCTTGACTGAATGGTCAGTCCTGAATGGAAATTGCATTCACACCTGTTAACCTCGTGAAAAAATCATCAATGAAATCGGATTGAGTGGGTGCTTCAATATTGTGTTTTCACAGCTTTGTAACTCAGATTTGACTTTTTAACACTCTATGTTTTAATGCACCTTTGTCACTTTTTCTAAAATGACTACAAAAAGCAAATCTTTACAGAGTGTTTTATTTTTTAACCTCACATCTCACAGTTAAACGGACTGCATTCAACAGCTTTTTTGCACATATCTTCCTTTAAGGATCATGTGTCCATCTTTTACAAAATAAAACCTTGGCCAATCAGAGGACCAGAATGAACTCCTCTATGCTGTTACATTAAAGCTTCATAGCATTGTCACACATTTTTGCTCACATTTTTTTTTTTTTTTTTTTACTTATTTGCACAAATACAGCCCAACAAAATAAATATAAAAAAACATGCTGGGTAAAATAGTAACACTACCCTGGGACAGATAACACTCATTATTAATGTTATAACTTTGAAACTTACTCCCCCTCCACACAGAAATCTTCCCCTAATATTTTTTAATTAATGTGGGCAACACGCTTTTATTTTTCCTTGCACTTTTAATTTGTTATTTAGTTTAAATTCTTTTAATTATTCACTCATCTCCTATATTCAGTTTAACTCAGTAATGCATTCAAACCACGTTAGATGTATTTTGTCAGTATTTTTTAAAGTATATTAAATCTTTAAACCAGAAATCCAGACACTGACAGTACAGCTCTTAAAAGATTCACACTGTACTTCATGATGTTGATCACTAGAGACAAGACATGGCCAACATCCAGGTCAAGGCAGTCAAGCCTGAAGACAACTCCAAGTACTAGTAGGCATCTCTGCTCCGTAAACAATTAACTAGACACTGCTTCTTCCTGTCATTATCTGGAGAACGCATGGAGATGATGGAGTCATCTGCACATCTCCTGCATATTGTATCTGATGTTTAGAGAAAATAAGGCTGGCTATAGTCTCACATGCACACTCACCACAAGGCTCTGGGGTATTTATTCAACATGTCATGTTCATTATTGAAATTAATCTTGCATTTGTATACAGATAAGTTGTGCATTTTCAGTCACCCATGCAAAACGGGTGCATCTGCATGTTTTAAAAATAACTGTTACTAGTGTGGAATATAGTCTGTACTACATTTAGAGATGAGAAGTAAAAAAAAAAAAATGCAGTCATTACTATAATAATAATAAATATAGCTGCGAGCAGCCATTAAGGGGGCCAAGTGCAAATAAGCCAATAAGACATGCCAACATGACTGAGAGTGTTAGACCAACTGCAATGAGCAATTAAAGGCGTTTTAAGAATGATTTTAGGCAAAATAGCTGAAAAATCATATATACAGTCACTAATAATGATTTAATGCTTTATCACTTTTGACACTTTTGCAGTTACAAAATCGATGTGGTGTGGTCAGAGTGAGGTGAAAATGACACAAGCAAAGTTTGGTGTCAATATGTCAAAGCATTGGAGAGATACTGTATCAAGACTCATTTTGGCATCATGCCTCAACTTCGTCGCTGCGGTATAGGAAAACGGTTTTGTCTGTTGACACGAAATTAATAACTTTTTGTTGTCATGGTCTGAATATGGGGGGTCGTCTTATATTTGCGATATAGACAAAATAACGGGGGAAAGGGAAAAAGCAGGGGGAAACAGTTGAGGGCGCCAACACTATAGGCTACGTAATTAGTGACAGTGTTATGAATTAAATAAACACTAAAGTGCCGCCATGGAGAAGTCAAGAGATCATCTTGAGAAAAGAGCTTCAAAAGTTGGTCAACTAAACCAACACGTTCGAAACAGTTATGACACCAACTTTAAACTTATGGTTATGAATGAGGCAGAATCATTTAATAATTGCAAAGCTGCCAAAAAATTGGGCCAGGATGCCGGGGTTACACCCCTACTCTTTTTTCCGAAGGACATCCTGGGATTTTTAATGACCACAGAGAGTCAGGACCTCGGTTTAACATCTCATCCGAAGAACGGTGCTTATTAACAGTATAGTGTCCCTATCACTATACTGGGGCGTTAGGACCCGCACAGACCACAGGGTGAGTGCCCCCTACTGGCCTCACTAACACCTCTACCAGCAGCTACCTAGTTTTCCCAGGAGGTCTCCCATCCAGCTACTAACCAGGCTCAGCCCTGCTTAGCTTCAGTGGGAAACCAGTCTTGGGCTACAGGGTGATATGGATACTAGAGAATTATCGTGTTTTTCATTTTAGAATACTGATCCAAATAATTAGTAATTACTTCTAAAGGATCATTAATATCATAGTCAACTAACATCTAACATCATGGTGCCAGGACAACTGTCTCTCTCTCTGAATGTTGGCAAGACCAAAGAAATGATTGTGGACTTCAGGAAGAGACAGCAACGGACATACTCCCCTCTCATGATCAGCAGGTCACCAGTAGAGAGAGTGAGCAGCTTCAAGTACCTGGGTGTAAACATCTCCGAGGACCTGACCTGGACTGCTCACATTCAGACACAGGTGAAAAAAGCCAGGCAAAGACTGTACCACCTGCACCAGCTGAGGAAATTCAGGGTTTCACTAGCTATCCTGAAAACGTTCTATTTAGGGGCGATAGAAAGTGTATTAACCAGTCATGACTGTAAAGCCCTGCAAAGAGTCATACGCTTATCCGAGCGTATCTCAGGGTCAGCTCTCCCGTCTCTGCAGGACGTCTGCACCAAACGCTGCAAAGGTAGAGCTACTAAGATCATCAAGGACTCTAATCACCCTGCAAACCCTCATTTCACGCTGCTGCCATCTGGTAAGCGCTTCCGAAGCCTGATGGCCAAAACTGAGAGACTCAAGATTCAAGAATTTTATTTGTCACATACACAGTTATATACAGAATATACAACTGGCAGTGAAATGTAAACAGGTCCGCTCCATGGACAGTGCAAATTCACAGTTAAAAAACACAAGAGGGAAATTATAATAGAAATAGGATAAAAAAGTACTATATCTATTTATAATTCTAATCTGTAGAATTATAAATAATCAAGTCAAGTAGAAGACAAAAGTAAAAAAAATTGGAATAAAGAAGTGGAATAAAATAGTGAAGTAAACTGCGCAGTGAGTAAACTGTAGACTTATAAATATGTGGTTAACAAATGTATGAGTATAATGTGCAAACAGGTTTATAACAGGTTGTTACACAGTAACAACGAGAACAGAAAGTGCAGTGCAATGTCAGTGTATCGATGGTCACGTGATGTTAAGTGACTGAGTTCAGGAGTCTGATGGCCTGGGGGAAGAAGCTCCTCCTGAGTCTCTCAGTTTTGGCCATCAGGCTTCGGAAGCGCTTACCAGATGGCAGCAGCGTGAAATGAGGGTTTGCAGGGTGATTAGAGTCCTTGATGATCTTAGTAGCTCTAACTTTGCAGCGTTTGGTGTAGACGTCCTGCAGAGACGGGAGAGCTGACCCTGAGAAACGCTCGGATAAGCGCACGACTCTTTGCAGGGCTTTGCAGTCATGACTGGTGCTGTTCCCACACCACGCTGTGATGCACTGAGTTAATACACTTTCTATCGCCCCTAAATAGAAAGTTTTCAGGATAGCTGGTGAAACCCTGAATTTCCTCAGCTGGCGCAGGTGGTACAGTCTTTGCCTGGCTTTTTTCACCTGTGTCTGAATGTGAGCAGTCCAGGTCAGGTCCTTGGAGATGTTTACACCCAGGTACTTGAAGCTGCTCACTCTCTCTACTGGTGACCCGCTGATCATGAGGGGGGAGTATGTCCGTTGCTGTCTCTTCCTGAAGTCCACAATCATTTCTTTGGTCTTGCCAACATTCAGAGAGAGACAGTTGTCCTGGCACCATGATGTTAGATGCTCCACCTCGTCCAAGTATGCCGTCTCATTGTTGTTGGAAATGAGGCCCAGGACAACAGTATCATCAGCAAATTTGATGATAGAGGTGGAGCTGTGTGTGGACAAACAGTCATGCGTGTAGTAGAGAGTAGAGCAGGGGACTCAGGACACAGCCCTGTGGAGCTCCCACACTCAGGGTGATGGAGGTGGAGGTGGACTGGCCTATTCTCACCACCTGAGGCCTGCCAGTGAGGAAGTCCTCAATCCAGTGGCAGAGAGAAGGATTCAGGCCGAGATCCAGGAGTTTGGAGGTTAGCTTGATGGGAACTATGGTGTTAAAGGCTGAGCTATAGTCAATAAATAGCAGCCTTACGTAGTTCCCACTTTTGCTGTCGATGTGAGTGAGGGAGGAGTGGAGGACATGAGAGATGGCATCTTCAGTCGATCTATTGGGACGATAGGCAAACTGAAGAGGGTCCAAAGTGTCAGGAATGAAGGCGCAAATGGTGTTTTTAATGAGTCTCTCAAAGACCTTCATGACTATAGACGTGAGAGCCACTGGACGATAGTCATTTAGGCAAGAGGGTTTACTGTTCTTAGGGACAGGGATGATGGTGGATTTTTTTGAAGGAGGTGGGGACCACAGATGTAGCGAGGGACTCATTAAAGATAGATGTAAACAACCCGGCGAGCTGATCAGCACAGGACCGCAGAACACGGCCTGAAATACCATCCGGCCCGGCAGCTTTCCTGACGTCCACACGCTTGAGTGCCCTCCGAGCTTCATCCTCCGAGACAGAGATCACTTGATTGTTGCTGCTCTGAGTAATTCCCTCTGACGCACCACTTGGCGGAGTCGCGTTGCCGCGGTTACAGTCAAAGCGAGCGTAGAAAGAGTTTAACTCGTTCACAAGCAACGGATCAGTGCTCACCTCTGCAGAGGATTTAGATCCAAAAGAGCAGATGGACCTCAGACCCAGCCACATGCGCCGCGAGTCGTTGAGTTGGAAATGAGACTCCACTCTGTCTTTATAACGGAGCTTTGCGGCTTTAACTGCATGCCGCAGAGCATAGCAGGACGATCTGTATTCAGTCATATTCCCCGTTAGGAGACCGGCGTTGTAAGCGGCAGTGCGTGTGTTCACTGCAGCGCGGATTGAATTGTCCACCCACGGTTTCTGATTTGAGAAGGACGTTATTGTTATTGTTTGCGTGGCTTGCTCTGTAAGCGTGTTGATGAAGCAAAGCGCCACATCTGTGAACTCGCTGACGTCAGCTGAACTCGCTCGGAACATGTCCCAGTCAACATCATCAAGAGCTGCCTGTAGAGTGCCCACTCACCTCTGAGTGGGGTGACCAGCGCTTAACTTCCCGCCTCACCGGGGGTTCCTGAACGAGCCTTTGTTTGTATTCGGGTGTGAGGAAAATGGCGGCATGATCCGATTTGCCAAAGGCTGGTAGTGACCGCGCTTTATAGGCGTTCTTAAACAGAGAGTAGCAATGATCCAGTGTGTTTGCTCCTCGTGTGGGGCAGGAGACGTGCTGGTGAAAGTTTGGCAAGACTTTCTTTAGGTTTGCTTTGTTAAAATCGCCCGTGACGATGAACGCAGCATCGGGGTGTTTGTTTATGACGCCGCTGGCAACATCATGAAGGCCAGATAAAGCCAGCGCTGTGTCTGCCTGCGGTGGAATGTAAACAGCGGTCGTGACGACCGCAGAAAACTCCCTCGGCAGATAGAATGGGCGGCAAATGATTGTTAAATGTTCCAGATGAGGCAAGCAGGACCGCGAGAGAATGGTGATGTTCCTGGGGTCGCACCATTTCTTGTTGATCATGAAGCATACTCCACCGCCTTTGGATTTACCGGCCTCGGCTGTTCTGTCCATCCGAAAAACAGAGAAGTTCTCCGACGGCGTCACAGCTGTGTCCGGGACCGCGGGCGTGAGCCATGTTTCAGACAAACAATAGATATTACAGTCTCTCATGTCCTGTTGAAAACTTATCCTGGCTCTAAGATCGTCCATCTTATTATCCAAGGATTGAACATTTGCTAGAAGAATGCTCGGGAGAGGAGGGCTGAATGCCCTTTTCCTCAGTCTGTTGCGGATCCTCGCGCGTTTCCCACGGTGTTTCTTGATTCTTCGCTGTCGACTCTGTCCATTGTTCAACTCGCCGTTTCGAAGAATCTCAGATGGCCACAGAGGATCGGCGAAAGTGTCCTGAAACAGTCCAGTGTAGAGGTAACCAATGTCCAAAAGAGTTTTGCTGTCATAGCAGATCAATGCAGTTGATAAGTTTGTAAAAATTGATGGTAAAAGAAAGTAAAATAGTAAATAAAAGCACAGTCTTTGCGGCGCGACCTGAACGGCGACCGAACACGGCGGCGCCATTTTGTAACCTCAGGAGGAGCTTCTTCCCCCAGGCCATCAGACTCCTGAACTCAGTCACTTAACATCACGTGACTTCACTTCAGGATAAACATCGATACACTGACATTGCACTGCACTTTCTGTTCTCGTTGTTACTGTGTAACAACCTGTTATAAACCTGTTTGCGCATTATACTCTTATACATTTGTTAACCACATATTTATAAGTCTACAGTTTACTCACTGCACAGTTTACTTCACTCATTTTATTCCACTTCTTTATTTTTTATTTTTTTCTACTTGACTTGATTTATTTATAATTCTACAGATATATATATATATATATATATATATATATATATATATATATATATATATATATATATATATATATATACTTTTTTATTCTATTTCTATTATAATTTCCTCCTTGTGTTTTTAACTGTGAATTTGCACTGTCCATGGAGCGGACCTGTTTACATTTCACTGCCGGTTGTATGTTCTGTATATAACTGTGTATGTGACAAATAAAACTCTTGAATCAATATAATAATCAAGAGTCATTAATAGTAGGTTACTATGACCTTCACTTTAGACTTAATTATACGTTAAGCATTATTCATGTTATGAATCTGTATATAGTAGTTCTTACTAGTAGTCTTCTGGGAGGTGTGAAAATTGTTTTTATTGTTTAACTAATAGTGAACTACCACATTCAACTGAGCACTATTACTTATTATTATTATTTCATCAAAGTTTCTTGTTAGTTAATAGTAGTTAGTTACTAGAGTGTTAATAATGCATTACTCATTTGTTCCTGTGTAGTTATTCATTAATAACAGAACAGTTTTCTAACGTGTTACCAATTTAGGTAAACAAATTCTTCACACGGAGAAAATGAAAAACTAAAAATTTAATTTCTGTCTTATAACTTAGAGTTGCTATCATGATGAGGTCATGATTTCACCTTTGAAACAGATGGAGAAAGAACAAATTGTGCCATTTACTGTTAGCTTTGTATTTTAGTTTGTATTTTCAATATAGTTTTATATTGTTTTCCTCAGTATTCGACTGGCTCCTGTATAGCTCTGATAATATATGTGGGCAAACATTACATTGTCTTTTAACTCAGAATCCTTGATGTATACGTGTAATAAGTAAGAGCATACAAGTAAAAAAATACAATGCAAGGTCCATGATTCTGCACCAGAAGTGACAGAAATAGCAGATAAAAAGCAATAATCAGTATTCAGTATATCCTCAGTAATCAGCTGGATCCTCGAAAAAAAAAAAAAAAAATGTATTCACTGAAAAGTCCTTAAAAGGGGGATTTTGTTTTTGTACTTTTCCTTTAAACAACATTTGACATTATGAGACATTCTGGTTATATGAACACAGAGTACTCTCAGCTTTGAGATGGGAGTTATAAGGAATATGAGGATTCATAACAATGGACAGCTTTTTCCCGATGTATCATCAGCAGCATTATGTAAATAATGATGTGATCGCTATTCGCTACCAATGAGTGAATGACCTATCAGCCTGAGCCATCTAGAGTTTCATGCCAGAACTTTATTAAATGCATTAGTTTAAAAATACAAAATACTTGGTTGTTTTTTGATATAGTGTAATAAATGTTTTATTATTATTATTATTATTATTATTATTTATTTATTCTACTTGGAAACTGTAAAATGTATTTAAATTGTATAAATCAACAACTTATGAGGACATGTCTCCTTTTTTTCTGCATGCCACTGAACTTTCCTGACTCTTTATTTCTGTTGACAGAGTCTGCGGCTGTCACATATCCTCAGGACACCTATTTCAGTGATATCTTTCTGGTAATAGGGAAAAGAAATCTTTTCAGTGCGTATGTACAGGGATTCCACTGATGGGAGCTCTGAACCTGTGAGCCGCAATGCTTTGAAGATGACATGTTCCTGTTTTTTCCTTTGTTATGGAGTCACTGATGGATGATGTCAAAATGCTCTCCTCAATGGCAGTGTAAGAGGCGCTGAGTCATTCTGCACTCCCCAAGTTGTACAGTACATGCCTGCAATATTTGATGTGGCTTTTTGCTGAAATGTTGAGTTGCCTTTTTAAAGTTCTGCAGAGCTGTAATGGTGATTTATTGAATACCTTAAAGGTGCACTATGTAAAAAAAAAATCAATAAAATATCCAAAAACCACTAGGCCAGTGTTATATATTTTGTTCAGTTGACTGCTTACAATATCCCAGATGCTTCCAATTATTTGTAAATCGTGAGGAAATTGCCTTTTTGACCATTGAACCGGGACGTGTGAGGGCGTGGCCTGTCGATGACATCATATCTGCGTTCGGTTTGCGTTTTTATTCTGCAGAAGCGCTTTTCACTGCAGTGTGAACAAGTGTCACAGCAGCTGCGAGCGAACGCACAGAGTAACGTCATAACATCATTATCAACACATTTACTGTTTTCTACATGGTGAATGGCACATAGTGCACTATGTAGGGAATAGGGAACGATCAGACAGTGTAAATATGCTCTCAGTTGAGGCGAACGAAGTCTGGTTTCACGTTAGTTTCACGTACACCGCCGCAGCGCACACACACCACAGCTCTGGTCTAGAAACACGACAGAACAGAGCGAATCACATGCGCGAGTCAGTGCAGACAACAAAACATTTCGGACCCTTTTGAATTCTGCACATAATGCTGTATTTTAAAGCGATATGGAGGAGATTAGGAGGAAACTGTGGCTTTACCAAGCTCAGCGGCTCTGGCTGAGCTGTGATATAAACACAACTCTATTGGCCGTTTAAAAAAAAAAAAAGAGAGGAGCTGCTTGATATGTCCCGCCCTGTCTTCCTGTTTCAGGGGAAATTTCGTCAACACATTGAATAATGCTGTGCGTTTCAAGGCATTTCAGTGGGCCTTTAAATGTTTGTATACAAATCAATTGTTAATTTTAATATTAATGCACCAACTCCAACTGACAGGGTTCCCTCTATAGTTTACAGCATTAATCGAGAGACATTTTTTCCCTGAGAAAATTAATATGTAGGCTACTGTACCATATATATATCCAAATTAATCAGTGAGAGGGGGTCAATGATGGAAGTGGGAGAGATGCTCCTGAATTTTCAAATCATTCATAGTATCATCTGGTAGGGATACTTTTTTTTTTTTTTTTTTTTTTTTTTTTGCAAAAGTTCTTCCAAACTGTCTGAATGAAACTGTTCTTCAATTTGATGTGCATGGATTGATTTGTTGTATAATGGCTGTGTGCAGTTTATATGCTGGTGCTTCAAAATCATCAGTATCTGATAGGCAGGTTTTTGTCTGTTCCTCTGCAGTTGCACTTGCTTTAAGAATGAGTTTGTTGTGGTAATAAAGAGTGATTGTTTTCTCCCAACACACAATTCTTCACAGAAGTTTATGTAGGCCTATGGTGTCTGTGTTGGTTTGAAACATATTCCTTTCAGTTCAGTCAAAGCATTCCCTTGACATATTAACAGCCTCCAGCGACCACAACTTAACGGTTAATTATCTGAGTTTGTTGGGTTTAAGTTGTTGTTTATATGTTGTAACAAGGAATAATATGGCAAAATCAGACTTACCACGCAATGCATGGGGAAAAGCCCAGTAGGAATCCATGGGGCAGATTGATGAGCATTCCTTGAAGTTTTTCTTCATTTGTGCAAATGAAGGGGGAAAACACAAACCAAGGCATCAGTAAAAAGATATAGAAAGTTTAATAATACACATTTAAGTGAATCACATTTTGAGTGTCACCGGTTCACCAGGCTCTCTCACTACCACCACTCAATGGTTATGTTTACATGCACAACTTTATATGTCACAAGCTTCAAAGGAGAATTTATATATTGACATGCGCACATGCACAAATATGCAGAGTTTCCTGCTGTTTGCGCATAATAACTACAAACCCGATTCCAAACAAGTTGGCACACTGTACAAATTGTGAACAAAAAAGGAATGCAATAATTTACAAATCTCATAAACTTATATTTTATTCACAATAGAATATAGATAACATATCAGATGTTGAAAGTGAGACATTTTGAAATGTCATGCCAAATATTGGCTCATTTTGGATTTCATGAGAGCTACACATTCCAAAAAAGTTGGGACAGGTAGCAATAAGAGGCCGGAAAAGTTAAATGTACATATAAGAAACAGCTGGAGGACAATTTGCAACTTATTAGGTCAATTGGCAACATGATTGGGTATAAAAAGAGCCTCTCAGAGTGGCAGTGTCTCTCAGAAGTCAAGATGGGCAGAGGATCATCAATTCCCCCAATGCTGCGGCCAAAAATACTGGAGCAATATCAGAAAGGAGTTTCTCAGAGAAAAACTGCAAAGAGTTTGAAGTTCTCATCATCTACAGTGCATAATATCATCCAAAGATTCAGAGAATCTGGAACAATCTCTGTGCGTAAGGGTCAAGGCCGGAAAACCATACTGGATGCCCGTGATCTTCTGCCCTTAGACGGCACTGCATCACATACAGGAATGCTACTGTAATGGAAATCACAACATGGGCTCAGGAATACTTCCAGAAAACGGTGAACACAATCCACCGTGCCATTCGCCGCTGCCGGCTAAAACTATACAGGTCAAAAAAGAAGCCATATCTAAACATGATCCAGAAGCGCAGGCGTTTTCTCTGGGCCAAGACTCATTTAAAATGGACTGTGGCAAAGTGGAAAACTGTTCTGTGGTCAGACCAATCAAAATTCTTTTTGGAAAACTGGGACGCCATGTCATCTGGACTAAAGAGGACAAGGACAACCCAAGTTGTTGTCAGCGCTCAGTTCAGAAGCCTGCATCTCTGATGGGATGGGGTTCATGAGTGCGTGTGGCATGGGCAGCTTACACATCTGGAAAGGCACCATCAATGCTGAAAGGTATATCCAAGTTCTAGAACAACATATGCTCCTATCCAGACATCGTCTCTTTCAGGGAAGACCTTGCATTTTCCAACATGACAATGTCAGACCACATACTGCATCAATTACAACATCATGGCTGCATAGAAGAAAGATCCAGGCACTGAAATGGCCAGCCTGCAGTCCAGATCTTTCACCCATAGAAAACATTTGGCACATCATAAAGAGGAAGATGCCACAAAGAAGACCTAAGACAGTCGAGCAACTAGAAGCCTGTATTAGACAAGAATGGGACAACATTCCTATTCCTAAACTTGAGCAGCTTGTCTCCTCAGTCCCCAGACGTTTGCAGACTGTTAGAAAAAGAAGAGGGGATGCCACACAGTGGGAAACATGGCCTTGTCCCAACTTTTTTGAGATGTGTTGATGCCATGAAATTTAAAATCAACTTATTTTTCCCTTAAAATTATACATTTTCTCAGTTTAAACATTTGATATGTCATCTATGTTGTATTCTGAATAAAATATTGAAATTTGAAACTTCCACATCATTGCATTCCACATCAGTGTTTTTATTCACAATTTGTACAGTGTCCCAACTTTTTTGGAATCGGGTTTGTATTCTCCTACATTCTTTATTTGTTTTAAACAGCAGACTTAATATTTATCCATTCCTGGTCATAATTTGGAGACAATGTGCATATGAACTGTTGTGCCGTGCTGCTTATATTTATCACACGGTAAAAATGCCCCTCCCCACGCCCAAAACCATTATCTGTGGATGAGAATCCGAAACGAGGACTGATGGGACGTTGTCCTGCTCCACTTCACAGACGCTGAGTGAAAGGAGAATTTTAGAATGACGGGACACTTATCACTTCTCGTGTGTGTTTGGTTGTGAAACGTAGTTGTCGGCGATTCTTCCTATTGTAAAGTCATGCAATGTGTAACCCCCTGTCTCTGATCCATCACGCAGTGTGCATACAGCAGCAACAGAATGCTACCCCAGATAGTCGTGCAGTGTGAAAAGAATAGTGATCTGATGACTTTGAAAAATCGTGCAATGTGAACTCTCATTATTCTACTCTCCAGAACCCTGAAACCTAGTTAACTGACATGTAGTTTAGGTTTGCATTCGAATGAGTGGCTTACTAGTTTACCATCCTACCATTCGGACTGTCACTGGCACCCCACACTTTCACAAAATGCTTAGATGCTGCGCTCTCCCCCCTGAGGCATAAGGGGATGCGCATCCTTGATGATTAGCTTATTATGGCCCAGTTGCGGGATGAGCTACACTATATTGCCAAAAGTATTGGGACACCCCTCCAAATCATTGAATTCAGTTGTTCCAATCCCTTCCATGGCCACAGATGTATAAAATCAAGTACCTAGGCATGCAGACGCTTCTACAAACATTTGATACTTCGCATCACAGACTGCCATAAGAACAATAAAGTGTGTTCCTTTTTATAATTGTAGAAGTCACTTCCAGCATTTGGTGTCATTTAGTGCACAAACAGGTGGTGTCTTGATTTGGACGTGTTTCCCATCCATGCACCCCAAACAATTGGGAAGGATCCACACTCCCTGATTTTGAGCCATTCATTGCCTTTTGGTGGGGAGACAAAATCCCCTTTCAAAGCAATCCAGATGGCTTGGCAGACCTCACTCACAATCAGTGATTGATCTGAATTTATAACTGGAGGCAACATATTTTTGGCTACTACCAAATGCAAGTATGCGAAGTGCGACGGCCAGTCTCTCTTGCAAACTTACTGGGCTCTTCTGGGATATTTTACATTCAAAATACTGTTTGATGCGATGCAACAAGTCGTCAAATCATTGAGCAAACATTCGGAAATAGCTGAAGTGCATTTCCTTGTCCATTACACGCATTTGTCTGACAATTTGCCCTTTTCTTTTTTTGTCTGGTGACATTCCATCTTCTCCAACTTTTAGACAACAAAAACAAACACAACAACTCCTCCTCAGCATTCAGAAACTCCATGCGAGATGGCATGTTTTGAGTGTTGTTCTGGCAAACTACTACTTCTCACTCTTGCTTCCAAGAGTTTAGAGAACAGTTAAAGTCTGCGTGAAACGGAAGTTGAGATCGTCCTTTGCTCCTTATTGTGACGTATATCCGAGTGAAACGGCTTCTGAAATTAGAAAAAATGTAGGCTTGATTTCATCCTTTGGGAATTGATTGGATCTTTGGAAGTTGGGTGTTGCTAACAAAATGGAGGCAGATTTGAATGCCAGTTTGCACTCCGTTGTGAAGGATTACTCTCCACCGGACTCACCGCCGGTACCCTCACATACAGATTTTTTTTATCGAGGAGACTTTTTTAAAAATTTATGAAGTACACAGATAAATCAGTTATAGTAAACACTACAATATTAAATATAAAAATACAAATTATAAAATTTGACTTCATGCCAACTTTAACTCCAAGTTACCCCCTGTTGTTTCAAGGCAAAAGTATGAAAGTCTTAAACGTTTAGCAGAAGTAATTTTTGGTTTCCAGTGAAGGATCCAGTGTGATGTAGGCATTGGCTAAAGACCAAGAATAGAATTGTAAATATGGAGAGAACACATTTTCTGAGAACACACTCAGATTTTTTTTTTTTTGTAGTCAACATTCTTCAAACTGGAAGACCACAAACCCAGTGTTTTAAGCCAAAAGGAGGGGAAAAACTGAAGAAGATTTTTACCATAATGCTGTTTAAAGAGTAGACATAGTACGATACAATTTTTAGTGAGGCACCTACTCATACAACAACTGTTTTGTTAATAACCCTCTTTCGGTCTGACTGTCCATTAGCGTGGATACAAAAATGTGGAAGTGCAATCTGTATTTTTTACGAAAGTCCTGGAGATGTCAAAAGTTTGCCAGATGTGGTGTTTTGCAACAATGTAACAATACAAAGTAGGCTGAAAATCAGCAAAGTTACACTTTGACTTTAGGAGCAGGAACACTGATAGAGAAAGGCACTATGGAACAAGAATTTTACTGTTTGTCAAAATTACATTTCAACATTTTAAATCAAGAATAAAATCGGACAGCACTGTTAGGTAAATTCAGGTTGATCGGGACACTTTTTCCAAGTCATCTCAACTGCAAAAAGTGTTCCAATCACCCTGAATTCACCCTATCCAACACTGGATAGGGTGAATTCTTAAGCTCAAGTCATGCAAAACTAATTTTTCATGCCGATCGAGAAAATACTTCCACAATCAGTCTCTTCCATGTTTGGTGACTAATATAAATAAGGAATGGTATTTCACTCCAATGAACTTTCAGAGCTGGTCGTAGCAGTCTGGTGTGACGCTTCATAAATAGAAATCAGATGACAGACAAAATGTAGTGTTGCTTGTCAATGGCTACATTCACAACTGGTTAGGACAAAAACGCATGCCGGACATACCCTTTATCATTTGTTGCTTTATCATGTTGTATCATAAGTTTCATTTATCATCTAGTTAGGATACAGTGTTAGGTAGACAATAAAAGACAACATGAAAATGTACAGGTTTTTCTTTCTATATTATATTCACACATTTCTTTTTTACATTATGCTAACTATATTGCAAAGCAGCATCATAATTAGCAAGTGTTATAGCTTGGTTCTGAAAATGAAATAAAGTGACAGATGGAAGAAAATGGTCTTATGACCTTAAAGCATGTCAACAAGAGAGAGTGATCTGTGGGATAACTCAGTCTCTCTCATATAGTTTGCTTCATGTTTATCAATTCAGCAATTGCACAGAAGTAGCTCAGACTGCACTGAGAAATGCTAGTTTGACTTTTAGGCGTTTTTACACTGGACACGTTTGCTGCGGTCTGAGTGCTAACGCGATTGTTCCTGGTTTCACACTCAATTTGACTCTATCGAATCCTGGTGCACGGTGCATGATAGAAAACAGATGGGTTAATACATTGGTTTTTTAGGGTGGCCAAACGTCCTGTTTTCCCAGGACATGTCCTGTTTTCAAGTCCTGTCCTGGCCGTCCTGGCTGTTTCTTATAAAGTGATGAAAACGTCCTGGTTTTCATTATTTTCCATTGGACCATTAAATTGAACAACCATCTCTGCAGCTCTCCACCAATCAGGGCTGGTAGAGTGAATTAAAGACACATGACAGCCCACCTGGAGTTTGTCAAGATGTAAATGTGGCCACAGTGACCAACATCAGGCTTGGGATCATTAGTGATTATAAATTAAACCATTAATTTTCAATTCTTTCCAAGAAGTTTATTAATGATATTTTCATGCTATGCTCCAAAGGCGAAAGGCCTTTGTATTTTCATCAAACTTGTATAAACATTTTTTTAGTTTTTTAGTTTTTTTTTTATTTATTATTTTATTAGGGGCCAAGGTTTCACTTCCACTCTTGAGTCTATGGCAACCTATAGAACGTCTCGGTTACATATATAACCCTCGTTCCCTGAGGAGGGAACGGAGACGTAACGTTAGTGACTGACGAATGGGGGGTTTCACTTAGAAGCCTATCTTCTTCGAGATCTAAGAAAGCGCCCAATGGCAGTGCCAATGCCATGGGCATGCGGAATTTGCATGTGTAACTCTGCCCCACCACGTGGGTATATATTTTTTATATTCCAGGGGGAACATGCGCGAGGATGCCTGGGAAAACACCTGCTCGAGGAGGCTTACGGTGGAAATACACGTGTGGGGGTTGCCCAAAGGGGGAACCATGCACACGGAGGCATCTGGCCTGACACGAGGGTCTGGGTGAGTGGGCAGACTTACTGGTGTCGGCGTCAACAGTGCTGGAGGAGCTCAGGGCTTCTGGGAAGCTCACCTGAGGACATAATCGCACGTATCCAGTCCGACGAGTGGAATGGCGAGCAAGCGAAGACACCTGAGCCTAATCCATTACCGGCCACTAGTAGGGGCAAGTACATAGTTGGAAACAGGCTCCACTCAGAGATTGTAAAATCTGGCGAATGTGTTAGGTGTCGCCCAGCCTGCAGCTCTGCAGATGTCTGTTAGCGAGGCGCCATGCCCTAAAGCCTAAGAGGAGGCCACACTCAGAGTAGAGTGGGCCCAGACCCCAAGGGGGCATGGACGCACCAGCGTCTGGTAAGCCAAAACAATGGCGTCCACTATCCATTGGGACAACCTTTGCTTTGAGAGAGCCTTTCCCTTCAGCTTCCCATCATAACAGACAAAGAGCTGGTCTAAGGTCCTGAAACACTGCGTCCTGTCTACATAGGCGCGGAGTGCACGTAATGGACAGAGCAGTGCCAAGGCTGGGTCTGCCCCCTCCAAAGGCAGCGTTTGCAGGTTCACCACCTGGTCTCTGAACGGTGTGGTGGGAACCTTGGGCACATATCTAGGCCGGGCTCTCAGGATCAGGTGAGAATTGGCCGGCCCAAATTCCAGGCACGCTTCGTCAACCGAAAATGCCTGCAGGTCCCCTACCCTCTTGATGGAGGCCAAAGCGACCAGGAGCACTGTCTTCATTGACAGGAACTTAAGCTCAACTGATCGCAAAGGCTCAAAGGGAGGCCTCTGCAGAGCATCTAAGACTACTTAGACTCTAAGACTACTACAAGAGG
Source organism: Paracanthobrama guichenoti (assembly GCA_018749465.1). Classification (NCBI taxonomy): domain Eukaryota; kingdom Metazoa; phylum Chordata; class Actinopteri; order Cypriniformes; family Gobionidae; genus Paracanthobrama; species Paracanthobrama guichenoti. Next base: position 23,115,627 of record CM031956.1, read on the forward strand.
GTATGAGGGGAGTGCGAGGAGGATGAAGTCTCCTGGCGCCCCTCAGGAGCCTGATGACCAGGTCGTGCTGACTTACCTTTTTGTTCTCCACGAGGTCATGGTGGGCAGATATAGCGGCCACGTATACCTTGAGGGTGGAAGGAGACAGCATTTGTTCCAACCCTTCCTGGAGAAACGAGAGCATGGACCCGATCGGGCATTTCCAGGGGTCTTCCTGGCGAGAAAAGCACCAGGTGACAAAGAGGTTCCACTTCAACGCGTAGGCGTGTCTCGTAGACTCTGCCCTAGCGGAAGTGATGGTAGCCACCACCGGAGGTGGTAGGGTACCAAAACCTGCCGCTTCCCATCCAGGAGCCACACGTGGAGGTTCCAAAGATTGGCACGCGGGTGCCATAGGGTGCCCCGTCTCTGAGAGAGGAGGTCCTCCCTCAGAGGAATTGGCCAGGGAGGGGCTGTCGCGAGGAGCACCAGTTCTGGAAACCAGGTCCAGCCGTGCCAGTACGGGGTGACCAAAAGGACCTGCTTCTTGTCCTCCTTGTCCCCAGCCCTTCCCTGGCCAATTCCTCTGAGGGAGGACCTCCTCTGCCATCAAGGGCAGAGAAGGCAGAGGAAGTCGCTGAACGGTCGCTTGACCTCTTCATGCACTTCCGGGAAGAAAGGTATTGGGGGCATGATCTGACGGGTGTCAGAACACGCCGCTCCCAAAAACCAATCGTCCAATCATGAGCGCTCAGGCTGAGGCGGAGGATTGCCCGGGCAAGCATGGCTGTCAGCTCTGGGTCTGACTCGGGCAATGCTGGCACACTCGAAGGTGGCAGCACAGCTGAATCATCATCCTCAGAGGACTCTAGCCCACCTTGAGATGTGGCGACCGACATCTCTTCGTCCTCTGCGGCACCAAACGAAACACGCGGGGCAGCGGATGCTGGTCCCGGTGTTGCCGGTGAGTGCACGGCATGAACGCCAGACAGTGATTGTGCCCATCAGAGGGCGGCAGAGACCGGCCGCACCCAGAAGCACACGGGCGAGACATTCTGAAAAGGACGCGCCGCGTGTGAGCTCTTTTGTGAGAGGAAAACCTTGCAGTCGATGCCGAAGCACCCAGGGAAACGCACACCAGCTGTATGCAGATCACTGTACAGATCAGCAGGCAGGAAGTATGCGATCGCTGGAACGCGCTGTAACACCAACACCGACTGGAAGGCTGCTCGTCTCGAAAAAGCTGACAAAATTAACTCTTTGCGGAGTGAAGAGTATGTACTCTTTGCTCCGAAGCAGAAACATAATGCGATGTGCTTTGCATACTTCCTTGTATACCCACGCGGTGGGGCGGAGTTACGCATGCAAATTCTGCATGCCCATGGCATTGGCACTGCCATTGGGCGCTTTCTTAGATCTCGAAGATGATAGGCTTCTAAGCGAAACCCCCTATTCGTCAGTCACTGACGTTACTTGGAGTGACTGAACGAAAGGAAACTACTTGCGGGAAAGTTGTGAAATTTGGCACAGAGAGGAGAGATTTAGCCTGCATCTTAATGTGCATACTATCTAATAGGGGTATAACGGTACACAAAATTGGCGGTTCGGTATGCACCTCGGTTCTGAAGTCACGGTTCGGTACGAACACGTGTACCGTTACATCCCTACTAAAATGATGATTCTGATTTGCTGCCCTGATTACACTGCAGGCTCACTCTTGCTCGTATCCAAGGTAAATAATCAACACTATTATGCCTTTTATGTGTTTTATTGAACTAAATACATTGTCACTGGCTTAAACGCATGCGCAGGTTACTTAACTTCCTGAACATGTGCGCAGCCGAGTCCTTGTTGCCAACTCATTCACTCAAATCATGGCAGTTCGAGTGCAACCGAAATCAGACCACCTCCTCCAGGTAGTCTCGGGTTTGGTACCTCGGAGCGCTTCCATTTCCGCATGACGACGCCTCTCTGGAGCAACATCACACAAACCCATAATTTCACCAACAAATGGAAGTTTCATCAGAAAACTAATCAGAAAGAAATCACTGGAAACCAGCGAGATCGCAAAACCAACATGATAAAAGCATTTGTTGGCATTTTGTCGTTTACTTAAAGATTTAAAACCCAAGCATTGATGTTTTACCACAGTTTTACAATAATAAGTGATACATTGATCATAATTAATTAATTTGTGTCAAGATTCCACATTTGTCACACAGAAATAAAGTGGTATTTACTGTTATTTCACAAAAGAAAGAGGACACATACTTATTCAGTTGTGTTTATTTGTAGTCACAGGACAGTATCTGTACATCACATTTGGAAAGAATGATAATTTCTACACATTTTCCATCAAAAATATGACCTGAGGAGCTTTAGCACTCTCTTATATTTTATATAGTATGTATTTTATATATTATGTTTATTATTTATATGTTATATTTTCAGTCAGAAAAACAGAAGAAGCTCCTGAAAAAACAAAGTTGCTTAATTTTATGACATGCAGATATCAGACAGTCCAGTATAAAGAGAAGAGACGTACTGACAATGGAAGCGCAGCTAATGTTCCAAAGTATTAATGCAATTTTGTGAGGAAAAGATCTTTTGAGGTTTTGATTAGATAGCACTGCTAGTCCGGCACTTTCAATGGCCAATCGATTATAGAGCATGCTGGTCAGCACAAACCTCTTTTGACTTGTTTCATTAAAAGACCAGCTTACCTTCCCTTATCAATTGTAAATTCTTTGACTGTAATTTAGTGACAAAAATGAATGGCAAAATAATAAAAAGATTGCATTAGTTCTTCTTATTTTTTTTTTATCAGTTCACTTAAGGGTAAAGTTATAGTGACCATTTGATTTTCAGACAGGGCAGAAATTGCCTCATTCAGAAGAGGTGACATTGGCCCTTATCTTTTAAAATACACTATTTTGCTGTGGGCTGTGCTTTTTCATTCAATTCTACCTGAATTGAAGCATATAAATTGACCTGTGCCAGACACATTTTTCACCTGTAGGTAAAAAGGATTTCTGGGCTTATGGCCACAAACATAGCAAACAGAGAGATTGCTGTTGTTTAATGTGTTTGATAGTGATGTTGTCCAAATGTTGATTTATTTGTACTACAACCTGGTGTTTTGGGGGCCTGAAAATGCAAACTTTTGTTATTGTCTTCCTGTAAACTACAAAAACATGTGTATTATGTGTTCAGTCTATAGGCGCGTAGTGTTTCTAAGTGACAACACCAACTACTGGCCTGGCAGCAGAATACAGCACCACACATATGATGTTTTATTAACAAAGTTCGGGAGGAGAACAATCAGATATTCTACCCAATCAGCGAGGCTTATATATATATATATATATATATATATATATATATATATATATATATATATATATATATCCGACTGACCTCTGTTCCATGACAGTTTTTCAAGTGTCCCTCCTCCACCCCAACTCCTCACTCTGGATTATTCATATCCCAGCCAGGGATGGTGGGGAGTGCTCTGGATTCAGAACAAATTCCAAGCTCGGATCCCTCTCCTTGGACAGCACGCTAAATACACATTTTGTACTATATCTGATTTTATGTAAGTGTGACCTTGTGAAAGGCTATATTTTCTTACACTTCAGATCAGCAAAATAACTAGTATGCTGTGCTCTCTGAATGACATTCCAGAATGATAGTCCCATTTGTGTAATATGCAGAAAATAATTTATCTGCAGTGTTAATAGTTTCATGTCCATCAGCCAATTAACAACTGTTCTCGTGAAGTGTCATTGATGACTTTTACAGTTTATGGTAACACTCACACACATCATACAGCGTCTGCCACAGTGCTAAACAGCGTGTTGTGAATGATTCCCATGCTCAGATTCATTCACACACAGGATAGCTCACAGTAAGCAAGAACAGATGCTCTCTTGAATGTTCATGTGTGAAGCCGCTGAAGCAGCAAACCGGGCCTGTTATCCTGCCCAGCGCACATTTACATTTTTATAGCTGCAGTATGCTGCTGGCAGCACTGGCTTGCAAGGAAAAGGTACGCTGGACACGAGCCAACTTAATTGTGCTCCATCTAGGTCCCTTCTGAGTGGAGTGCAGAGGATAACTTGACTGGTAAACCTGATGTATTATCATGCATTAAGGGGATTACTGTATGATAAGACACTGCAGATATTAAGAGACTTCACTGTCAAGGGACGAGTGCAAGGGTTGCCAAGATAAGAAAGTGTTGACTAATGAGTAACTGACAGTCCTCTTGGGTTCAGGTAGCACTATTACTATAGTCACATCCTTTGTGATCCCATTCGCCCTCTGGACTGCCTGCATTTCCTTATTATGCTTCTTCCACATGCACTGCCATAGCTTGAATTCACAGGGCCCAGGAATAAATAATGCACAGCAGTGTTAAGTATGTCAATACAGTTTTGTATTTACAGTTATTGTTTAAAATTACTTTATATTTTTATAATTTGGAGTTAAATTCCATCTAAAACTTCAGGTTATGTTTTATTAATTATGGAGTTATGACTTTTTTGAAATAGTACAACTAGTTTCCGGTTATGTTATTTTCAAATTCAAATCAAGATTCAAGATTTGTCAAACATATACAGAATATACAACAAATGTTTATCCATGGATTTCACAGTTAAAAACACACAAGGAAGAAATTAATGAAATACTATACAAAAAGTACTGAGCTATATATGATATATATATATATGTCTATATCATTTATAAAAATAAGTAAGAGAAAAAAAAAGGTAACATTTATTTCCGGTTACTTTGCAGTATATTTAAATATGTGGTTAAATGTATAAAGCATAATGTGCAAACAGGTTTATGACAGGTTGTTACACAGTTGCACTGTCAGTGTATCGATGTTTATCCTGAAGTGAAGTCACGTGATGTTAGGTTCAGGAGTCTGAGTAGCTCTGAGTTCTCATTTTGGCCATCAGGCTTCAAAGCGTGAAATGAGGGTTTGCAGGGTGATTAGAGTCCTTGATGATCTTGGTAGCTCTACCTTTGCAGCGTTTGGTGTAGACGTCCTGCAAGACGGGAGAGCTGACCCTGAGATGCATAAGCCAATGAAAATGACTGGTGCTGTTCCCATACCACGCTTGATGCACTGAGTTAAAACACTTTCTATCGCCCTAAATAAAAAGTTTTCAGGATAGCTGGTGAAACCTGAATTTCCTCAGCTGGCGCATGGTACAGTCTTTGCCTGGCTTTTTCACCTGTGTCTGAATGTGAGCAGTCCAGGTCAGGTCCTCGGAGATGTTTACTCCCAGGTACTTGAAGCTGCTAACTGCCCGCTGATCATGAGGGGGAGTATTTGTCTCTTCCTGAAGTCCAAATCATTTCTTTGGTCTTGCCAATTCAGAGAAGACAGTTGTCCTGGCACCATGATGTTAGATGCTCCACCTCGTCCAAGTATGCCGCCTCATTGTTGTTGGAAATGAGGCAGGACAACAGTTCTTCATTAAATTTGATGATAAAGCTGTGTGTGGACAAACAGTCATGCGTGTAGATGTGCATGATGTGCTGTTCAATGTGCAGTATTCACATAGTTGACTGTCAGGTTATGTTCAGACTTAGGTTCACAGTAGCTCTATTCCATTACTCTTCAAATTGCGCAAATTGACATAGCGAATTGAAAATGCACCCAATGAAAACGTCAATTTCGCCAAAAAAAAATAATTTACGTGCGTATGTGATGGTTTTTCAGGCAATTTGCATAAGCAATATTTTGCAAAACCGCAATGGAAATTTAAAGATGATGCGGTATGTTTAGACAGAGTTCTTTATTAAACTCATTAAAAAAAAAAGAATGACTGGAATGCCACAATTTATCAGGACCTTGAAGCAGACATGAGGGAGAAACACCCAGAAACACCTCACACGTGACGCTCAAGTGTAAGGGGCTTTCCTTGACATTAATGCTTGGATAACACACCTACGTCTCCTTCCATTAAAAATAATAGCTAGTGCAATGGCTGGGATATATGTATACCTACCAACATCCGTTGCCGTGATTTTTGGAATGACTTATCACGAGAGGAAAAAATCTTCTTTTAGTCGCATAGCATCAGTTAATGGAAACTGATACATTTTTGCCATTTGATGTCCTGTAAGGACAGTGATTTGATGGATTTGTTTTGGAGTGGGTTAGACACAAACGTATGGCCATGATACCAGTGGATGATTCTAGTATGACCCTTGAGCGGTATCTGGACTTAGTTCTGAGGTTGTGTGGTCATAGCCTCCAGTCCTCTTGGTACCCACTATATTCACCTCTGAACTTGTCTCAGAACTCTCTTCCATTAGTTCCAGAGTCCGTTCCAGCCCATAAATTTACTCCAGAATTTGCTCTAGTTTCAGAGTCTGTTCCAGAGTTCATTCCAGCCCTGGAGTTCAATCCAGAATCTTCCACATCCTTCAGGTTAAACACCACACTAACCCCATTACAAAAGAGGAGGAAGAAAAGGCCCTCCTCTGAACATCCTGCTGGTATCTTTAATTCAGTGGTCTCAGTGCCCTCGATTGTACCTTTCTCATCTGTGACAGCACGGCCCAGTTTCGACTCCAGCCCCTGAGCACAGTCCAGTGTTGGATCCAGAGAGTGAAAACCAAGAGTCCATTCCAGAGAGTGAAATCCCTGAGTCCATTCCAGAAAGTGAAATTCCTGAGTCTGTTCCAGTGAATAAAATCCCAGAGTACTTTCTAGAGAGTGAAATTCTCAAGTCTATTCCAGAGACTGAAAACCCCAAGTCCATTCCAGTGAATGGAATTCCAGAGTCCTTTCCAGAGAGTGAAGTTTCCAAGTCTGTTCCTGTGAGTGAAATTCTAGAACGTGCTCTTCCTTTTTGCTTTGGAGAGATTGAACAGGTGATTTCTTTCATTGTACGTTGCTGCTACCATGTGTATCTGGGTCACACACAAATCTCTTCTGACACACGCCCCAGAGCTCACCTATGAGCCCACTCCAGAATCCACTCTAGTCAATGAGCCAAGCCAAGCTCCCACGTCCAGGCCATAGTGGCCGAACCAAGCTCCCTCGTCAAGGCCATGGAGGCTGCTCCACCCTGGCTCCCTGCACTGCTGGCACCTTCCTGGCTCCTATATTGCTGGTGTCACCCTGGAGGCTTCCTAACCTGCCAGCACCGGCCTGCTCACCTGCCCGTGACCTACCACGACTCCAGGTCGCACCTTCCAGTAGTGGGGAGTTTCACCACAAGGTGTAGTCATCGTCTAAACTATTGACCGCGATGTTGAAGTGTGTGAGACCTGATGAATATGAACCTTTGTTTATTTGCATTCAATATTTTAATCACCATTTTTCATTGTCAATCATTTAACTGTATTTAATTTACAATGTTTATGCCCAAATTAATTAATTAATTAATTAATTCATATTTAAAGTTGTTGACTATCATTCTCCTGTACACTGTGTATGTTACTGTTTAAGATTAATTAAATATAATATTTAACATCATTACAAATTAGTTAAGGCACGTACCACACAATCATTCGTTCAAATATTGTAAAAGACTGGAACAAGAGCACCAGCGCACACAAGCAATCCTTTTTATCAATCAAAATCTTTTAAAAATGTAATGAAATATGATCAGTAAGAGAAAAACACTGTTAAAGAGAAGACAAGCGCTGGACTGCTGCAGTTTAGTGGAGAAATGTATTTATTTATTATTCATAAATATTTGTATTATATATATTTTTTTATTATAGATATTTTTATTGGAACATTTCAGCAGGTTCAAGATAATTCATGTTAACACAGAGAACATCATTCATTGTTTTAAACAATTGACAGCCATAAAATGTAGTAGTAATCTGCGTTCTTCTCATGTATGTAGGGGCTCTGAACACTGTTACCGGAAACTCTTGAGTTGTAATAAGTTGAACGCGGAAGTAGTAATATTTCACTACAAAATAATAAATACCTCCTCAATTATTCAGAATATTTATTTAAAAAAAGACATCCAAAATATTTGAGAAAATATAAAACTGACTGGATATTGTATCTCTATACCAAAGCAGAAATTTATGGCTCATGAATGTTAACTAGACAATGTGACTGGACTAAGAAGATTATCTTGCAGTGTCTGTGTGCATTAATTAATATTCATGAGCTCAGTATTCTCTATATAGTGACATCATGACCCATCCATCTTCTGCCCCTGACCTCTAAAACTCAATCCAGCAACACCGCTTGGCTGAGATTTCGTTGAGAAGACATTCAGCTTTGCCACACACGTCTAATGCCTTCTTTGTGTACTATAATAAAAAATTGCCTCCATTATTTTTTGCCATTCAAGTGTGGCCATACCTCATGCTCTTGTACATCTCATAGCATTAAAGGTGTGGCTCATGGCCTTGAGGCCTTGTTAATATGTGGCACCTTGTGAACATCTATCCTACTTTTGCAACAGAGTCTCAGGAGACAATTAAAAGAGGAAAAAGTTCTCTGCTCACCATCTGTATGATCTGACCAGTTTTGCCATGTCTTTTTGAAGACCCGTGTTGATTCCAAAACCAGGTGGCATATTTTCACACTTTAAAAACTTGACACTTGAGTTCGGCATCTACCCCATACAAATTTTCAGCAAATTTAAATCACAGATTAGATAATATTGTTAATTCACAATTCTGTCAATGCTACTGTAAAGGCCCTTTCACAAGATGCATGTGAACTATGTGGAGCAAAGTGTCAAGCTACATGTCTTATGCTCAGGTCAAGTGTGTCAACACAATGCTCAAAGTTCAAACTAATTCATTATTGATGCTATTGGGTGCTGATTAGAGGACAACCTGAATAATGTATAAATCCAGTTGGTCAGTTCTAGTGTAAAAAAGATGGATTGAGATTGATGCAACAGCATTCAGAGAATAATCATCATATTACACACATCTGATATTTCTGTCAGGACCACTATCATCAAAGATGATAGCATATGGTTTGATTGGCGGTGTGGTTCTTTTCTGGGCAAGAACTCCCTGCCCATCAATGCAGCCTAGCATGGATAAGAGCAGGGAGAGCTGCAATAACCACCCTTAGGGTAAACAGAACATAACCAACATAATTGTATTCCACATATTATGAATGTTCAATTATTTAATGTACAACATGGTTCAAGAAAAATGAGTCTGATTCGAAGAGGATTACCAGAAGGCAGTCTGGTATGAATACAGATCGTCCTGCTTTGCTCTCAGACGAGCAGTTAAAGCCGCAAAACTCCGTTATAAAGACCGAGTGGAGTCTCATTTCCAACTCAACGACTCGCGGCGCATGTGGCAAGGTCTGAGGTCCATCTGCTCTTTTGGATCTAAATCCTCTGCAGAGGCAAGCGCTGATCCGTTGCTCGTGAACGAGTTAAACTCTTTCTATGCTCGCTTTGACTGTAACCGCGGCAACGCGACTCCGCCAAGTGGCGCGTTAGAGGAAATTACTCAGAGCAGCAACAATCACGTGATCTCTGTCTCAGAGGATGAAGTTCGAGAGCACTCAAGCGTGTGGACGCCAGGAAAGCTGCCGGGCCAGATGGTATCTCAGGTCGTGTTCTGCGGTCCTGTGCTGATCAGCTCGCCGGGTTGTTTACATCTATCTTTAATGAGTCCTCGCTACATCTGTGGTCCCCACCTCCTTCAAAAAATCCACCATCATCCCTGTCCCTAAGAACAGTAAACCCTCTTGCCTAAATGACTATCGTCCAGTGGCTCTCACGTCTATAGTCATGAAGGTCTTTGAGAGACTCATTAAAAACACCATTTGCGCCTTCATTCCTGACACTTTGGACCTCTTCAGTTTGCCTATCGTCCCAATAGATCGACTGAAGATGCCATCTCTCATGTCCTCCACTCCTCCTCACTCACATCGACAGCAAAAGTGGGAACTACGTAAGACTGCTATTTATTGACTATAGCTCAGCCTTTAACACCATAGTTCCCACCAAGCTAACCTCCAAACTCCTGGATCTCGGCCTGAATCCTTCTCTCTGCCACTGGATTGAGGACTTCCTCACTGGCAGGCCTCAGGTGGTGAGAATAGGCCAGTCCACCTCCACCTCCATCACCCTGAGTGTGGGAGCTCCACAGGGCTGTGTCCTGAGCCCCCTGCTCTACTCTCTCTACACGCATGACTGTTTGTCCACACACAGCTCCACCTCTATCATCAAATTTGCTGATGATACTGTTGTCCTGGGCCTCATTTCCAACAACAATGAGACGGCATACTTGGACGAGGTGGAGCATCTAACATCATGGTGCCAGGACAACTGTCTCTCTCTGAATGTTGGCAAGACCAAAGAAATGATTGTGGACTTCAGGAAGAGACAGCAACGGACATACTCCCCCTCATGATCAGCGGGTCACCAGTAGAGAGAGTGAGCAGCTTCAAGTACCTGGGAGTAAACATCTCCGAGGACCTGACCTGGACTGCTCACATTCAGACACAGGTGAAAAAGCCAGGCAAAGACTGTACCACCTGCGCCAGCTGAGGAAATTCAGGGTTTCACCAGCTATCCTGAAAACTTTCTATTTAGGGGCGATAGAAAGTGTTTTAACTCAGTGCATCACAGCGTGGTATGGGAACAGCACCAGTCATGACCGCAAAGCCCTGCAAAGAGTAGTGCGCTTATCCGAAAGTATCTCAGGGTCAGCTCTCCGTCTCTGCAGGACGCCTACACCAAACGCTGCAAAGGTAGAGCTACCAAGATCATCAAGGACTCTAATCACCCTGCAAACCCTCATTTCACGCTGCTACCATCTGGTAAGCGCTTCCGGCCTGATGGCCAAAACTGAGAGACTCAGGAGGAGCTTCTTCCCCCAGGCCATCAGACTCCTGAACTCAGTCACTTAACATCACGTGACTTCACTTCAGGATAAACATCGATACACTGACATTGCACTGCACTTTCTGTTCTCGTTGTTACTGTGTAACAACCTGTTATAAACCTGTTTGCACATTATACTCTTTATACATTTGTTAACCACATATTTATAAGTCTACAGTTTACTCACTGCAAAGTCTACTTCAATTATTTTATTCCACTTTATCCTTATTTGTTACCTTTTTTTTTTCTCTTGACTTGATTATTTATAATTCTACAGATATAGACATATATATATATATATATATAGATAGTACTTTTTTTATATCCTATTTCTATTATAATTTCTTCCTTGTGTTTTTAACTGTGAATTTGCACTGTCCATGGAGCGGACCTGTTTACATTTCACTGCCGGTTGTATATTCTGTATATAACTGTGTATGTGACAAATAAAACTCTTGAATCTTGAATCTTGAGGCCAAGTCCTGACTGGACGAGAGGAGGAGCTGGGGATGGAGGAGGGTAATTAGCTCCTGAGCAACACGATAAAGCTGTTGATAATACTGAATACACCTTATATATGCTTATATGTAGGGATGCTGTGATAAACGTTGTATTCCTATTAGGGATGTGCATCTCCATAACTGAGGCCGATGCGATACGCATCTCAATGCATAACCAACGATACGATACATTAAAGATCCATAAGAAGCAGCTACAGATGCGATATGATTCACCTCTATTACGATGCAGTGCGATCTGATTTCGATTCGATTCAACACAATGTGATTCAATGCAATGGAAAAAATTGCTATGCAATTCAATATTGTACAGATAGTTTGCATTTATTTCTTTGGTTTAGACAGACAGCAAATCATAAATGACCTTAAGTGCCTTCTGACTTTGTGTGTTTCCAAACATTGGATTTGTAATTATTTGGTGGAAGATGCAAATGCCATGTACAATAGCGCATGCACCAGTGAACTGAACACTTGAAACAGCTTCAGTAAATTACAAACGCATGTGGTGGATGGAATATAAGTATTAGCATTCCACTTTATTGTATATTTATTCATTTAATGAGTCATACTTTGAAAGGCTCACACGCGAGACAGAGCGGAACGTGGAAAGAGAAGTATACCCAGGTCTCAGGACACGCAACGGTCTCTGTAGTGTTGTGATAGCTCTGTAGTTGCCAGATGAGAAGTTTATCCATGTATAATTTTTTTACTCTTAATTCTTTTTATAACCGTATCCACTGCAGTTGAACATGGGTCAGTCGGTCCTAAGGGATGGGCGAACGGCGTTCGAAAGGGAGGGGCGATTGAAAGGGAGTTGGGTTCAGATCCCCAAACCCGGAGTGGTGGAGACGGGCGCCACAAGGTGCCCAGTGTGGTATCGCAAACGAACCTGGAGAAGCTGGTGAGAACCCCTGAAAGCCCGGAATGAGTTCATCCTACTTTTGATTCTAAACTGAACTCAAGTGGCACTGAGAATTGGGTAAGAGACAAACATAAATTATTCTGAAATGTTATTGGGAAATTGAGAGATGAAACCATGTTGATGACCTGAGTCTGTGGTAGCATAGTGAGTTTAATATGAAACTCGAGGTCGGGGACTAAATCTGTTCTGTGGGGTGCGGAGTCAGTCCTAGAGCCTCCTAACTAATCTTTGGGGCGCAGATTGGATCAATGAGCTCTTTCCGTCCAATTTTAGGTGAAAAATCAGATCTATTGGAGACGTATGGTAACTTTGAATTACCATAGCGCATGAAATGTGCTATATAAATAAACTTGTCTTGCATATACCTCATATTCATGTGGCAGCGGTGATGAAAGAACGCGCTTGAGAAACAGTTTAGAGAAGAGAAATCAATCTACATATAAAATATTGGACACAAATTATTGGTCACTTTCTAAATAATTAAAGTATAGCCAACTTGTATCTGATGCATACTTTTTTTAAATCGATGCATCGCTTCGTTAACTTTTATGCCGATGCACAGTGGTGTAGCGTCTGGGCATGATGGGTATGCATGTGCAAATGGGCCCGGGCCAATAGAGGGCCCGCCCATGGGGAACTTTTAATTAAAACGAGGGAATTTCATTTTTAATTTGTGGCCACAATAACTATATATTTGTATGCACGTCATGTGTAGTAATTTCTTGTTTCTCCCTAATGTCTAATTTCTACGGAAGCCATGGATAATATTATAATATTATATCTTGTTATCTCGTGATCACGACTTAATTTTCTATAAGTTACACAGCTGTGCCAACAGGTGGCAGTATAGAACCAAATAACTGATAGCCTATCCACCTTCCTGTGTTAGACAGTTGATATTGGCCCAGATTGAATGTGTTGAAGGCCTTTCGTGATCGCTATAATTTGTGCAGTATTGTGTGCATTAAGTAATTAACTAATGTTGAATGGTTGAATGTGATTAGTTTGCTTGAAAGTGTATTATCGTTATGTTCTACTGCAGATGCACGACTCATCACAGCTTCTCTACCGCAATAGCGTTCGGTGTGATACTGAACTTACTGTTTAACTCATTTTGATGTCACTGTATTCTCTTTGCACCTTACTGTGCATCTTTAAGACGCCATTTTAATCATAAAGTCTAAGTCAGTGGTTCTCAAACCTGTCCTGGGCACCCCCCACCTGTGCACATTTTGCATGTCTCCCTCATTAGACACACCCAATTCAAGTCTTGCAGTCTCTACTAATGAGCTGATAAGTTGAATCAGGCGTGTTAGATGAGGGAGACATGCAAAATGTGCACAGGTGGGGGGTGCCCAGGACAGGTTTGTAACTTGGTTTACAGCATTGTGTCACTCAATGTATATAGCCTATTGATAAGAAATATGATTTATAGCCTATGTAAAGATGTGTAGCAGCCTATAATTTAATTCAGTGATACTGTGTGACTAGCGAAATCTGGAGCATTGCACCTCTTTTTAACGGAATTGCATGGCTAGATGGAACACACATGATACCAGTCAGCCTATCCCAAAGGATAGTAGGATACTATAATAGCAAACAAATTATGCAATGAATTTGAAAATAAAGCGGGTTGAATCCAAGCAACTTTAAACGAATAATCTGCCATCCTTCTGAAGGCACTCCGTCCTGGGCTTTTGATAATTTAAACATGTTAATTACGCGAAGCAAAGATTTAGCTGAAAGATCCACAACATATAAGAGCGCACTGTTTATCCATCGATCAGATGTGCGTGAAAGTTGTGTTCGTTGCTATCTCAATTTTCAGAATGATACAATCATGAGAAAACAACTTTTGTATCTCGAGATCACGAGAAAATTAAGTCGTGATCACGAGATAACGAGACAAAAAAATAAATTCCGTAATTTATAAACTTCCGTAAATTTCTCCGTCATTTCTTGTGTGCGTTTATTATTTTTTGCCATAGAACTACTGTCTTTTTTTTTTTTTTTACATGACACTGCATCACAGCGCCAAAAAAAAAACACAGGGTGAGAGGTTACTAGAAGCTAGACATCATAATTTCCCAGCTGAGTCGGCGATGTTCAGCTTTGCGATTAGTTGCCGATATGTTCAGAGTGGTCCAGCCACACATACTTGCATCGGAGGAGCACAGAGGTCAGTGGAGAGATGCAACAAAGACTGGTCTCCAGCCCTTCCACGTGCAGACTTTAAAAGACAAATCTCTGGGATGACAACAGTTCAAGATCTGATTGTTGAGAACAGCTCTATCACATCTATCTTCAGTGACATGTGCACCGTTTTAGTTCTCTTTCTTACCATCCCTGCTACTGTTGCTTCAGCAGAGCGCTCATTTTCAAAACTGAAGCTAATATAAAATTATTTGACTGGCAATTCTTTCCATCTAGAATGCACAAAGCCGGGAATTAAACACCAATGACATCATGGAGGAAGTTGCCGAAAGAAAGACCCGGAGAATGCAGTTAAAATGAGTGAGTTTTATGTTTTTACATTTTGGGCCGCCGTGCCAAGATCAGTATAGTTTATTATTGACATTGGCTGAGCTTGTTTTAGACATTTACTTAAAGCATTTACTAATAGGCCTAGTTGTTAATGTCCACTAAAAAAGAGCCAGACTCCACTGGATGACCACCAAGAATGAACTAATGCTTCTGCAGGTCTGATTCATGTGGATAAGGCAGTCATGGGAGAACAGGATTGATATGAGGGATGAAATGAGCAATCATTGCTTCAGGCACCTAAAAGCAAAACTCATCTCACAATTTTGGATCAGCTGTGGTCACAATGCTTTCCCATGATGACGCTGTTGAGTTCAAAATACTTGACCAGGTGTGAGTGCACTACTCCAGATTATATAAGTGCAGGCATCTTTACACTACATAACTCATTCATGACACTTCTAATCA
This sequence comes from Paracanthobrama guichenoti, assembly GCA_018749465.1. Classification (NCBI taxonomy): domain Eukaryota; kingdom Metazoa; phylum Chordata; class Actinopteri; order Cypriniformes; family Gobionidae; genus Paracanthobrama; species Paracanthobrama guichenoti. The sequence goes on from CM031956.1 coordinate 23,130,854, forward strand.
TATAAATTTGGTATATTTTGTGTAATACAATCAGGCCAGTGGTGTGATGCCAAATTTTGTGTATTAATTTATTCAAAATACATTAAAATGGAATGTTTTTTTTTTTTTTTTTCGTACCCAAACAAGATGCTTTATACGAGTGAACTTTTAGTCCAGAATGGCAGCACCGCTGAAAGGTTTGTTTGAGCTGCACCCTCAAATGTACAAGAGTGGATTTGCATTTCCTTCCGTCTGAGGCTTATTCATTTCACTTTTGGTGGTGAAGGGCCTTTACGTTTGCCCAAAAATATTAACTTTTGTTATTAAAAAACAAACAAGCAAGCCCAGTGTATATGAGAAAAAGTAATGCAAAAATAACATAACATTAATTTCCATTAAAAGTAACAATTAGTTACTTTTTAGGGAGTAACGCTATATTGTAATGCATTTTTTTTTTTTAAAGTAAAACTCCCTATGTCATGGGTGCACATAAAGCGCATGAAGATGAAGGAGATCAGCAAAAACGTACATTTTCTTTAACCCTTAAACGCATACTTCGGGTCTTTGGTGACCCGGGATGTCAGTCACTACCCTCCTCATTAATTTAATTTAATTTAAGTTAGACATCAACCTTTTTAGTATTCCCCAATCAATTCATTATAAACAATATAACAAGGAAAAAAAATACAATTATAAAAGAATGCCTGTTTTTTCCATTCATTTTTGGTAAAAGGTGTGTAGGCCTATATTTTTTTTTTTCCTGTATGACAATAATTGAATATTTAATTACGGAATACGTGCAATTAAATTTATTCCACAAGGTGGCAGTGACGTTTCACTCATAGTCACCGCAGGCAGTAAACAAAAGAGTAAGTATAATCTGCAAAACTTGAAATGGCTCAGAGATTGCAGATCAAGTACTGAACACAATCAAATATTATAATATACTGTCACCGTCACTCGATGGTGGATCTGGTGAAGAAGCTGTCAGCGATCAAAATATTGATTTTGAAGATGATGGATGATAGATGACTATCAAAAATGCTAGTTTTGAGAATATGTTTGAGATGGCGAATATGAGGCAGATGCAGAATGCACTGGGAAATGAGCTCTGAGGAGGACAGTGATGACGGGATAAAACATCTCAAACTGAACCCTTCCAAGCTCCAAAACGTCACAAAATATGCTTTATTTTATTCTTCTGTAACTGTTACTCTAATATCAGGAGAGTTTTATATTATCACGACAGGTAGAGATCCATCCGTGTTAGATATAGATCCGGGTCACTAAAGACCCGAATACGTAATAATGATTGGCGAAACAGTCATGCATTTTAAGCCAGTAAATCCAACAGGAAACAGAATAACACAACCATGTAAACACTGAACAATACAGGGAGTACTTATACCAGAACTAAACCAGGGAACTGACAGAACAGATGGTGAACAGAATGAAGCAGGCACAACACGTGGAAACTAGGCCACACAGGTAGTGATAAGGGATAACAACACAACAGCCGTGTCTGAAACCGCCCCCTACACCTATAAATAGGGCATTATTTGAGTGAACAGCCATTTATAGCGGTGTCCGAAACCATAGTGGACGCCATCAAGTGCACTCATTCTATCCCTCATTTTACCACAATAACAAGTGTACAACCGATGTATGCTCAACAGCTAGAGAATGCCCATAATGCACTGTGAGAGTCGCGTGCGGAATGAATTCCTGCGTCTCGCCAGGAGATGTTGCAGCTGAATCAGTCATCCATCCATTTTCCAAACCCTGCAATGTGGGTACAGCGTTATATATCATACAGGTATAAATGCCTTTTTAATTGATCATTAAATAGTTTAATAAGATTTATACATGCTAGTTTCCATGGCAGAGTTCAAGATGCATCTTTTCATTATTTCTGGTGGCAGCCCTTCCGGTGCACTCAGTGTCCGAATTCACTCACTCGTTTTCATTCACTCCTTCAAGTGGAGTAATGTAGGGAATGGGGAATAGTGAATGAGGGTATAGGGGACGATTTCGAACACAGCAAATGAAACAAAGCATACAGGTTACACCCTAACACTGCAGGAAATGATTTCACACAGAGAACCCCTGCAGACCCTCATGAATGTGTCAGTAAGATTTATGATATTGCATGGTTAGGTTGTCAAATGGTTGGCTTCAAGAAAATTTCTAAATGTTCATGATGCAAAATGGACATTAAAAAAAAAAAAAAAAAAAAAAAAAAATTTACCTTGAAAATATGTCGGTAAAAGCAATTGAAAATAATGACAAATTACACTGACATTTTATCCAAACTCCATAAAGGTTTTTTACCCCCTCAAAATTAATGAACTGAACATGGATAAAAAATGACAATTCTAAGAATTAGGCAGATTTTTAAAAGTACAGCCAGCCTCAAGCTGTAACTTTAATCAATAAAACGTTTAATTATTTCTTCGGTTTCTGTCATATAGAGTAGTCCACAAAGTGAGCTTGTACTTGCCGCCATCCCAGTTTAAAGTATTATTAGATAAAAGACTATAAAGAACAGTCAAATTACTTCCCCCTGCTTTGATTAGTATGTCTGGTAGAAAGGGTAAATCTTTCAAATCTTTATTAATTATCTCTCAATAAACATTACAGTAATGGAGACATTTCATTAATCCGCATTAAAGCCTCCCTTAACAGCATTTCTCCACACTTTGGCATATTCAAGGCTAAATTTTTTTAATTATCTGCCATGGCAACACATGCAGGCAGGCTGCACTCAGACATTACACTGCTATCCGGCCTGATCTATTTCTGGTTTTCTTTTTTAAAGTGGTTGCCAAGTTTTAATTGGAAGAAAGCAAATGGAATGAGTTGACCCATGCCATAATTGAGGGTACATTTCACATCAACAAAAAAGTTCAAAAACAATATGATAAGCATTTGTCAGTAAAATGAATATTGACCCAGATCCTGAGTCAGATGTGACAACCCAGTGTTGGGGTAGTTTTTGTGTTACCCAGATCCTGGGTCAGACGTGACAACCCAGTGTTTGGGTAGTTTTTGTGTTATCCAGATCCTGGGTCAGACGTAACAACCCAGTGTTTGGGTAGTTTTTGTGTTATCCAGATCCTGAGTCAGATGTGACAACCCAGTGTTTGGGTAGTTTTTGTGTCACCCAGATCCTGAGTCAGATATGACAACCCAGTGTCTGGGTAGTTTCTGTGTCACCCAGATCCTGAGTCAGATATGACAACCCAGTGTTTGGGTAGTTTTTGTGTTATCCAGATCCTGGGTCAGACGTAAAAACCCAGTGTTTGGGTAGTTTTTGTGTCACTCAGATCCTGGGTCAGATGTAAAAACACAGTGTTTGGGTAGTTTTTGTGTCACCCAGATCCTGAGTCAGATATGACAACCCAGTGTCTGGGTAGTTTTTGTGTTACCCAGATCCTGAGTCAGATATGACAACCCAGTGTTTGGGTAGTTTTTGTGTTACCCAGATCCTGAGTCAGATATGACAACCCAGTGTTTGGGTAGTTTTTGTGTTACCCAGATCCTGGGTCAGACGTAAAAACCCAGTGTTTGGGTAGTTTTTGTGTCACCCAGATCCTGAGTCAGATATGACAACCCAGTGTTTGGGTAGTTTTTGTGTCACTCAGATCCTGGGTCAGACGTAAAAACCCAGTGTTGGGGTAGTTTTTGTGTAACCCAGATCCTGAGTCAGATGTGACAACCCAGTGTTGGGGTAGTTTTTGTGTTACCCAGATCCTGGGTCAGACGTGACAACCCAGTGTTTGGGTAGTTTTTGTGTTACCCAGATCCTGGGTCAGACGTGACAACCCAGTGTTTGGGTAGTTTTTGTGTCACCCAGGTCCTGGGTCAGATATGACAACCCAGTGTTTGGATAGTTTTTGTGTTATCCAGATCCTGGGTCAGACGTAACAACCCAGTGTTTGGGTAGTTTTTGTGTTATCCAGATCCTGGGTCAGATGTAAAAACACAGTGTTTGGGTAGTTTTTGTGTCACCCAGATCCTGAGTCAGATATGACAACCCAGTGTCTGGGTAGTTTTTGTGTTACCCAGATCCTGAGTCAGATATGACAACCCAGTGTTTGGGTAGTTTTGTGTTACCCAGATCCTGAGTCAGATATGACAACCCAGTGAGTCAGATATGACAACCCAGTGTTTGGGTAGTTTTTGTGTTACCCAGATCCTGGGTCAGACGTAAAAACCCAGTGTTTGGGTAGTTTTTGTGTCACCCAGATCCTGAGTCAGATATGACAACCCAGTGTTTGGGTAGTTTTTGTGTCACTCAGATCCTGGGTCAGACGTAAAAACCCAGTGTTTGGGTAGTTTTTGTGTTATCCAGATCCTGGGTCAGACGTAAAAACCCAGTGTTTGGGTAGTTTTTGTGTCACTCAGATCCTGGGTCAGACGTAAAAACCCAGTGTTTGGGTAGTTTTTGTGTCACTCAGATCCTGGGTCAGACGTGACAACCCAGTGTTTTTGGGTAGTTTTTGTGTTACCCAGATCCTGAGTCAGATATGACAACCCAGTGTTTGGGTAGTTTTTGTGTTACCCAGATCCTGAGTCAGATATGACAACCCAGTGTTTGGGTAGTTTTGTGTTACCCAGATCCTGAGTCAGATATGACAACCCAGTGTTTGGGTAGTTTTTGTGTTACCCAGATCCTGGGTCAGACGTAAAAACCCAGTGTTTGGGTAGTTTTTGTGTCACCCAGATCCTGAGTCAGATATGACAACCCAGTGTTTGGGTAGTTTTGGGTAGTTTTTGTGTCACTCAGATCCTGGGTCAGACGTAAAAACCCAGTGTTTGGGTAGTTTTTGTGTTATCCAGATCCTGGGTCAGACGTAAAAACCCAGTGTTTGGGTAGTTTTTGTCACTCAGATCCTGGGTCAGATCCTGGGTCAGACGTGAAAACCCAGTGTTTGGGTAGTTTTTGTGTCACTCAGATCCTGGGTCAGACGTGACAACCCAGTGTTTGGGGTAGTTTTTGTGTTACCCAGATCCTGAGTCAGATGTTTGGGTATGACAAGATCCCAGACAGTGTTTGGGTAGTTTTTGTGTTACCCAGATCCTGAGTCAGATATGACAACCCAGTGTTTGGGTAGTTTTGTGTTACCCAGATCCTGGGTCAGATCGTGGGTCAAAAACCCAGTGTTTGGGTAGTTTGTGTGTTATCCAGATCCTGGGTCAGACGTAAAACCCAGTGTTTGGGTAGTTTTGTGTCACCTGGGTCAGATCCTGGGTCAGATCCTGGGTCAGACGTGACCCAGTGTTGGGGTAGTTTTTGTGTTACCCAGATCCTGAGTCAGATATGACAACCCAGTGTTTGGGTAGTTTTTGTGTTACCCAGATCCTGAGTCAGATATGACAACCCAGTGTTTGGGTAGTTTTTGTGTTACCCAGATCCTGGGTCAGACGTAAAACCCAGTGTTTGGGTAGTTTTTCACCCAGTGTTATCCAGATCCTGGGTCAGACCCAGTGTAAATCCTGGGTCAGAGTGTTGTTTGGGTAGTTTTTGTGTCACTCAGATCCTGGGTCAGACGTAAAAAGTTTTTGTGTTACCCAGAGTGTTTGGGTAGTTTTTGTGTCACTCAGATCCTGGGTCAGACGTAAAACCCAGTGTTTGGGGTAGTTTTTGTGTCACTCAGATCCTGGGTCAGACGTAAAAACCCAGTGTTTGGGTAGTTTTTGTGTCACTCAGATCCTGGGTCAGACGTGACAACCCAGTGTTGGGGTAGTTTTTGTGTTACCCAGATCCTGGGTCAGACGTGACAACCCGGTGTTCGGGTAGTTTCTGTGTCACCCAGATCCTGAGTCAGACGTGACAACCCAGTGTTCGGGTGGGTTTTGTGTTATCCAGATCCTGGGTCAGACGTAAAACCCAGTGTTTGGGTAGTTTTGTGTCACTCAGATCCTGGGTCAGACGTAAAAACCCAGTGTTTGGGTAGTTTTTGTGTCACTCAGATCCTGGGTCAGACGTGACAACCCAGTGTTGGGGTAGTTTTTGTGTTACCCAGATCCTGGGTCAGACGTGACAACCCAGTGTTTGGGTAGTTTCTGTGTCACCCAGATCCTGAGTCAGATATGACAACCCAGTGTTGGGGTAGTTTTTGTGTTACCCAGATCCTGGGTCAGACGTAAAAACCCAGTGTTTGGGTAGTTTTTGTGTTACCCAGATCCTGAGTCAGATATGACAACCCAGTGTCTGGGTAGTTTTTGTGTTACCCAGATCCTGAGTCAGATATGACAACCCAGTGTTTGGGTAGTTTTTGTGTTACCCAGATCCTGAGTCAGATATGACAACCCAGTGTTTGGGTAGTTTTTGTGTTACCCAGATCCTGGGTCAGACGTAAAAACCCAGTGTTTGGGTAGTTTTTGTGTCACCCAGATCCTGAGTCAGATATGACAACCCAGTGTTTGGGTAGTTTTTGTGTCACTCAGATCCTGGGTCAGGTTTGGGTAGTAAAAACCCAGTGTTGGGGTAGTTTTTGTGTAACCCAGATCCTGAGTCAGATGTGACAACCCAGTGTTGGGTAGTAGTTTTGTGTTACCCAGATCCTGGGTCAGACGTGACAACCCAGTGTTTGGGTAGTTTTTGTGTTACCCAGATCCTGGGTCAGACGTGACAACCCAGTGTTTGGGTAGTTTTTGTGTCACCCAGGTCCTGGGTCAGATATGACAACCCAGTGTTTGGATAGTTTTTGTGTTATCCAGATCCTGGGTCAGACGTAACAACCCAGTGTTTGGGTAGTTTTGTGTTATTATCCAGATCCTGGGTCAGATGTAAAAACACAGTGTTTGGGTAGTTTTTGTGTCACCCAGATCCTGAGTCAGATATGACAACCCAGTGTCTGGGTAGTTTTTGTGTTACCCAGATCCTGAGTCAGATATGACAACCCAGTGTTTGGGTAGTTTTTGTGTTACCCAGATCCTGAGTCAGATATGACAACCCAGTGTTTGGGTAGTTTTTGTGTTACCCAGATCCTGGGTCAGACGTAAAAACCCAGTGTTTGGGTAGTTTTTGTGTCACCCAGATCCTGAGTCAGATATGACAACCCAGTGTTTGGGTAGTTTTTGTGTCACTCAGATCCTGGGTCAGACGTAAAAACCCAGTGTTTGGGTAGTTTTTGTGTTATCCAGATCCTGGGTCAGACGTAAAAACCCAGTGTTTGGGTAGTTTTTGTGTCACTCAGATCCTGGGTCAGACGTAAAAACCCAGTGTTTGGGTAGTTTTTGTGTCACTCAGATCCTGGGTCAGACGTGACAACCCAGTGTTGGGGTAGTTTTTGTGTTACCCAGATCCTGAGTCAGATATGACAACCCAGTGTTTGGGTAGTTTTTGTGTTACCCAGATCCTGAGTCAGATATGACAACCCAGTGTTTGGGTAGTTTTTGTGTTACCCAGATCCTGAGTCAGATATGACAACCCAGTGTTTGGGTAGTTTTGTGTTACCCAGATCCTGGGTCAGACGTAAAAACCCAGTGTTTGGGTAGTTTTTGTGTCACCCAGATCCTGAGTCAGATATGACAACCCAGTGTTTGGGTAGTTTTTGTGTCACTCAGATCCTGGGTCAGACGTAAAAACCCAGTGTTTGGGTAGTTTTTGTGTTATCCAGATCCTGGGTCAGACGTAAAAACCCAGTGTTTGGGTAGTTTTGTGTCACCCAGTCACTCAGATCCTGGGTCAGACGCGTAAACCCAGTGTTTGGGTAGTTTTTGTGTCACTCAGATCCTGGGTCAGACGTGACAACCCAGTGTTGGGGTAGTTTTTGTGTTACCCAGATCCTGAGTCAGATATGACAACCCAGTGTTTGGGTAGTTTTTGTGTTACCCAGATCCTGAGTCAGATATGACAACCCAGTGTTTGGGTAGTTTTTGTGTTACCCAGATCCTGGGTCAGACGTAAAAACCCAGTGTTTGGGTAGTTTTTGTGTTATCCAGATCCTGGGTCAGACGTAAAAACCCAGTGTTTGGGTAGTTTTTGTGTCACTCAGATCCTGGGTCAGACGTAAAAACCCAGTGTTTGGGTAGTTTTTGTGTCACTCAGATCCTGGGTCAGACGTGACAACCCAGTGTTGGGGTAGTTTTTGTGTTACCCAGATCCTGAGTCAGATATGACAACCCAGTGTTTGGGTAGTTTTTGTGTTACCCAGATCCTGAGTCAGATATGACAACCCAGTGTTTGGGTAGTTTTTGTGTTACCCAGATCCTGGGTCAGACGTCCTGGGTCACGTAAAAACCCAGTGTTTGGGTAGTTTTTGTGTTATCCAGATCCTGGGTCAGATCGTAAAAAACCCAGTGTTTGGGTAGTTTTTGTGTCACCCAGATCCTGGGTCAGACGTAAAAACCCAGTGTTTGGGTAGTTTTTGTGTCACTCAGATCCTGGGTCAGACGTAAAAACCCAGTGTTTGGGTAGTTTTTGTGTCACTCAGATCCTGGGTCAGACGTAAAAACCCAGTGTTTGGGTAGTTTTTGTGTCACTCAGATCCTGGGTCAGACGTGACAACCCAGTGTTGGGGTAGTTTTTGTGTTACCCAGATCCTGGGTCAGACGTGACAACCCGGTGTTCGGGTAGTTTCTGTGTCACCCAGATCCTGAGTCAGACGTGACAACCCAGTGTTCGGGTGGGTTTTGTGTTATCCAGATCCTGGGTCAGACGTAAAAACCCAGTGTTTGGGTAGTTTTTGTGTCACTCAGATCCTGGGTCAGACGTAAAAACCCAGTGTTTGGGTAGTTTTTGTGTCACTCAGATCCTGGGTCAGACGTGACAACCCAGTGTTGGGGTAGTTTTTGTGTTACCCAGATCCTGGGTCAGACGTGACAACCCAGTGTTTGGGTAGTTTCTGTGTCACCCAGATCCTGAGTCAGATATGACAACCCAGTGTTGGGGTAGTTTTTGTGTTACCCAGATCCTGGGTCAGACGTAAAAACCCAGTGTTTGGGTAGTTTTTGTGTTACCCAGATCCTGAGTCAGATATGACAACCCAGTGTTTGGGTAGTTTTTGTGTTACCCAGATCCTGGGTCAGACGTAAAAACCCAGTGTTTGGGTAGTTTTTGTGTTATCCAGATCCTGGGTCAGACGTAAAAACCCAGTGTTTGGGTAGTTTTTGTGTCACTCAGATCCTGGGTCAGACGTAAAAACCCAGTGTTTGGGTAGTTTCTGTGTCACCCAGATCCTGAGTCAGATGTGACAACCCAGTGTTTGGGTAGTTTTTGTGTTACCCAGATCCTGAGTCAGATGTGACAACCCAGTGTTTGGGTAGTTTTTGTGTTACCCAGATCCTGGGTCAGACGTAACAACCCAGGGGTTGAGTTATTTATCACAGAATTTGTGTAACCTCTTCAGGAGAGAGCAGTGCATACAGGGGCGCGACGTGAGCTGTCCTATATTGACCCAGCCCTTGGGTTAAAACACCTTAAATTGGGGGTTTTCATGTCTCAAAGCATATAACATTACAATAATAATGAACAACTTAAAGAGTTCTGACTTCTACTACCTGACTGCTCCAGAATTGTTTCAGGCGTTGATAGTGTTGCCATAGATTTTAATCCTGGTAATGGACAGTTCTTGTATAAGATACAGTTTCACTCTGTCTGTTCTCTGCCTCATAAATGTTTGATAAGCGGCTCATTTTAGTCTGTTTTGAGACTGGTTACCTATGTCATTCACAGCTGAAAACCCTCGTTCACACTTGGCTGAAGTAGGCAAGGCGAGTTTGACTGCCGATTAAGATCATGGAGAGAGACTTGGCATGTAGTGGTGCTCTTAAAAGTGCCTCCCGTTTTCAAATATGCTTTCAGGCGGTAGGCCTATATTGTTACTTTCAGAAGGTATATGTGTATATATATATATATATATATATATATATATATATATATATATATATATATATATACACACATGCTGAGTTATAGGCCCCACAGGTGAACTGGTACTGGAAAATGTTTGCTCTGCTGGCTCATGCGGGACCTGTATGCTGCTATCTTTGCTCATTAAATTTTAATTAAATTTTAATCAAATGAAACACATGCACTGATGACTTACATGGTTTCATATGGCCAGCTTCAACTCCTCTTCCCTCCAAATGCCAGCGCAATGTATCCAATCTTCAAGCAGAAGGAACTGGATGAAATATTCTGAATGATCAACCCACAATCTGACTTGCCTGGAATCATAGTCACACCATGTTCGTTCTGAGCCTGGTTTCTCCCAAGGTTTTTTCTTTTGGCTTGCTTAGTTAGAGACACAAAATATTCTGCAATATTATTGACTGCACTGACACTATCGGATGAGAACTGAACTGAGATGGACGATGACAGTTTCCTCCAGAATTGAACTCATTCCATAATTAATGAACTTTGTAAGGAATAATTGACGACGGGCCTTTGAATTATTAGAAAAATAACGCACACCCGAGGTGGTATTGTGGTCATGACGCAAAGCGGATCACGAAACTGTAAGAACAGCGCATTATTACCTTGCTAGTGAGAAATGTCATGTAGCTTTTAAGTTGCTAAGCTATTTTACTGATAAAATCATCAGAGCAGCATTGACAACACGTGTATGTCTACACTGTATGTGTACGTTTCAGTGGGAGAGCAGAGAGAGCGGGAGAAAGACGCTTTCTGTACATAATAAAATGTAATTTTGTGGCAAAAACATGGAAATAATTTGTAGTTTTTGTCCTATTGTTCACTATATTTATTTGCTTGGTGAGTGTTATTGTGGGTTTTGGTTCTTTTGCTGTTGTCGGCTATAAGAACCTTTGAAATAACTGAAATCATTTGGCGAAGTGATATGGAACTGTAATGCGGTCAAGACCTGCCTGGAACTACTTTAGCTGTGTGTTTCCCTAATCACACACCTTAGAACGTTCATCAGCCAATCAGATTCCAGCATTCAACAGCCCCCGTAGTATAAACACAGTTATTGACCAGAACTAAATCAACACTGAACTGACTGAACAATGACACTATTTTATTCTGCTGCTTTCATAATAAATACTTCTTAAGTACCTACCTGATAATGTTTCAACCCCACTACATAAGGTTTCCAGCAGCATCCTGGCTAGGTAACTTGGCACCCCTAACCTCATTTAAGAGGAGTTTAAACCTCAGTTGTGAGGAGCTTCTTCTGAGCCATTGAGGTCAGCTTACCAAATGTTACATTCCCAGCTGCCTGCCAAGTCCTGTGTTGCAAACATCAAGTGAAAACACTATTAGTAAGATAATGTTTCTCAATGGCAAACATGTGAATTAGCGAATAGCATATAAATACTGTTTGAGTTTACATTAATTACTTAATTATTCAATAATATTTTTGTTATTAGTTTGAAGAATATGTACTGGCTACCGGCTCTTTTTAAGTGATTTAAATTGTGTTCTGTTGATGGCTTTGGAAGACTTGGAATATTGCAGACAACTTGGAATTATAAGAAAATGAGTATATAACTAGGCCTGTCACGATAACTACTTTTTGTTTCGCGACATATCGTCCCATATATATTGTCATTTTAAGACTATTTTATGCCACTGAATATATAATCCTAATATAACAGCATAATAATGCAAGTAGACCTACACACTTTCAAATGACAAACTTTTAATTCTTTAGATCATGGAAATTAAGGGTAATATATTATCCTAAATAAAAAAAATAATAAATAGTAAATAAACATTTTCCCTTGCGAAACTGCTTGAACACTCGTCCTTCTGCGTTGACATTTATATGTGCAGGGGAACAGGGGATTGCGGCTTTGAAATCGAGTCCATTTGGGCTTATTCTTCCAAACTGTCAGTAGCTGTCAGGAAAACACTAGAACGCCTCAAATGGCACCTTGTTTTCACCTGTCGATAACCGCTCTGGGTATGAAGGAACTGCCCGAGAACCACTATTGCCTCCATCACGGAAAACATACAAGATGACAGCACAGTCAAGTAAAAAGTTGGTGACGTTCATTATCATGTTAACATAATGGGTGATATATTGCATCACAAAAAATTATTGAGGTCATGCACATACATTGTGCGATATATTGATTATTGCAACAGGCCTATATATAACAACAGAATATTTATTTTTATTTGAACTATTCAATTAAGATAAAATCGATGATTGAATGCAGTTCTAAATAATTCGCTACATAATACCAGACTCCAACAAGATTCAGTTTCTGCCACATATTAAAGTTACTTAGAGTTACTTACAGTGCATCCTGCTTCTCCATTACAGCTACAGGAAATGGCTGGTTTGACTGATACACAGCTCAATGTGCAGTATCTTCTCTAAGGGCAGAAGTAATGCTCTCCTACACATCCATTCGTCAGCCTTTTTGACCTGAAGACCACAGTCTCCACCCACTCAAGTTGAACTTCTCAGGGCTGTTCACCTCCTGCGTGTGGTTATACCACACAAATCCATTTTTGCTCATAGACACCTAGTTCTGGACACAATTGTTCACGCAAGTGTTTTTTTTTTTTGCTAGTTTCAGCCAGACACAGTTATCATTTTCATGTCCAGCACCAGGTTGTTTAAATAGCAAATGCACTCACAACCATCTGTTCTGGTCTGAAAACCAGGTGTGTTCAGGCGTATTGTTGGCACATTGCTATTTGAGGTAACTGAAAACGACTGCACCACTGACCAACAAAAACCTAGTCTACAGTATTTTTTGTGTTATTTAAACGGTGCGTTAGCAATATGCACTTATAGGCGGGTGCACAACATGCGTACACTCTGCTTATTACACACACAGGGACGCACAGCAGCACACAAACATCTCAAATATTAAAAATAAAAGGATTCCTCTCTGGAGAAGCATTCAGTCTTTCCGCTCGCAAATTCCGCCATGTAAATAGTGAATCCGCCATGGTGCAAGCACAACTGGCTTTTAAAGGGAATGAGAGATGAGACCCTGACTCATTAAGAGACTAGGTACAACCCTTTTGGACCAAGCGCCTGGCGTGCCGACCGTTTTATCCAGCTAGCAAAAGTGGTTTCGGACACTCCCTAAGTGCACCAGCGCCACGTGCTTCAGACCATGTGTTCAGATCGTTAAAATAGGACCCATGATGTTAAAGGCAGAGAAATACAGTAAGTCCATAAGATCCCAGATGCAGAAGACTTGGAATATATAGCATGTGAGTTTTCTTGGTTCCACATTTCATTATATATTTTTAGTGTGTTGTTTGGAAGAGGGTTGTGAACATCAGTTTTGAAACCTTCAGGACAGTGGAAAACATCAAACTTTACAAAGGGTAAAGGACTAATAGAGCTGTTTAATTGTTGCAGATACTCATAGGTCTCAACCGTTGGGGGGAGAGCTGGTTTGTTCCTGGCAGATGTGTAATTGCTGCTGTTGTGATCATCACTGGGTTTTTGGCCTCTGATGCACTTTATGACGGCGCTAACACCCAATTTGAACTTGGCAGTACAAATAAGGATGGTTTGTTTAACCTTCAGCCCTGCATGTGAGTTTTTCAAATAATGGGAGCCAGTAGGGGCCAATGAGGGCCCTGTGTCTTCCCATCTGCCATGTGCATGTGGATATGTTCAGGAACTTGGTTTAAGTCATTTTATGCCAAAGCAAACTTAATTAACCTTAAACTATATAATATCCCAGCAAGCAATAGTCATCATTTCACCGTCTCGTTTAACTATAAACCCCATATAGTCCGGCTATGAGTAACCCACTTCTAGCCAAAATAATCTTGAATTTGGTTGTTTTTGCCAAAATAACTTGCGAGATGTATGATATTCCATCATGTAAGCAAAGTCAGCACTGATTACAAGGTGTTTGGTCTTTGACATGTTCATGTTCTAGATGACTAGTCTATTCTTGGGCTATGGTTAGACATCTATTACATTTTCACTGAAAGCACAAATTTTGTCTTGTTTTAGCCTAGACGTCAGGGCTGTGTTTGGACGGCTATTAGAAATATTTGAAACGCAAAATTGCTTGCTGGGATTTATGTTATTGCATCAGCTGATTCAGGTTATTCACCTTCAATTTCTGACACTCCAAAAGCTCTGCCCTTGTTGCAGCCTTCGGTTTTCAAATTCGCCTTGGGCATATTGGAGAGCCACTAAGATTTTCGATCAAAATGGCATCCCAATAAGTCCTGATCTCTCTAGGCAACAGCTTCTTCGCCTGACAGGTAATGTTTTGGGCTTCTTGTCTCCCACACTCACTAACAAAGAAGCTATGCCTCTGCAATCCCTTCTACACTAGCCTCTGCCTCAAATAAAATCACAGGACACAAATCAGTACGTCACGTCATATCTTATAAAAGGTCCAATACAGACAATGGAACAAATTCTCATGAACCTCTGTTGGAATGCTTTGCATTCTCTGGATTAGATGGTGGAATCACTGGACAGCAGGGTCCAGTCATTAGAGGGAGCCCAAGGTTCAGTTTCTATTCCTCCTAACAAGGCTCATAGTATCAACACTTATGCCCCTTTAATTGCCCTGCCCTGTCAATCATCCCTTCAAAATCAGCTGCTCTCGAATCGCTCTATACAAACACATAAGCAAGAACAGTAACACTTTACAATACTGTTCTGTCATTAATGAGGTACAAACAATATTAACATTCTAGTAACTGCTATTAACTATCAAGATATTCCGATTAACTAATTATTAAGTAATAGCACTAAGTTGAATGAGGTAGTTCACTATTAGCTAATCAATAACTAGTTTTAGTCATCTCAGTCACTCCTCTGATATGTATCTCAAAGCAGTGCAAATATTCCTTATTCATATCCGGTCTCCTGGCTCTATATTCAGAAGTCATTCCCTTCATCCCCTATTACATTCTTCTAGACTTTTGAGGAGAAATGCAGTTGCTATCTACTTTTATAAAGTTGATGACTGCATGATTTCATTTCTCCTTCTCCTGTCAGTCTCGCAGTATACTTTTATTTCCAGTTCTCATTTCCACTGTCTGCACTTCATTGTCCGTTTCTTAAAATCTTCTTCTATCCACAAATTGGTGTCGGGGGTCCAGTTTTACATCAGACGCATTCATCCAGACTACCATAGCCTTTCTTCATCTTCCCTCTGTGTATCTTTTTCTTAAAGTGCCCCTGTAGTCAATCAAACTCATCTATGACCACCAAAATTACCTATTTAAACTTTTTTGTTTGTTTGTTTTTGTCACACTTTTAAATAGCTTGAATGTAACTCTGCACCCTTGCTTCATTTGGTAAACGTGGATTATGAATATGCAAATGAGCCCCACCTCCACTCACTCACACCAGCTCAGAATAGCTGATCCACTCGGCCAACTTTACTGTAAACGCTGCACAATGGTATCGCTCTTTACAACATCGGACCCATAACGCTAATTAATATGATTAGCCTTTTGCTTGACTATATTATCAAACAGCTAATAGTGTGTTGCTAATGTCACACAAACCATGTTCCCGTTCGCCATCTGAGAGTCCGAGTCTCTGTCCTTCTAACAATCAGCATCCTTAGAAACACTTTGAACAACTCAGAATGTCAGTGGAGAAAGGCATATAGTTATAATTAATAATAAACACATAATTAATAACATCCTAATATACACTCACCTAAAGGATTATTAGGAACACCATACTAATACTGTGTTTGACCCCCTTTCGCCTTCAGAACTGCCTTAATTCTACGTGGCATTGATTCAACAAGGTGCTGAAAGCATTCTTTAGAAATGTTGGCCCATATTGATAGGATAGCATCTTGCAGTTGATGGAGATTTGTGGGATGCACATCCAGGGCATGAAGCTCCCGTTCCACCACATCCCAAAGATGCTCTATTGGGTTGAGATCTGGTGACTGTGGGGGCCATTTTAGTACAGTGAACTCATTGTCATGTTCAAGAAACCAATTTGAAATGACTCGAGCTTTGTGATATGGTGCATTATCCTGCTGGAAGTAGCCATCAGAGAATGGGTACATGGTGGTCATAAAGGGATGGACATGGTCAGACACAATGCTCAGGTAGGCTGTGGCATTTAAACCTTTAGGACAGGCATAAAGTGTGCCAAGAAAACATCCCCCACACCATTACACCACCACCACCAGCCTGCACAGTGGTAACAAGGCATGATGGATCCATGTTCTCGTTCTGTTTACGCCAAATTCTGACTCTACCATCTGAATGTCTCAACAGAAATCGAGACTCATCAGACCAGGCAACATTTTTCCAGTCTTCAACTGTACAATTTTGGTGAGCTTGTGCAAATTGTAGCCTCTTTTTCCTATTTGTAGTGGAGATGAGTGGTACCCGGTGGGGTCTTCTGCTGTTGTAGCCCATCCGCCTCAAGGTTGTGCGTGCTGTGGCTTCACAAATGCTTTGCTGCATACCTCGGTTGTAACGAGTGGTTATTTCAGTCAAAGTTGCTCTTCTATAAGCTTGAATCAGTCGGCCCATTCTCCTCTGACCTCTAGCATCAACAAGGCATTTTCGCCCACAGGACTGCCGCATACTGGATGTTTTTCCCTTTTCACACCATTCTTTGTAAATCCTAGAAATGGTTGTGCATGAAAATCCCAGTAACTGAGCAGATTGTGAAATACTCAGACCGGCCCGTCAGGCACCAACAACCATGCCACGCTCAAAATTGCTTAAATCACCTTTCTTTCCCATTCTGACATTCAGTTTGGAGTTCAGGAGATTGTCTTGACCAGGACCACACCCCTAAATGCATTGAAGCAACTGCCATGTGATTGGTTGATTAGATAATTGCATTAATGAGAAATTGAACAGGTGTTCCTAATAATCCTTTAGGTGAGTGTATATAATTCACCCGCTATATTGCTATTGCTTTTTCATATCAACAGACAAATGGGGTAACCTGGCTTCTCTTGAGACTCCCCTGCTTCAGAGAATAGTTAATGATATGCTAAAGCACCACCCACACGTTGGCATGATTGGTAGAAGGTAGTTAGTGACATAAGAAACACCAGCAATTTGAAACCTCGTTTTTAGATCACTGGGGCTTTAAAGCGAAAATACTCAGCAATGGTGTTGACTTATGATTTTGCACATGGTTTGTCTTAAAGCATATTAAAAACACCACATAGACATATAAACAACATTAAAAACTAGATTTTTACCACAGGGGGACTTTAAAGGAATTAAGAAATCGTCTCCTCTTACTGACAAACAGTTTCCTATAACTCTGGACATTTTAAAGAGCATGGGTTCCCTTTTTACTGATACTCTCCTGGATGCAGTTTTTCTTTTGGTCTTTCACAGGTTTGTCAATTGAGGGGAATTTATTGTCTTTTTTCCCTCTTAAAACATGTGCTTCTCTGATATTTCTTCACTTTAAAATTGAGATCATTGAGCCACAGATACTCAATCAGTATTAATACAATGCTCATTTTATTATTTATCCTTATTAAAATATTGCTTGTATATCTTAAATGTTGATCTCAGACCACAGGTATATGTCCACTCACTCTGAATGGGCACTGGTTTAGTCAGCACTGTGCTGAAGTATTAAAGCCCTGTGGTCTTTCTCCCCATGTCTACACCAGCACTCCTTCAACTACATCAGGCACAAATAAATGACTTTAAGAAAATACTATAAAACTGCTGGACAGGTGTTCTTCTTTGGCCTACGAGAATTACATTTGCCCTGTCTCTAATGTGCAAGCTTACTTGAAGCTGACATTACACCTGACGCAGGGCATATGTGGCACTACGCCATAGCCCACACCCATTTTACAGTGTAGGGTGCTTAACCTTATTTCATACCAACACAACTTGCCTCCCTTGTGACTGTACCTGTTTGCGTGGGCTGCTGTTGCACCAATCTAACTGAAATGCCCTTTCATGGAGCCTAACAGCACCGGCTGATACAGAGTTTCAAAGTCACTATACTTGGTGGCACGGACAGTTCATTATATTGGCTTGAGCTAATGTTACAGTGGCATTGTAGCTGGGTAGCCGACATTCACTTTACCTAGCATCACTGTGTCTGTCTGCCCAAGTCATGTCACCTTTATTTTACAGCACTTTATATAATCCAGTAACAAACAGGAAAAGAAAAGAATTAGTGATGCAAATAATGAGACAATGAGTCTGCTGTGAAGCAGCTCTACAGAAGTCAATAGTGTCGTGATCCAGATCAATTCAGTTCAAGTTTTGTTGTCATCCAATAGTGGCAGTGCAGTCAAACTGATGCAGTATTCCTGAATATTAAAGGTAGGGTAGGCAATTTGTTTTATAAACACTTCTGTCATGACAACTCTCTGAAAGATTGGCATGGTAATGGATATGGCAATGTTAATGTATTTGGTCTTGGTGGAATAGATCTGCTATGCTGCTGCAGAGCAAGTACCAAGACTTGCTACAGCCAAAACATTCACAGACATTGCTGTGAGCATGTAAGACATGCTTCTGCTGCTGCACATATAACATACATGAAATAACCCCCCAGCAAAGCAGGAGACATGAGAAATAATCAATACAAGTTGATATATGCATGCTGCTGAGTGTACAGTAAGAAAACAAGCTGCTGCATTGTATTGTATCCACATATATGGATGAACATAGACAGGACAGGATAGGACAAAACACCCGCCGAGACATACAGATCTACCGCCAAGACTTATGTACTGCTACTGCTCCAAAGAGCCATGAGACCGCATGTTTTAATATCTGTGTGTCTGGGCTACCATGCCGAATGGCTTAGCTCTAGTGGCCTATGTCTATGTGTGCCTGGGCTCCCACCCTCCTCTGTTGGACTTTCTGTTATTGTTATTCTGTTATAAGCACCTCCTTGGTGGGGGGATGGGGAAATGTCAGGGTTATGTTCAGTCTTCCTGTGTTTTGTGCATGTTGCCTTTGTTCAACACAAAGGGGTGGCACGGTACATGAAAAAACATCCGAACCGTTCGGTTCGCTTGTCTAGGTTCGGAGCGTGTGCGTTGCACGGTTCGACACATGCGCAATGTAGCCTTGTGCCCATATGTTACCTCAGACAGTGGGCGTTACATCAGACAGTCAATTTCCAGGAAATACTCATAAAAATGCAACATAATGTGTTCTAGTGAGGTCTCATAACAAAGACCTCAACATATAGACTTCAACTCAGACAATTTATCAGCAATCAGAATTCCAAAATCAATTGCTAATCAATGCCTCAAGTTTCAATTGATGCACAATTTTAAAACATTTCTTGCACAATAGCATATCCTTTCTAAATACTAAAGCAAAGCTCATAGTCTAGAATCAATTCTTAAATGCAACATTATTGACACTCAGTGCTTTTGTCAAAGAATTCATGAGGATAAAAAAATTAAAAAATTCACAATTATCTTCCATCATTCAGGAATGACTGGTAATATAAAAGCCACAAGCTTAGAGAGAGGCTGGTGTGACATATTGCAAAAGCTTTTAGACCATTTAGATGTCAATGGGGGTTGTTCTTCAGTGCCACCTACATGACTGCAGTTAGACAAAATAACAAGATGTTAAGGCGACATTTTATTTATCTTTATCAGTCTCTTCCAGAGCATGCTAATTGTGGAAAACAAGTTGTACAGCAGTATACACTCTAGTGTACACCACAATCATGCCTCTAGCCTTTGAAAAGCTGTTCAATGCTCCACCGGCTCTCAGTTAGAGCCCAGCACTGCTTTTCAATCAACCGTGTGTCTCCTGTGGGTTCTTAGACGAGAGAGAGAAGGAGGGGAGACAAATAATAAAAACACATTCTCTGTGATTAATATGATTCTCTCTCAGCCTCAGAGCAAATGACATCTACACTCAATCAGAAAGAGACTCTATTAAAACGTATTGATTCCAAACACCAAGTGAAACATACTGAACAAACTTTTAATTTCTGGGAAGAAATGTGAAACTACATATATCACTTATGTGAGTGTGTTGCTGCACATTGATAAAGCGCAAAAAAAAGTGAAATACTGGAAATAAAAGATGGTTCTTTACAATTGTTTTCAATACACTACAAGCACAATATAGTGGTTTTAACCACCGCCAAATGTGGCTTCATGTCCCCATGGAATCACTAAAAACTGTGATTCCAGAAGGAAAAGGCAGTGGGTATACGACAGTAATAGTGTTAAAGTTTTACCGCAGTTTTGGTTCTGTGTAAATTCTGTATTGAAGTTGTCATTTTAACACACTTTGTTTTCAGTCCACGAGAGCATGTGATGTAATTGTGTAAAGGCTATTGTATGGTTGAACACATAAAAGAGACGCAAAACAAATTACAATTCAGCATGCAATTTGATGCAAGAAAGAAAACCAATGGAAATTCAATATGTAAGCATCAGTCACTGTTGTGCACGGAAAATGCTATATCGATCTATCAGTGGGGAGGTTTTTACATTTTAATCCTAAAAAAACGAATATCATCTGTGAAAAACAACACAAATATTGCACCGTCTGAGACTGAAATTGCAAAAGTTTGAATATTTTCTGAAATAGTTCTGGCTTTAATTGACTGCATAATATAAGATAAATAGAACGGTCTACAGCTGTGACAATATTCATAATATAGCAAAAAATCAAGAGCCTTTTAAAAATCACAAAGTGTTATTTTATTACACAAATTCATGGCATACACCCACTAGAAAACTAGAATTATTAGATGTTGTACAGTGATATGTAGTACTCCGCTGAGTTCACACAGCTTTAGGTCTTGCAAAAACCTGAGATTACACAATTAAAAGGTATAGGCAATGTTTACACGTTACTACATGTACTTACTGTAGTAATAACAGTAAATTATGCATAATTACAAGTAACTAACCCTAACCGTAACTCTATAGTAAGTACATGTTAATTAATATTATATGATAGTACTTACCATAGTAGTAACAGTAAATTATGCATAATTACATGCAACTCAACCAAACCCTATAGTAAGTACTAGAGGTGAAACGGTTCAGATTGCTCCCATTTCCGTTTGTATCACGATTTTTACGTTCACAGTTTCGGTATGGTTCGGTATTTGCTATGTTCAGGAAAAAAAGGACTACTGTCAAATAAAAATAAAGAAAATAAGAACAGATCATTTAAATACAAGCAGCAGCACTAATAAATACAATCGAGCAAAGATACTAATAAAATAAACAGTGCTTTTCAGGTTTTTCAGGTAGGT
The DNA here is from genome assembly GCA_018749465.1 of Paracanthobrama guichenoti. Lineage (NCBI taxonomy): Eukaryota > Metazoa > Chordata > Actinopteri > Cypriniformes > Gobionidae > Paracanthobrama > Paracanthobrama guichenoti. Next base: position 23,151,970 of record CM031956.1, read on the forward strand.
CTAACATTAGTTTTCAGGCACAGAAATTGATCAAATGTAAAATAACAATGAATATTTGACTGATTAAAGATGAATTACTTATAAAACTTACAAAAGCTATTCAATCGAGCAGTGAGAGATGTCCTTGTCTTTTGTTGTTTGACATTAAACAGACCACGGTAAAGACTCCTGCCCCTTTAAGACCTAATGCACAGCTGTGCGACTGTATAAAGTTCACTTAAGGCATATACAGACTATGTCTGCTAGGGTAACCATGAAGATGGACATGTTGACATACTTTTTGTGTGAGTTTGTCCGTTCGAGCGCAAGACTTGAAAGGGAACTCAATATTTGCGCGCTTTGAGACGTGTGCGTGCATCGGATACTCATCAGACAAATCTTGTCACAGCGCGTGCAAGTTCTCATTCGCTTACATGAGTTTAGTTTAAACGGTAGCAACGTGTGCTGTTCAGGGCTCACCTGCGCTCGCACACTACACCCGGGTGATGACGGCGAAAATGACTGGTCCTATTCGAACATACGGCAGCACTCGCATACACTGAACAAAGTTTACAAAGAGTTTACAAAAAGTTTATCGCTGTTGTAATGTGTCACTGAGGAGCCAGCACGTGTATCCATCGACAGAAACATTAGCAGAACTGAGTTACAAACCATATTATAGATGCGTCATCAGATTTCAGATGAACAGTGGATGGAGAACGGTATATTATAATTTTTTTGCTTTTGTTTTTGTTTTGTTTTTTGTTTTTTACAGAGAACCGTTTGACCTCTAGTAAGTACATGTAGTTAATAATTATTACACAGTACTTAAAGGGTTAGTTCACCCAAAAATGAAAATTCTGTCATTTAATTACTCACCCTCATGTCGTTCGACACCCGTTAGACCTCGGTTCATCTTCGGAACACAAATGAAGATATTTGTGTTGAAATCTGATGGCTCAGAAAGGCCTCCATTGGCAGCAATGACATAAGACCCATAAAAGGACATGAGAGATGGCATCTTCAGTCGATCTATTGGGACGATAGGCAAACTGAAGAGGGTCCAAAGTGTCAGGAATGAAGGAGCAAATGGGGACTCATTAAAAACACCATTTGCTCCTTCATTCCTGACACTTTGGACCCTCTTCAGTTTGCCTATCGTCCCAATAGATCGACTGAAGAAGCCATCTCTCATGTCCTCCACTCCTCCCTCACTCACATCGACAGCAAAAGTTGGAACTACATAAGGCTGCTATTTATTGACTATAGCTCAGCCTTTAACACCATAGTTCCCATTAAGCTAACCGCCAAACTCCTGGATCTCGGCCTGAATCCTTCTCTCTGCCACTGGATTGAGGACTTCCTCACTGGCAGGCCTCAGGTGGTGAGAATAGGCCAGTTCACCTCCACCTCCATCACCCTGAGTGTGGGAGCTCCACAGGGCTGTGTCCTGAGCCCCCTGCTCTACTCTCTCTACACGCATGACTGTTTGTCCACACACAGCTCCACCTCTATCATCAAATTTGCTGATGATACTGTTGTCCTGGGCCTCATTTCCAACAACAATGAGACGGCATACTTGGACGAGGTGGAGCATCTAACATCATGGTGCCAGGACAACTGTCTCTCTCTGAATGTCGGCAAGACCAAAGAAATGATTGTGGACTTCAGGAAGAGACAGCAACGGACATACTCCCCCCTCATGATCAGCGGGTCACCAGTAGAGAGAGTGAGCAGCTTCAAGTACCTGGGAGTAAACATCTCCAAGGACCTGACCTGGACTGCTCACATTCAGACACAGGTGAAAAAAGCCAGGCAAAGACTGTACCACCTGCGCCAGCTGAGGAAATTCAGGGTTTCACTAGCTATCCTGAAAACTTTCTATTTAGGGGCGATAGAAAGTGTATTAACTCAGTGCATCACAGCGTGGTATGGGAACAGCACCAGTCATGACTGCAAAGCCCTGCAAAGAGTCGTGCACTTATCCGAGCGTATCTCAGGGTCAGCTCTCCCGTCTCTGCAGGACATCTACACCAAACGCTGCAAAGGTAGAGCTACTAAGATCATCAAGGACTCTAATCACCCTGCACACCCTCATTTCACGCTGCTGCCATCTGGTAAGCACTTCCGAAGCCTGATGGCCAAAACTGAGAGACTCAGGAGGAGCTTCTTCCCCCAGGCCATCAGACTCCTGAACTCAGTCACTTAACATCACGTGACCATCGTTATACTGTCATTGCACTGCACTTTCTGTTCTCGTTGTTACTGTGTAACAACCTGTTATAAACCTGTTTGCACATTATACTCTTATACATTTGTTAACCACATATTTATAAGTCGACAGTTTACTCACTGCACAGTTTACTCCACTTATTTTATTCCACTTCTTTATTATTATTTTTTTTACTTTTTTTACTTTTTTTTCTACTTGACTTGATTATTTATAATTCTACAGATATATATATATATATATAGTACTTTTTTATTCTATTTCTATTATAATTTCCTCCTTGTGTTTTTAACTGTGAATTTGCACTGTCCATGGAGCGGACCTGTTTACATTTCACTGCCGGTTGTATATTCTGTATATAACTGTGTATGTGACAAATAAAACTCTTGAACTCTTGAATCTTGAAAAGGCACTAAAGACGTTGTTACAAAGTCCGTCTCACTACAGTGGTTCTACAATAATTTTATGAAGCGAGGGGAATAGTTTTTGTGCGCAAAAAAAAAAACTAAATAACGACTTATATAGTAATGGGCCGATTTCAAAACACTGCTTCCTGACGCCTCGGAGCGTTGTGAATCAGCGTATCGAATCAGCGGTTCGGAGCGACAAAGTCACGTGATTTCAGCAGCTTGGCGGTTTGACACGCAATCCGAATCATGAATCGATACACTGATTCCCAACGCTCTGAAGTGCCAGGAAGCAGTGTTTTGAAATCGGCCATCACTATATAAGTCGTTATTTAGTTTTTTTTTTGCTCACAAAAACTATTCCTCTTCGCTTCATAAAATTATTGTAGAAGTAATGCAGTGAGATGGACTTTGTAATGACGTCTTTAGTACCTTTTATGGGTCTTGAGAGAGGAAATGACATTGCTGCCAATGGAAGCCTTTCTGAGCCATCGTTTTTCAACAAAAATATCTTCATTTGTGTTCCGAAGATGAACAAAGGTCTTAGGTGACTTTTGAGGGTGGGGAATTAATGACAGAATTTTCATTTTTGGGTGAACTAACCCTTTAAATAAAGTGTAACCAATAATAATATATCACCATAAAATAATAATAAATTGTTCAGTATATATTCAAGGTATGACACTGAGAACGAATCTGAATGCATTAATCCTTTTTCATTAAATGAAGGTTGTACTGGAGCATGCTTTAGTAAGCATCTGATGTTTGTCCCTGGAACAACTGTGTAAGCACTGTAGTCAAGGCTGTGCTTTTAAATGATGGTAATGGAATACCAAAGCAAAGCACCAACCGCTGCCTGATACTTGTACGATGTGTTCCCATAGAGTGAACTCCCACGCTCACATTTCTCTTCCTCAAGCCACACACATGCATGCTGACTACGGCCCACACCGCCATCTCCCCTCCATACAATGTTTTCTTGCAGAACCTCTTGACTCTTTATGTATGTAATTATAATGTTCCCTTTAAATGCCATTAGTGTCAACCTTTCTTTCAGCCAGCTTTGACCAAACCAAAGCTTTACATTTTTGTAAAATCTATTGAGATTAACATCTCTGCAGGAAGCACTCAATACATTTCCGGCTATATGCAAAACACAGAAATAACTGGCAAACTGTTTCAAAAAAGAGCATTTATTGGCATATTGACAGAAAATCATGCATATGTTACTATTTACTAGAAGAATCTGTTTGTTGCACATACAGTAAAGGAATTGCAGTCTGCTCTGACTAGATAGCTGCCATTTTTGCAAGACATTCTTTTCTTTTAATTTTATACTTTAGTTGTTATTTAAATTTGGCTTATGGCATCAATTCTAGATTAATTGTCAATTAATTAACCGTGAAATTAAACCGCTATTAAAACATTTCATTATAGCCAGCCTAACTTAAGCAACAGCCCTCCATTAAGCTGAGCAACAAGCAAGCTAGTCTGCTGTTGGCATAAAATGTGTCGTGCAAGATTGTAAATGCCACCAAAATTAATAAAAATTATTACAAAATTCAAGATATGAACTGCCCATGTATGAGTTGTTTATATAAACCGATCAGGCATAACATTGACCAATTAATATTCTTAATATTGTGTTGGTCCTCTTTTTACTGTCAAAACAGCCCTGACCCGTCGAGGCATGGACTCCACTAGACCCCTGAAGGTGTGCTGTGGTATCTGGCACCAAGATGTTAGCAGCAGATCCTTTAAGTCCTGTAAGTTGCAAGGGGGGCCTCCATGGATTGGACTTGTTTGTTCAGCACATCACACTGCATCCGCCGGCTTGCCTTAGTGCATCCTGGTGCCATGTGTTCCCCAGGTAAGCGACACACACGCACCCGGCCATCCATGTGCCGTCATCAGACCAGGCCACCTTCTTCCATTGCTCCGTGGTCCAGTTCTGATTCTCACGTGCCACTGTTGGTGCTTTCGGCGGTGGACAGGGGTCAGCATGGGCACCCTGACTGGTCTGCGGTTATGCCGCCCCATACGCAACAAACTGAGATGCCCTGTGTATTCTGACACCTTTCTGTCAGAACCAGCATTAACTTCTTGAGCAATTTGAGCTACACTAGCGGACTTGCCTTGCCCGCCATTCTTCCTTGAAGCACTTAGATGGATCCTGACCACTGCAGACTGGGTAACACCCCACAAGAGCTGCAGTTTTGGAGATGCTCTGACCCAGTCGTCTAGCCAGCATAATTTGGCCCTTGTCAAAGTCTCTCAAATCCTTACGCTTGCCCATTTTTCCTGCTTCTAACACATCAACTTTGACGTGTCCTCATTCATCAAGAACTGTGCAACCTGTGCTCAAGTGAAAATGCTCAATCGACTCCCTCCTGGTCGTCTTCATCCCTTGCCCATACCTCATTGGCCAAGGTGTTGACTTTATCATTGTCCTCCCTCCCTTTCAAGGTAACACCCCCATACTAGTCATCTTGTCGCCTCTTCAAGCCACCTTCAGCCCTGGAAACCACATCTTTGGGGTTTTGCTTCTTTGGGCTAGGATTGTATATTAGGATTCCAACCCCCCTGGTCTGGAGTGTCAGCAGATCTTCCCTCTTTGGACCACTGCGTGCATCAGAGCAATTGCTGCACGCATAAATCCGTCTGTCAACAAAAGATCCAGGCGGATTGGTGCCGGCGTCCCAGGGCAAGGGGTCTGGCGGTCTACCCGCAACCTCCGGCACCGTGCAACAAACTCAGTCCCTTTCAAATTCATAAGTCAGATTAACCCTGTAACATACACATTTTTGCTTCCTTGTAACTATAGCATCTCTCCTCTGTCTTACGACCTTGTCTTTGTTTGTAAGTATACTTATACTTTGTGCATGGATCCCGCTTTCTGCTTTCCGTTACTCGGTCAACAGAATGTCTAAAAGGGACTGTCAAAATAAAGTGTTACCAAAAACCAAAATAAAAATTATTAAAACAATATATATAACACATTTTAAATCAAAACTTACAACAAAAACCCTTAACTTTAACTAAAATGAAAAGGAAAATAACAAAAAAATAATTCAAAATATTAATAAATACTACTAAAATAACACAAATAGAAAATGAACATTTACAGTGACAGCAATTTTTTCATAAACTTGAAGTGGAGTGGGGTGACATGACATGACCAATCATGAAAGGAAACTGCAAGGGATTACAAAAAAAATACAGAAAACATAAAAGTCTAAACATAAAATCAGGAATATGTGACACCATACTATTGAATAAGATAGTATGACATCATTTACCTTCATGTCATTATAATATAATGGAAGTTAATGGCATCCAGTGTTGTTTGGAGCCCTACGTCCAAACGTATTCTGCAGAAGTGGAACGTCTAGTAGGGGACCGTCCTATTGAGGCCATGCTACCAATACCTTCTGACTGCTCACACGTGATTAACTGAATCAGCAAAGATTTTGATTAAATTTACTTTTAATGCAAGCAAATACAGTACAAGTGTCCTTTTCAAACCTGTCCTGGAGGACCTCTACAACTGCACATTTTGGATGTCTCGCTTATTGGACACACCCAGTTCAAGTCTTGCCGTCTATAGCAGGGGTTCTCAACTCTGGTCCTCAAGGTCCACTGTCCTGCAGAGTTTAGCTCCAACCCTGATCAAACTCACCTGCCTGTAGCTTTCTAGTAATCCTGAAGAGCTTAAATAGCTGGTTCAGGTGTGTTTGATTAGGGTTGGAGCTAAACTCTGCAGGACAGTTGCCCTTGAGGACCAGGCTTGAGAATACCTGGTCTATAGGCTACTAATAAGCTGATGAGTTGAATCAAGCATGTCAGGTTTGAGACACTGCCCTAGATTAAAATTAACTGTTTGTGATGTTGGACTATTTTTTGAAGTGACATATAGGCAGGCACATTGAACTTTAAACTCCATCATGTAAATAATGTTTGAAGTGTGAGATTTATGGTTTAATCACATCACAGGGTAAACATATTAGCATCTGCTTCAGACACAAGAGGGCACGCAGCTAGAGGCAAACATCTCTGATAAATGCCAAATGGAGATCCGCTCGTTCATCTTGTTAGCGTTTGTCTGTCATCTGTGTCTTGCAAGCTGTGTGATGGATGACGTGACAACAACACAACAGGCATCACATTTCCTAATTGATCACCATGGAAGCGTTTACACAGCAGGACAGCCCATGACTCTTTGCTGCAAAACTATGGCAGCTCAAGCCTGAAGGAGTGCATTATAATTCACCTTTATAGATCCATTTTATATCCACTGTTTCATTGCCCATTTCTCTGAGTTGTGCACTGGCTGGAAGACAGTTGGGGATGATTGCACTGAAGTGGCACTTTGCCATACCTTGGAAGAATATTAATTTTGCATTCTCTGTTTGCATTGATGCGATCGTGTTTCTCTCTGCTGGATGTTGCACTGTTAACAACATTGTGTTCTCTGGCATATAACATTTTCTGCACGACATCTTTGTATGTGTAATTCCAATATCCACAAAAACCCATCTTCACAGATCAGCTGCGAGGTTTTTCGTTGTTGATCTTTTCACAGAGCAAATATGTGCTCAACAAGATTAACATTTCTCTCAGCATTGCAAGATGTTTTGGCAACTAAACAGCATGTGTTGAATGCTGTTACAATAAAAGTCATGCGCCTGTTGTGAATAATAAACAGATGAACCCAGAGTACACTTTCTGAAGAAAATGCTTGACTGTGCAAAACTCACCACCACGATGCTATAGTGTTGTTGGATGTTGCTAAGGCATTCTCTTTGGTTTTTAGTATTGGTTCACTTGACGCTATAGTTGTTGACGCTATGGGAAAACATAATTTTCAGAGAATTACTGAAGAATTATTGAATCATGCAGCGAAATTAACTGGGCAATGGTGTTTGAGGGCACCTCTGTAACCGGCCCATGGCCTATTCATATAATAGGAGTGTGCAACAAAGCCAATAATTGTATCTGTATCTGAAAAAATTGCAAAATTATTTGTATCCATATCTGTATGTGGGTAAAATCAAATGTGTGCGTGGCTTAAACCGCAAGTTTAAAGGGGACCTATTATACAAAATTCACTTTTATAAGATGTTTGAACACACATGTGTGTCCACAGTGTGTGTAAACAACCAGCCTATAATGGTAAAAATCCATCCAATACTTTTTTTTATAATCCCCATCAATCATCAATCCCTCATGTTTCAGATTTCCCTCCACTCCTACATAAGAGAAGGGAAACCCCGCCCATGACTGTTGATGAGCTGCCCATTTAGCATAGACACACCCCTGAGTGAGAAGCACAGAGATGCCATTTCTGTTTACTCGCTGTATCAGCGCTAGAGTATTACATTGTCTGCGCCAAAAACATTACTAACGTCCTGTTGTTGGATGTACCAACGAACATACGAGTCTCCATAGACTCCCAGCATCCGAGCCACTGAGGACACGTTCTTTGTGTTATATAGCCTGTTATATATTTGCGCAAATCATTTTACGCATGATTGCTTCACCAACGACGGTCAGTCAGTACAATGCTGGATTTGTGAAAGAGTTGTTTCTGAAGGATGGGTACTTCATATTTTGTGAATGAATGAATGAATGAACAAATTTCCTTTCTGAATGAGCTTTCTAGAGTGTTCTACAGCTAATATGGCTAAAGTTACCATAGTCTCTGACGGACGTTTTTACGTTCCCACATGAGCACCTGTACCACAGTTTATAGATTAACATGATGGTGCATGCTAGTCGATGAGTTGAATCAACGTAAAACCACAACAACTGACGTTACATAAATCAACTATACTTATACATACAGTAAATCACATTTCATAAGCATACATAAAATATGTTATAACAAGGACAACAAAACAAAACAAGGCAAAGCACGCTTCAGGTGGTTTGAATAGCTACAAAGTATGGGCACACACTTGATTGTCTTTTAACCATGATTTTAAGTTAATTTTAACAGTAGGTGTAGTAATGGAAACAAGATTAACTAATAATTAATATCAAATTTAGGACTGAGGTAGATCCTTAAGTAATCAATAATTACGCAATGAGATTGGCATCATGAAGAACTAATAACTAACTATGACTACTTATAAAGAAATTATGAATTACTAATCACAACATTAACATTTGTCTGAGATGTGAGCACTCTTTAAAATTATGGTCCAGATATCGAATATCTCCTGCACAGTGACTAAGTTACACAGTTGAGTAATTACTAATTAGTGATGCATTTTATGACTATATTCAGAGTAAAAAAGATATTTGATTACATCTCAGGCACAAGATGTTGTGATTGGTAATTAATTGTAATTGGTAACTCTTTATAATTTGTCATGGTTGGTTCTTAAAGGGGTCATATAATGCCATTTTTGTACAAGTTAATATGATTCTTTAGTGTCTAAATGAAAAGTTTGTAATATACTTTAATTAAAAATTATCATTAGTATTGTAAGAAAACACTCATTTTACCAGCTCTGTTTTCAGCAAGCCATTTCAGTGCATGCGTCTTTAAATGATAATGAGCTTTGCTCACCCCGCCCCTCTGTTCTGTGGGGCGTTTTAACACAACACACGTGGAGTGTTGCCTTGACAACAGTTGAGGGTATATTTTGGAGAAAGAATGGCAACGGGAGTCCCTGAGGACACATCTGTGCAACCGTATCAATTTGAACCGGGGGCGGACCCGGAACAAGACGACAGCCCCAACGAAGTTCAACAATTAAGGCTCAATCAGGACGTTTCTGAATGGTTGGTTAACGTAATGTCACTTGATCTATCTTTGTATGTGCTGGCAGGGTAGCGTAGTGAGATACGAGTGCTGTGTGTTTACTGATGTATACGTTAGTTCATTGACACATTGAAGTTACAGCTAATGGTCATGAAAACTTTTTTTCGGTAAATGTAGGCTTGTCAGTGATGCGTAACGTTATCTATGCAGTGTTCGGTACAACTGTCAGAGCTGAAGCACTGACATTAGGTCGCCACAGGAACGTTTCTAGCAGGAGTTGAAGGACACCTAAGAATTTGTTGTAATGTATATTTATGTCCAGTGCCATAACGCGTTGTTCATTATAAACGTGGGATTATGAATTATATTGAGAACGTCATACATAGAAAGCATGCCGTAATGTAACTTACCCTGTAAACATTGTGAAGCGTGCAAGCGATGTGCAAAGATTAATATAAAGCTTAATAAAACGTGACACTCACTTCTTCTGGAGGTGCAGCAGGAACATGAATAGTTGGTACCGATCCTTTTTTCAGGAGCAGCTTCTTAGCAAAACCTGCTTTATACTGACCCTCGTTTATAAAGCAGTCTGGTGAGCAATGATTCGCGCAAACATGAAAGCACTGATGTTGATCGGGGGGAATATTCCCTTCGAAAACAAAACTCAGCCACTGCGTCTTCAGTGGTTCGGATTTAGGAACATCAAAATGAATGCTGTGTTCGTTATTACACCCAAGAACAGAACACCACAATCGCTTAGACGCCATTCTGCCCCAGCGTATCAACAATGGCGGACTATGATGACAGCTCGCTCAGGGCGGGTCTGTGTTGAAACGCTGCCGTCAATTAACGATCGTGGGAGGGGCGTCCGACCGTGTGACGTCACACAGACAGACGGCTCGATTTGAGACAGGGGAAAACATATAAGGAGATTAAAAAAAACAAAAAACACTGGATGGATTTTTATCATTGTAGGATGGTTGTGTACAGTCACTGCCAACACACATTTCCGTACAATCAACTTGTAAAAGTGCATGTACCATTATATGACCCCTTTAATGATCTCATTCTGTAATTATTGATTACTCAAGGAACTACCTCAGTCCTAAATTACTGATTAGTTCATCTTGTTCCCATATTAGTTCATAGTTGCTGAAGTGTTAATGTAGGATTACTCATGTGTCCTGCATAGTTACCTATTAAAGATGGACCATTATTCTAACGTGTTACCCATATATCATTAATGTTGCTTCGGATTATGTGCTAAGAATAGATATTTCTGCGCAGTCTGGCAGCTGTCTGAGTGACTGCTAGATGTTTTGGAGTTGTCTGTCACAGTGCTGAGATTGAATGTATTTGACTGAATCACTGAAATGTAACCTGTATTTGCACCTACTGTAGCAGCTGTTAAAATGTCCACATCTCTACCACAGATGGAAATCTTGCTAATATTTATACACTGCGAAACATGCTTTTCTTACTTAGTATTTTTGTCAGGTTTCTAGTCCAAATATCTAAAATTTCTTAAATCAGGATACATTTACTAAAGTAGTAAAATGTCATAAGATATTATAACTTGTTGTCTCAAAATTAAGTGAGTTTTTGCTTAAAACAAGCTAGATTATCTGCCATTGGGGTAAGAATGTGACCCTGGAGCACAAAACCACTCATAAGTCTCACGGGTATATTTGTGGCAATAGCCAACAATACATTGTATAGGTCAAAATGATCAATTTTTCTTTTATGGCAAAAATCATTAGGATATTAAGATCATGTTCCATGAAAATATGTACGGTAGGAAATGTACAAAATATATCAAAAATGTATTATTAGTAGTGATTAGTAGTGATATGCATCTTTAAAGGAGATTTTCTCAGTATTTAGATTTTTTTGCAACCTCAGATTCCAGATTTTCAAAAAAAAAATTATCTCGGACAAATGTTGTCCTATCCTAACAAACCATACATCAACTGAAAGATTATTTATTCAGTTTTCAGATTGTGTATAAATCTCAATTTCAAAAAATGTACCCGTATGACTGGTTTTGTGGTCCAGGGTCACAATAATCTTGTCTCCGTTTGAATTAGGATTATTTTTATCAGCCCATTGGCAGATAATTTAGCTCTTTTTAAGCAACAACTCAATTAATTTTAAATCATTTCCCAAGAAAACAAGACATAATATCTTATGTCATTTTAATCATCTAGTAAATGCATCATGATTTTAGAATTTTTTGATATTTGGACTGGAAACAAGACAAACATACTAAGTAAGAAAGGCATTTCTGCAGCGTATTTGTGACCCTGGAGCACAAAACCAGTCATAGATCGCACAGGTTTATTTGTGGCAATAGCCAACAATACATTGAATGGGTCAAAATGATCAATTTTTTCTTTTATGGCAAAAATCATTAGGATATTAAGATCATGTTCCATGAAGATATTTAGTAAATTTCCTACCATATATCAAAAATGTATTAGTAGTAGTGATATGCATTGCTAAGGACTTCATTTGGACAACTTTAGAGGAGATTTTCTCAATATTTAGATTTGTTTGCTCCCTCAGATTCCAGATTTTCAAATAGTTGTATCTCGGCCGGATATTGTCCTATCCTAACAAACCATACATCAATGGAAAGCTGATTTATTCAGATGATATATAAATCTCAATTTCACTTTTTCACATTTCAATTTTGACTGGTTTTGTGGTCCAGTATTTAAAACCACTAATGTATTAACTACTTCTTTATTTTTAATATCCAACAAAAATATACTTAATTTTACATTCACCACCCCCAAAAAGCCCAACAAAAAAAAAAATGTTTCAACTTGAAGAAGTGTTCGTGCTGCCTTAACATTTTAAGTTTAGTCAACTTGCAATGTGAAGTTGCACTTAGCGACAACTTGTATATTTGAGTTTACAAAGCTTAAAATTTTAAAGCAACACAAACGTACTTTTTTTAAGTTGAAACATTTACGTTTACAGTGTTGATATTACAAACACCCTTATTAAAAAAAAATGGCACTTAACCACGTCCCAAAACTTCTTAACCACACACCAGCATGTTTAGCAAACCTAGCTCTAAAAAGGCAAACACAAAGCTTCACAACCCATTGTTTTTCCCACAAGTTGCTCCTCGATGAGGTCTACAGAAACTCTCCCGCATGCTCAGCGTAACTCATCAGACCATGAAAGCCGTGCTCTTTTAGCCATTGTGTTTCAATGGGTCTATTTTTACAAGTGAATTCAGATTGATTTACCCACTCAGTTCCTTCAGGACAGTTGTGAGGTTCTTGTGCATTCTTAATGTTGATGTGTCAGAGAGCAGATTGAAAGGAGCTGGTCTACTCATGGCTTGGCTGTTAAAATTAGCCTCCATCTCAATCACACCGACAGATCCTGCCGAAGTCTCTGCGATAGTACAAGCACATCATCATGTGGTTCTGGGCTTAGCCTCTCAAAGAAAACACTGCTCACAGGGAGTAGATGTTACTGTAGATTTAGCTTTTAGGTAACTTATCTCAAAACTCATTTATTTACATTATGTTCTGTTTGTATTGAAAGAATTGAAAATAATCAAAGATATTTGATTTTTGAAAATGAACAAAAACATTTGCTTTACTGTTTTCAACCCCCATCTTTCTTACCAGAAGGGCCATTTGGACTTCCTAAAGACAAAGAAATGCTGAAGGCCTGTAGGCCAAATGTGTGTCACACCTGTAACACCGTGGGGGAAGTTTGGTCTGATTGGTCAGTTTGAATGGCTCACGTTAGGGTTTCACATGGTCAAGGAATAGATAAAAGAAGATTGTAACTGTTGTTCTGTCTCTTTTATTCTCTGGCTCTCTCTTCTTGGGGGCCTTCTCTTTGGCTCTTCTCTTCTTTGTCTCTTCTCTTCTTTGTCTCTCTCTCTCTCTCTCTCTCTCTCTCTCTCTCTTTTTCTATCCCTCAGGTAACATTCATGCTGGGTACGATTAATGGTATAAATCATCTCATACATTTATTTTGTAACTATTTTAAGTGTAACCATAACTAGATTTTGTCATTAAATTATTTCAACTACAAATGATGTGCTAACTAGTTTTGATTTGGTATTGACTTTGAAGTGTTACCTATTGCAATACAATATAGTCACATTATAGCCACGCTCTCCCACATGTTTAGCTATTGTAACTGCGCTTATTTCCGTCGTTGGTATAAGCTGCAGTGGGTGGTAAAGACAAGAAATGTACAGTTTTCTATCATCTTGCTGATAACGTTTCTTTAGTCATTCGGCAACCCTGCAGTCAGAACCGCTGTAGGCGATCAGTATACTTTAAATTTCAGATTCATGCTTGTTTTGGTTTTGTCTTGCATGATCTGTCTGCCTGTTCATGTTGTTGTATCCTGATTGTATATCTGTATCTGTCAATATCATGTAAAGTGTCCTTAGGTTAGTGGTTATATAAATAAATGAGGCGCTATATAAATAAAATGTATTATTATTTTATAATTTTATGTAAGGGATAACGCGCCAACAATGTGCCTGAACACACCTGGTTTTCAGACCATGGATGAACAGATGGGCGCAAGTGCATTTGATATTTAAACAACATGGAGCTGGATGTGAAAATGATAACTGCAACGGGATGAAGCTAGCAGAAAACACTTGCATCGTGCCGGGTGTGAGATAGGGCCCATAAAGTGCAAAGAAACAGGAACTAAACACAGGAAGTGAACAAGGAAACAATGGGAACTAAAACTATACTTCAAAATAAGTACACAGGGAACACAGGCTGCACTCTCAAAAAGGATGTGTTAAAAACAACCTTGTGTGTCTAGTTAGGACAACACACTTTGTGTTAATTTTAACTCATCCAGTGTATTATTCTTCTTTACAGACAGTGTTAAAATATTTAACACACTGTCATAAATCACACAGGTATGTGTCAGATGTGCTTTAACCAGTTTAACAAAATGAATGCAATACAAAGCTGTTTTATTTTATTTATTTTTTTATAATGTATTTATCAAAAAATAAAATGTATCAAAACTTGGGCACATACATGAAGTCAGAATGAATTTCATAAACATTTTTAAACATATTTATATCTTGGATATGAACTGAACACCCTGTACCAGTAAACACGAGAGGTCGCTGTGTAAACACATTGACCCTCTAAAAACATTTTTTTTTAATGTTTTAATAGTTTCTAATAACAAATAAATAAATAAATCCATCCTGACATGTGAGCATTCAAGTCTTTCACTGATGAAAGTGAGGCACGAATCTGCTTAACAACTTGCTGAGTGAGGTAGACAGCAATGTGATCGGATGACAATTAACACATTTTGTAAATAAAGAATTTCCAAGGCACTCGAATGATGTAGAAAAAGTTAAAAAGCCTTTAATTCATCATGGCTTATTCTTTTTAAAAACAGGTGACAAGTACACTTATGTGCTGCGGCTTACAAGCCCTCATCAGGGTGTGAGTCTTAAAGGTGCACTATGTAACATTTTTTCAGTAAAATATCCAAAAACCACTAGGCCAGTGTTATATATTTTGTTCAGTTGAGTACTTACAATATCCCAGATGCTTCCAATTATTTGTAAATCGTGAGGAAATTGCTATTTTAACCAATGAACCGGGACGTGTGAGGGTGTGGCCTGTCGATGACATCATATCTGCGTTCGGTTTCCTGCTTTATTCAGCAGAAGTACTTCCGCTTTACTCTCAGTGTGAACAAGTGTCACAGCAGCCGCGAGCGAACGCACAGAGTAACGTCATAACATCATTCTCAACACACTCAGATGTGTCTAATATGATAAACAGAGCTGCGTTCCCTCATACTCGTGACAGGAAAAGCAGACATGGCGCTGGCGATTGTGGCATAATAAAAGTCCCGCTGCTCGCGAGGCATGTGTTGCGTTCATCTCATTAACAATCGCTCAGCGGCCTCGTTCAGCTCCACAACACTCGGTCCTGCTCTGCTTCACACTACAGTAACGTTAATAATCACATCCATGAACATGATCTCTGCCCGAGTCCTATCCCGATTCTTTCCCACCGGCTGTGAGGTGAAGACCACATGTCCCAAGATTCTGCGCTCAAGCTTGGCGTCATCAAACTACGCCTTTGTTTTGAAAAGGCGACCTCAAGCGGACGGAAAAGTTACATAGTGCACCTTTAACACATTTTGTGTTGGATACACTGTTGTTTTTCTTTCCTTTTTTACACACATTCAACATAAAATGACACAATGTGTTAAAATAGCCTAACGTGTGCGTGTGTGTGTGTGTGTGTGTGTGTATATATATATATATATATATATATATATATATATATATATATATATATATATATATATATATATATATATATATATTTATTTTTTATTTATTTACTTGCATTCAAATTTGAGTTACACAAAATGTGTTAAAATAGCCCTAACATATTTATTTATTTATTTATTTATTTTAATTAACAGTTAGCGATATTCTTCAAATCATGTGTGCAAGTAAAGTGGTACTGTACTTTGGTGTGTGTGTCAACCATTTTTGAGAAATAAATTTGCTTGGTTAAAATTCCTAAAAATTTGTGTCATGGCTCTTGAACGGTCAAGAGTGTAATTATAGATGCCATTACAGAAATTCATTACAGGCCTTTTTTAAATATAAGTACTCTGTTATTACAGAGTAGATAAAGACACTTAATATAAAGTGGGTCCCAAAATAAAGGATATGAAATTGCTTTGAGTTGAAACTAGTGAGGGGAAAAACATGGAGTGTCCAGAAACACTGAACTCTGTTTGAAGTAAAAAAAAAAAAGAAAATGTCAAGCTGTTTTCACTGAGAGATGAAGATCTGGTGTTTGTCACAAATATATCAGGAAAACAGCTAAATAATCCAATTATCATAGACTAAAATTTGGGTTTAATTAAAATAATGCAAAATTGTATTTGTTAGTGTTCCTTTGCCTCAGAAGGTGTCGCAAAACGGGTTTCATTTAATTCTGGACCCAGATAAGCATTTAGTTCCACCTCACCAGCTCACTTTATTCCTGGGTGACATTTTATCCATCACGTCTCAGTTTCCCACCAAAAAAAAAAAAAAAAAAAAAGAGACAGATCAGCCTTCACTCGCACACAAAGGTGGCCTTTTCTCTTGCAGTCTCTCTTTTTGTCTCTTTTTCAGCAAACACTGCATGCAGACTCTCTTCCATTAAAGGTTATCCATGAACGACAGCACTATTATCCCTTATGAACACACTATGTCTTTTGAATTCCAAAACCTTCTGCTCTGACAGGCTCTTACGCAGTGAAACTTGCAATCCTTCATTGAGAGACACATCGTGAACCCTTTAAGTTCCTTTACGTGTTACTTATGGAGTTCACGGCTCCACGGGTAATTATTATGATTCTGGATACCTGTCAAAAAGAGAACAGGTTGCTCTGACCATTATTACACTGATGGTTCTTCTCTTCGCAGGATAATGCTTCATTCTTCTGTTAAGATTATCTCAGCGAGACTCCATTATCTCAGCTAATTACCTAATCATTCACATCACACTATCTCAGCTGTACCAGTCCACAAAACCACTATAATCTTACAGCTGAAAGACAAGGGACATGTTAAAACCATGTTCGGTTATTCTTTATTTTAAGGTGACGTGGATACTTTTTTATTTTTATTTTTTTTTTTACATTTTTCCAAAAATTAATATTTTGTATGTTTATTAAAGGGTACATAACACACTCTGCCAGTCTTCTGTTAATCTTGAGTATCTATAGAGTAGTATTACATCATTCATATCGCAGAAGAGTGTTTAGTTTTATTATATTTATAAAAGACAGATACGCTGTACTGAATCATTCTGAAAATAGCCAAACTCGTGAAGGCGTGCAGTGGGCGGAGCTAAAGAGATACGAGCACACACGTTTCATGGGGATTTTATACTGTGAAAACTGAATATTCTCTCCCCTTACACAAACCCTACCCCTAAACGTACCCATCACATAAAACTTTCTGCATTTTTACATTTTCAAAAAACAAAAACACTTTGGGCCCCATTTTAAAGTCCTCATGAAATCAAAATTGACCCTACATATTAAAGGTCTTAGGATGAACAATTAGTCCGTGCAAGTTGATACACAGAAAAAATAGTTTTTTGCGGTAATCTTTAATCAAAGTGTGAAAAGTAACTTCCGGTGTGGAAACGGCGTTCCTTCTCAGATGATGTCAGTTTGACGGCTTAGGTTTGAAAATTTGTAGTTGTCTCAAGAGATTCAAGAGTTTTATTTGTCACATACACAGTTATATACAGAATATACAACCGGCAGTGAAATGTAAACAGGTCCGCTCCATGGACAGTGCAAATTCACAGCCAAAAACACAAGGAAGAAACCATAATAGAAATAGGATATAAAAAAAAAAAGTACTCTCTATATATATATATATATGTCTATATCTGTAGAATTATAAATAATCAAGTCAAGAGAAAAAAAAAGGTAACAAATAAGGATAAAGTGGAATAAAATAATTGAAGTAGACTTTGCAGTGAGTAAACTGTAGACTTATAAATATGTGGTTAACAAATGTATAAAGAGTATAATGTGCAAACAGGTTTATGACAGGTTGTTACACAGTAACAACGAGAACAGAAAGTGCAGTGCAATGTCAGTGTATCGATGTTTATCCTGAAGTGAAGTCACGTGATGTTAAGTGACTGAGTTCAGGAGTCTGATGGCCTGGGGAAGAAGCTCCTCCTGAGTCTCTCAGTTTTGGCCATCAGGCTTGGAGCGCTTACCAGATGGTAGCAGCGTGAAATGAGGGTTTGCAGGGTGATTAGAGTCCTTGATGATCTTGGTAGCTCTACCTTTGCAGCGTTTGGTGTAGACGTCCTGCAGAGACGGGAGAGCTGACCCTGAGATACGCTCGGATAAGCGCACTACTCTTTGCAGGGCTTTGCGGTCATGACTGGTGCTGTTCCCATACCACGCTGTGATGCACTGAGTTAAAACACTTTCTATCGCCCCTAAATAGAAAGTTTTCAGGATAGCTGGTGAAACCCTGAATTTCCTCAGCTGGCGCAGGTGGTACAGTCTTTGCCTGGCTTTTTCACCTGTGTCTGAATGTGAGCAGTCCAGGTCAGGTCCTCGGAGATGTTTACTCCCAGGTACTTGAAGCTGCTCACTCTCTCTACTGGTGACCCGCTGATCATGAGGGGGGGAGTATGTCCGTTGCTGTCTCTTCCTGAAGTCCACAATCATTTCTTTGGTCTTGCCAACATTCAGAGAGAGACAGTTGTCCTGGCACCATGATGTTAGATGCTCCACCTCGTCCAAGTATGCCGTCTCATTGTTGTTGGAAATGAGGCCCAGGACAACAGTATCATCAGCAAATTTGATGATAGAGGTGGAGCTGTGTGTGGACAAACAGTCATGCGTGTAGAGAGAGTAGAGCAGGGGCTCAGGACACAGCCCTGTGGAGCTCCCACACTCAGGGTGATGGAGGTGGAGGTGGACTGGCCTATTCTCACCACCTGAGGCCTGCCAGTGAGGAAGTCCTCAATCCAGTGGCAGAGAGAAGGATTCAGGCCGAGATCCAGGAGTTTGGAGGTTAGCTTGGTGGGAACTATGGTGTTAAAGGCTGAGCTATAGTCAATAAATAGCAGTCTTACGTAGTTCCCACTTTTGCTGTCGATGTGAGTGAGGGAGGAGTGGAGGACATGAGAGATGGCATCTTCAGTCGATCTATTGGGACGATAGGCAAACTGAAGAGGGTCCAAAGTGTCAGGAATGAAGGCGCAAATGGTGGTGTTTTTAATGAGTCTCTCAAAGACCTTCATGACTATAGACGTGAGAGCCACTGGACGATAGTCATTTAGGCAAGAGGGTTTACTGTTCTTAGGGACAGGGATGATGGTGGATTTTTGAAGGAGGTGGGGACCACAGATGTAGCGAGGACTCATTAAAGATAGATGTAAACAACCCGGTGAGCTGATCAGCACAGGACCGCAGAACACGACCTGAAATACCATCCGGCCCAGCAGCTTTCCTGACGTCCACACGCTTGAGTGCTCTCCGAACTTCATCCTCTGAGACAGAGATCACGTGATTGTTGCTGCTCTGAGTAATTTCCTCTAACGCGCCACTTGGCGGAGTCGCGTTGCGCGGTTACAGTCAAAGCGAGCATAGAAAGAGTTTAACTTCGTTCACGAGCAACGGATCAACGCTTGCCTCTGCAGAGGATTTAGATCCAAAGGAGCAGATGGACCTCAGACCTTGCCACATGCGCCGCGAGTCGTTGAGTTGGAAATGAGACTCCACTCGGTCTTTATAACGGAGTTTTGCGGCTTTAACTGCTCGTCTGAGAGCATAGCAGGACGATCTGTATTCATTCATATTCCCTGAATGGAGACCGGCGTTGTAAGCAGCAGTGCGTCGCGTTCACTGCCGCGCGGATTGAATTGTCCACCCACGGTTTCTGATTTGAGAAGGACGTTATTGTTATTGTTTGCGTGGCTTGCTCTGTAAGCGTGTTGATGAAGCAAAGCGCCACGTCTGTGAACTCGCTTACGTCAGCTGAACTCGCTCGAACATGTCCCAATCCACATCGCCCAGAGCTGCCTGTAGCGCGGTCTCTGAGTGGGGTGACCAGCGCTTAACTTCCCGCCTCACCGGGGGTTCCTGGAGGAGCTTTTGTTTGTATTCGGGAGTGAGGAAAATGGCGGCATGATCCGATTTGCCAAACGCTGGAAGTGACCGCGCTTTATAGGCGTTCTTAAGCGGAGTAGCAGTGATCCAGTGTGTTTGCTCCTCGTGTGGG
Source organism: Paracanthobrama guichenoti (assembly GCA_018749465.1). NCBI lineage: Eukaryota > Metazoa > Chordata > Actinopteri > Cypriniformes > Gobionidae > Paracanthobrama > Paracanthobrama guichenoti. Next base: position 23,172,162 of record CM031956.1, read on the forward strand.
GCAGGAGGCGTGCTGGTGAAAGTTTGGCAGGACTTTCTTTAGGTTTGCTTTGTTAAAATCGCCAGCGACAATGAATGCCGCGTCGGGATGTTGGTTTATGGCCGCTGGCAACATCATGAAGGCCAGATAAAGCCAGCGCTGTGTCTGCCTGCGGTGGGATGTAAACGGCGGTCGCGACAACCGCAGAAAACTCCTCGGCAGATAGAATGGGCGGCAGATGATTGTTAAATGTTCCAGATGAGGTGAGCAGGACCGCGAGAGAATGGTGATGTTCCTGGGATCGCACCATTTCTTGTTGATCATGAAACACACTCCACCGCCTTTGGATTTACCGGCCTCGGCTGTTCTGTCCATCCGAAAAACAGAGAAGTTCTCCGACGGCGTCACAGCTGTGTCCGGGACCGCGGGCGTGAGCCATGTTTCAGACAAACAATAGATATTACAGTCTCTCATGTCCCGTTGAAAACTTATCCTGGCTCTAAGATCGTCCATCTTATTATCCAAGGATTGAACATTTGCTAGAAGAATGCTCGGGAGAGGAGGTCTGAATGCCCTTTTCCTCAGTCTGTTACGGATACCAGCACGTTTCCCACGGTGTTTCTTTGTTCTACGCCGCTGGCTCTGTCCATTGTTCAACTCGGCGTTCCGAAGAATCTCAGATGGCCACAGAGGATCGGCGAAAGTGTCCTGAAACAGTCCAGTGTAGAGGTAACCAATGTCCAAAAGAGTTTTGCTGTCGTAGTAGATCAATGCAGATGATAAGTTTGTAAAAACTGAGAGTAAAAGAAAGTAAAATAGTAAATAAAAGCACAGTCTTCGCGGAGCGACCTGAACGGCGACCAAACACAGCGGCGCCATTTTGATGAAACGCGTAATGCGTTTGATGAAACGCGTAAATGCGTAAACCACTCCCCTCCAACTGTTAGTCGAGCGAGAGATGGAGAGGAGGAGCGCTGAAGTCAAACCCTGCCCTCTATTCAATATCCGTTTCACTTGGAAATACGTCACAGCACTGAAGAAAACTTGCTACTTCCGGTTCACTGGGACTTTAACGATCTGAGCGCATGGTCTGAAGCTCATGGCGCAGGTGCACTTAGGGCGTGTTCTAATCCACTTTTACTAGTTTAACAACGGAAAAAACGGTTGACGCACCCGGCGCGTGGTCCAAAAGTGTTGTACCTAGTCTCTTAATGAGTCGTGGGTGTGTTTTGGGCATAACGTGCAATAAACCAATCAGAGCCTCATCTCCCATTCCCTTTAAAAGCCAGTTGCACTCACACCATGGCAGTTTTGCGAGCGGAAAAACTGAACGCCTCTCTGTTTCTGTAATGTTGAAGTTTTTGTGGTTACCATTGTGCTGAAGAGTAGACACATGTAAGTAAACACTGCATTGACTCCTTAAGCAATGCCAGTGACAAGTAATATCTTATTTGTTCATTAAATATTGTTTGAGGGTGCTTAGCACTCTTTAGCACCCTATAAAACCAGGCTTTCTGCTTTTGGTGATTCATTTTTTGGTAACACTTTACAATAAGGTTGAATTAGTTAACATTAGTTAATGCATTAGTTAACATGAACTAACCATGGACAGTGCCTGGAGCTTTACTGTTTTTTTGTTTGTAAGGTTATCTTACTGTACATTAGTTTATGCAGCAGTTGACACACACTAAGCATGAACATTTCTAACTCACCATCTTACTCTAAAGGTAAAAAATGCTTTTGTGTACCTTATCAACATTATTTAATAAGCCATTGATTTTGGGCTGTTGGAAAACAATTCTAAAGTGGAAACCATCTGAACATGTTTATACGCACTTTACAATCATCACTTACATTTTGTGACCCTTATTGTAAAGCGTACACTATTTCAACATTACCTGATGTGTTACTAACATTTGTAGACTTTCGTTAACATGACTTACCATTAACAAAGCATTTATTAATGAAACGTGTGAACCTTATTGTAAAGTGTATACTATTTCATCATTAACTAATGTGTTGCTTACATTTGTAGACTCTTTATTAACATGACTTACCATTAACGAGTTAGAAATGTTCATCCTTAATGTGTGTCAACTGCTGCGTAAATAATATAAATATCTACAGTAAGATAACCTTACAAAATCATTAAAGCTACAGGCACTGTTCACTGTTAGTTCATGTTAACTAATGCATTAACTAATTGCACTGTTAATGTGAATAGATGCATTAATATATGTGTGAGTTAAGACTAATGCTGAACAGAGGTGTTGGTCATGGTTAGTTCATGTTAACTAATGCATTAACTAATACAACCTTATTGTAAAGTGTTACCCATTTTCTCCTGATGGGCGTGTTAAGAGATGCCGTATCTGCTACGTTTCACTGTCACAGATTCACTGACCTTTTATGTATGTGTTGGATGTATTTAATACACCGCATAATTAGCATTCTGTTTGTCTACATATATTATCAGAACTATACAGAGCCCCCAAGGGTTCAGAAAATATTAAGAAAAACTATATAAAACTGCACTGGAAAATACTGGCAGAAAAAAAAAGAACAGAAAACCCACAAGCTCAACAGCACAATTTGTTTCTCCACATGAAGTCATCATAGTAACCATAACAGACAAGACCGACACATGGAGAAATGTCATTTTTAGTTTTTCGGTTCCTCCTGGGGGCTCTGAAGAACTGTTTGATACTGTTACATCGGACTGAATTTAAAGTCGCTCACCACTGAAGTGCTCTGGGTGATGCATGGCCTCTTGGCCTCTCACTGAAGAGAAAACCTGCTAGCATGCCTCTGCATCAACAATAATAAAATCTATATAAGTAATGTCTACATTATGTTTGGCTGTTAGCATGCTTTTCCCCATATATATATACTGTTATACGGTGTTTAAAAAAATGAAAATTAGCCCATGATTTACTCACCCTCAAGCCATCCAAGGTTTACAGTATCTCACAAAAGTTGTTTTTGTAAATGTTTTATTATATTTTTTCATGGGACAACACTGAAGAAATGACACTTTGCTAAAATGTAAAGTAGTGGGTGTACAGCTTGTATAATAGTGTAAATTTGCTGTCTCCTCAAAATAACTCAACACACAGCCATTAATGGCATAAACACAAAAGTGAAAATGTCCATTTCTTCAGTGTTGTCCCATGAAAAGATATAATAAAATAGTTTTTATTATCAAAAATGTGAGGGGTGTACTCACTTTTGTGAGATACTGTATATGACATTCTTCTTTCAGTTATATTAAAAAAGTCCTGGCTCTTCCAAGCTTTATAATGGCAGTGAATGGTTGTGTCGTTTATGAAGTCCATAAAAGTGCATCTATCCATCATATAACTGCTCCACACGGCTCCGGGGGTTAATAAAGGCCTTCTGAAGTGAAGTGAAAAATATCCATATTTAAAACTTTATAGACTAAAATAACTAGCTTCCGGCGAAAGAGTAACCCCTGACGCGATGTACAGGAGCGTCGCACGCTTTGACACGTCTCGTGGATAGGGCTGGGCAACAAACTCAAGCCCTTCTTCTCTTATATCGAAATCCTCCGCCATTTCTCTTTAAAAACTCTCGTTTTAGACTCATGACCGGTGTTTTGTTTTGCTCTTATACACTGTGCTTCCGCGTTCGTCAATATGCATGCGTCAGGTCAGGGGTTACTCTTTCTCTGTAAATCGAAGCGTATGGCCGTCTGCCGGAAGCAATGCACTTTTATGGACTTCAAAAACAAATCAACCATTCAATGCCATTATAAAGCTTGGAAGAGCCAGGACATTTTTAATATAACTCAGACTGTATTCGTCTGAAAGAAGAATGTCATGTACACCGAGGATTACTTGAGGGAGAGTAAATCATGGGATAATTTTCATTTTTGCGTGAACTAACCAGGAATTTTTTTTTTGACATTTTTACAACTGCATCTGGCCATAGTGGATTCATAGCTTGCAATAACATTATATTAAACAGATGGCATCTCGGAACAATATTTAGCATAAGTAGTTTTCACAAATATAAACAATTCTGCAGAATAGAGGGAGACTTATTTTCACATTAACAAATCTAACCTAATCAGCATTTTCAATGGCAGTCTCTTTTGTTCAGGTTTTCCTGTGGAAACCTTCTCTTTTGAGACTACTTTGTGAATCAATTTGACCAGTTCATTAAAAAGAAATGATTCAAAGAAATGATTTGATAAAAAATGTAACAACACCATCACCGTGCCACCTGTGCACCTAATGCATTTCTGTGGTTTGAAATCATAAGTAAGAAAGTGGTCTGGGGAAATGTGTCTGAGTAAATGTATTAGAAGATGTGATCCTAAAAAGCCCACTTGCTAACAGAAGAGCTTTAAGACAAAAACCGAAAGCATGAGATAAATTATTTGTCAAATGCATGCTTGTTATTATTCCATGTATTTTTGTTTGCGACTCTCTTAATAGCTACAGTAGAATTTTGGCTAAGGACTATACTCTCATTCCTGCGTAATACTCGAGGAACTTTGCTGCCGTACCACATGGGTGCAGCGGCCCAGTGACATTACACTTTGCCTGAAAATAGTCCCTAGCTAGGTAACTTCCAACGTGACCGGCACTAAGTTTGTGTAGTTGCAGAGTTGCAGCCAGCAACTGACTGACTGTCCAGACTGGCTCGCGCGGCGTTTCGAGTCCGCGGCCGCTCCAGCAGCGAGCGAGCGTTCCTTCAGCGCAGCTGCACGAGATTTACGGCCTTTACACCTGCTCACTTCATTCGCTTTCTCTTATCCGATATCTATTCGATTGTGACAAGACCAGGAGTAAATGCCTTTCGAAATTCTTTCGAGATGGATTAATATTCGACTAATACAAATCAATTCTATTGCGGCGTTTGATCTTGAGCTGATGATGAATAAAATGCAGCTCATATCTGTTGCTTTCGTTGACGTGACCTCCGTTAAATGTGCATATATAGCGCAGGAATTGAAGATTGGATTTATATTCATTTTGTGCAGAGGTGTAAGGTAAGACAAACTGCATATTTTTATAATTAGTTTATTAGTAGATTGTATAGCCCGTTTTGTTTGCGAGCACCGTTGCGAGCAGCATCAGCCCATGCCTCAACATGTCAAAAACGCCTTTTTACTGTGATAGTAAACATATAAACTAACATTATGATATGCTTGAAGTGTTTTATATCTATTGACTTTATTATAGGCAAGGCAAGTCAAGTGTTGATTTGAGAGGCTAAATTGATGAAGAAAAGGCCCTATATAGCCTAAATATAAAGTTATAAAACTGAATTTTCTCCTTAACCCAAATCACTTTGCTCTGGAACAATTAATAGATTAACAAGACCAAAGATTATCTGTTTGATATACCCCAAAATTAATTATGTCTCATGTTTAACCACTATCTACAGCCAGCTGCAGATTCCTGAAGGACTGGCCGAGATGAAGCTGTTCTCTGCGGGTACATGAGCGCTGAATGGCCGCTGACGGCCTGAAGCTCGCATCGGTAAATTGTAAGGCTTAAGGATCTTGGTTGTGACGCAATCGACCCGGGTTCGAATCCGCCTTTTGCTGAGCTCACTCTTCTTTTTTTTCCCATCACATATCACATCGGAAAGGCATTTACTTTCAATAAAAATTAAGAAAATGTTCTAAAAATGGAAATAAAGTGCCTAATGAAATGTTTAATAATAATAAAAGCATTTATTGGTAGGGGTAGGGAGGGCTTTTATTGTCCCATTTAAGGCAGCATTCATTTAATAATTTTTATAAATATAATCATTTACACTTTCCTGTTAATGCAGTGGTTCTCAAACCTGTCCTGGGGACCCCCCACCACTGCACATTTTGCATGAGACACATGAGTCTCCCTCATCTAACACGCCTGATTCAACTCATCAGCTCATTAGTAGAGACTGCAAGACTTGAATTGGGTGTGTCTAATGAGGGAGACATACAAAATGTGCACAGGTGGGGGGTGCCCAGGACAGGTTTGAGAACCACTGTGTTAATGTACAACAATACTGAGGTGCAAATAGTATGCATCTCTCAAAATAAAGTAAATAGCATCTCATTACTATTTACACATATTCCAAAGAACTGCTACTTTTGCATGTGCAAATAGAATATATCACTATTTTCACTTAGTAAATAGCATCTACAGCTGTTTGCACTTAGTGTAAATAGCAGCTGCCTTTCAAATTACAATTAACCCTGGGTTAAACTCTTTTTAATCCCTGTTTTTGCAGTGTTACACCCAAATTAAATCTCTTATGATTGTGCCGATGTAGTTTACAAACAGTGATAAAAATACTTAAAATCAAATGTAATATATGACATCAAAACAAAGGTGAAAAAGAAGCAGTAACATGTTATAGCATATGTAAGTAGAATCATATGTAAATTAACGTGATAATCAACATTAAACATCATATAAATCAAAACTTGTCAAATCAAAAAAATGTTACTGAATGAAATGATGACCCAGGACGAGCTACAGGACTTTGTGGGTGCTGATGGACTTGATCTACTCCATCTGTGTTTGATCATCGCTCTGAATCCGATCCAGATGTAGCCTTTGAAAAAATGTTTTTGTTGTTGTTTAAAAGCAGAGTTCTTACTCTCGATAAATTGTTCAGATTTTCATACAACATAATATTCTAGGGGCCATGAAAATGTTGTGAAAATTACCAACTTTTTAAAAAACCCACTGGTGTGGAAAATGAATACGGTTATTCTAAACATTAAAAATAAAATGTAAACATGTTACAAGATTCTAGAGCCAAAATAAGATTGAATAATCTATCTTTAATTATATTCCATAAATTACTTTTGTTAAGTGGTCTAATTAGAACACCATGTTTTGTTCTTAATGTAACATTAAGAACATTTTAGTTTAATTAATTAAACTTTATTCACTTGTATTATCTTCATTGTGCAGACGAACTACACTGTAAAAAATTATATGATCATTAAATTATGACAACTTATTGTATGTCAACATGCTGCCCACGAGTCTATCGGCGCCAATATTAGTTCTGTCTGGACCACTATCGTCAAAGATAATTGATTGACTATTAGCATACAGTTTGGATTGGTGGTATGGTTCTGTTCTGGGAGAGCAGTAATAACCCCCCTTTAGGGTAAACAGAACAGAACCAACATAATGTATTGCAGATATCATTAAATTATCATTTTTATCATCAAGTATCATAAGATATCATTATTAATCATTAAATGTACAAAATAATTTGGGAATTTATAGACTGGGTAAACCCAGCCTGATCTGCCGTGATTTGATTTCGCCTTGCAGCTCAGTCTGGAAACCTGTACATTCATTTCTACTGCTTCTGTCACCCTTTTGCGGGAACCAATCACAGACTGGCTTATCCACCTGGCACGCTATTGCCGCATTTAACACGATAACTAGAGAAGCCATGGGTCGTTGTCCATTGATCACGCCTCTTGTGGTCTGATTGGTTGAAGGACTATCCAATTGCGTACAGAGTCATTTGAACTATGCCCGTTGATCACGCCTCTTGTGGTCTGACTGGTTGAAGGACTATCCAATTGCGTACAGAGTCATTCGAACTATTCCCGTTGATCACGCCTCTTGTGCAGTAGAAAATACAGAGCAGATTCCCCAGACCAATGTTCAGTTTTAAAAGATTGAGCTTGGTCTGGTGATAGCCAGACAAGGGAATTTAGTCTGATTCAAGGGGAATCAGAATACCAAATCCTGACTGATGAGAGGAGGAGCTGGGGATGGAGGAGGGTAAATGAGCTCTGGAGAACATGACAGCTGCTGATAGTACTGAAGGAGCTTATATATGAGTGCTGTGATGGACGTTGTGTTCCTATAGGTAGACGTATTCAGCTGATAGTACTGAAGGAGCTTCAATTTCTCATTAATGCAATTACCTAATCAACCAATCACATGACAGTTGCTTCAATGCATTTAGGGGTGTGGTCCTGGTCAAGACAATCTCCTGAACTCCAAACTGAATGTCAGAATGGGAAAGAAAGGTGATTTAAGCAATTTTGAGCATGGCATGGTTGTTGGTGCCAGACGGGCCGGTCTGAGTATTTCACAATCTGCTCAGTTACTGGGATTTTCACGCACAACCATTTCTAGGGTTTACAAAGAATGGTGTGAAAAGGGAAAAACATCCAGTATGCGGCAGTCCTGTGGGTGAAAATGCCTTGTTGATGCTAGAGGTCAGAGGAGAATGGGCCGACTGATTCAAGCTGATAGAAGAGCAACTTTGACTGAAATAACCACTCGTTACAACCGAGGTATGCAGCAAAGCATTTGTGAAGCCACAACACGCACAACCTTGAGGCGGATGGGCTACAACAGCAGAAGACCCCACCGGGTACCACTCATCTCCACTACAAATAGGAAAAAGAGGCTACAATTTGCATGAGCTCACCAAAATTGGACAGTTGAAGACTGGAAAAATGTTGCCTGGTCTGATGAGTCTCGATTTCTGTTGAGACATTCAGATGGTAGAGTCAGAATTTGGTGTAAACAGAATGAGAACATGGATCCATCATGCCTTGTTACCACTGTGCAGGCTGGTGGTGGTGGTGGTGTAATGGTGTGGGGAATGTTTTCTTGGCACACTTTAGGCCCTTTAGGGCCAATTGGGCATCGTTTAAATGCCACGGCGTACCTGAGCATTGTTTCTGACCATGTCCATCCCTTTATGACCACCATGTACCCATTCTCTGATGGCTACTTCCAGCAGGATAATGCACCATGTCACAAAGCTCGAATCATTTCAAATTGGTTTCTTGAACATGACAATGAGTTCACTGTACTAAAATGGCCCCCACAGTCACCAGATCTCAACCCAATAGAGCATCTTTGGGATGTGGTGGAACGGGAGCTTCGTGCCCTGGATGTGCATCCCACAAATCTCCATCAACTGCAAGATGCTATCCTATCAATATGGGCCAACATTTCTAAAGAATGCTTTCAGCACCTTGTTGAATCAATGCCACGTAGAATTAAGGCAGTTCTGAAGGCGAAAGGGGGTCAAACACAGTATTAGTATGGTGTTCCTCACCCTTTAGGTGAGTGTATATGAGTCCTGTTATGGACGTCGTGTTCCTATGGGTAGACGCGATCAGCTGACGGTACTGAAGGAGCTTATATATGAGTGCTGTGATGGACGTCGTGTTCCTATAGGTGGACGTGATCAGCTGACGGTACTGAAGGAGCTTATATACGAGTGCTGTGATGGACGTCGTGTTCCTATAGGTAGACGTGATCAGCTGACGGTACTGAAGGAGCTTATATACGAGTGCTGTGATGGACGTCGTGTTCCTATAGGTAGACGTGATCAGCTGACAGTCAGCTGATGCGAGCTTGACTAACGTGACCTGCCAGAACTGACGCTACGCTTGATTTTTGTAAATATTACAACAGAATCCGTTCCCCCACCCCCATGATGAGAGATGTTGATGTAGCGGCTTAAAAGATGCTGATTCTATTCTGTGTGTGGATGGACTTTAACCAGCATCAGTTTGATTAAATATTAGAACCTCATTGTATAAGAAAAATGGGGGGAACAGAATCTGACGGTAAAATATTAAACTGTCGGAATCCGTTCCCCCATGATGAGAGATGTTGATGTAGTGGCTTAAAATATGCTGATTCTATTCTGTGTGTGAATGGAGTTTAAACAGCATCAATTTAAAGATTTATTTTTTGCCTTTATCATGATAAGACGGTATGTAGACATGAGAGAGAGGTGGGACAGGATTAAGAAAAGTCCACAAGCCAGGACTTAAACTCAGGTCACCCGGAGTAATGACGCTATGCGTCAAAATAAGTTAAGCAGTTTTTTTATTTATTTTTTTTATTTATTTTTTTTATAAGTTATAAAAGATTCAACTCATTTTTAAAAGTCAGTTTAATGTAATTGAAGGTGAAATCACTTTAATATCTAAGTTGATTGTACTTCAAAATTTAAGGCAGCAATTTTTTTTTTTACAGTGTACACAGAGCCTATATAAAACACACAAATGTGGTACAACTACTGCAACTGGGGCGGTACTCTTTTAAAAGGTACAGGTTTGTGCCTTATTTACCCTTAAATGGGGTATATTAGTACCAAAATGGCACATATGCCTTCTATGGGTACCACCCCAGTAACAGCTGTTGTAACTTTTTTTCTTTGTTTTCTGAGTGTAATGATAAATATGTGGATATTTTACATTGTGTTATCTCCAAATTATGTGGAAACACGGTATATTTTAGTACAGCTTTTATGCAGTATTCCATGTCTGAGCCACCCCAGCTGTAATGCAGCTTTGATCGATCAAAGCAGCATAAAATATGTATTGTCAGTCAGTTTGCATCTAGGCACAACAATCAGCTTGATTAAAATATATTTTCATTTGCAAGTTTTCATCAGTTAGGACAGTTATCTCCGCATGTTTCTGAAGAGATTGGCTGAATGCTTTAGCCAGATGTCTGTCCTGATAACACAAACAGTGCTGGTTCCCAATCAGCATGCAAAGCACTGATAAAGTGTCCATGCGCAGGCATCCTGCAAGGGCAGCAGTTTCATTATAAACATAAACAAAGGGGTTTGGGTACACAAAAGCATAATAACAACCGTCAAAAAATCTGACAATATGACAAATTAGCCACTGGGGTGAAATACAAAGCTAATAGAAATACATCAACATCACATGAGCAGTGTAAAAGTAAAGCTGAGTTTTCGCTTTGGACTTGCCTACCCCCAAAGAGATATGCTTCCTGAAAGGAGGCATGGCAAGCTCTGGAACATTTGAGCGAATCTGTTTTAGCAGCTCTTTTAATGCATTAGGTATGAAGTTTAGTCTGTGGCAAGTTGGGATATGTAATGTAAAATACCAGGACTTTGATCAAATGCTTTCTTTGATTTACAGAATGTTAATTTGTTATGGAGGAAATGCTGGATTTTTGGGATTCATTAGTAATATTTGGTGAAGTTCTAACAAATTCTGTTAAAAGCAAATATGATTGAATGGCATTAATATGCATGCATATGCATTGATTTTAGCTTTAAAATGCCTTCTTATGTGAACTCTAATGCATACTGTAGGCCAATGCTTTTCAAACTTTTTGATGCAAACAACCCCCAAATATGATGACCCGCCTTCCTAAAATATAAAAAGGCATGTTTAAAATATTATTTCATCATGATCATGTACTTTCCTAAAGGAAATAAATGGCTTATTGTCATGTCAATATTGTAATTTACTGTATATTATAAATCTAGTTATTATAATGTTGTCTTGGAAAAAAACATACAAAAACGTAGAAAGTATTTAATATGTGCACTCTAAAAATCTTGGGATATTTTTTTTTTTCTACCCAAATCCTGGATTGAGACTTTTGGGTCCTTTTTCAGTATCTGATTAGTTTTTGTGTTACCCAGATCCTGGGTCAAACTAACAACATACAGAACATACAGTAAGTAACATACAAAACATACAGTAAGCAATGTGCAGAACATACATACAGTAAGCAACATACAAAACATACAGCAACATACAGAACATACAGCAACATACAGAACATACATACAGTAAGCAACATACAGAACATACAGCAACATACAGAACATACAGCAACATACAGAACATACATACAGTAAGCAACATACAGAACATACAGCAACATACAGAACATACATACAGTAAGCAACATACAGATACATACAGTAAGCAACATACAGAACATACAGTAAGTAACATACAGAACATACATACAGTAAGCAACATACAAAACATACAGTAAGCAACATACAGAACATACATACAGTAAGCAACATACAGAACATACAGCAACATACAGCAACATACATACAGTAAGCAACATACATAACATACAGTAAGCAACATACAGAACATACAGTAAGCAACATACAGAACACATGCAGCAACATACAGAACATACAGAAACATACAGAACATACAAAGCATACATAAGAAAATGCAGCAACATACAGCAACATAGAACATACAGAACATGCAGTAAGCAACATACAGAACATACAGCAACATACAGAACATACAGCAGAACATACAGAACATACAGAACATACAGAACATGCAGTAAGCAACATACAGAACAAACAGCAACATACAGAACATGCAGTAAGCAACATACAGAACAAACAGCAACATACAGAACATATAGCAACATACAGAACATACAGAACATACAGAACATACAGCAACATACAGAACATGCAGTAAGCAACATACAGAACATACATACAGTAAGCAACATACAGAACTTACAGCAACATACAGAACATACAGAACATACAGCAACATACAGAACATACAGAACATACAGCAACATACAGAACATGCAGCAACATACAGAACATGCAGTAAGCAACATACAGAACATACATACAGTAAGCAACATACAGAACTTACAGCAACATACAGAACATACATGCAGCAACATACAGAACATACATGCAGCAACATACAGAACATACGAGTGATGGAAATGACTGATGCCTTGCATAACATTTTATACAGAATATAAATACTTAGGATGTTAAAATATGTTCTCAGAACTGAACACTGATTGTTTATGGACAGGTTATGGAGTCAGTCACAGCATATTTCTGCTACGAGAGAAACGCAGGGTGGCGGTCTGAAGATAGATAGATGCTGTGCTATGCTGGGTTAAATAAACAACCCAATTGCTGGGTAAAATTAACTCAACGTGTTCTGGGCTGGCCTATATTAAGGAACAGGAACTGGGCTGGCCAGTGACATTAACGCCATAAAAGTTAATAAATGTATTCTTATAATTCTGCCAATCATTATTCTAACAACATCATTGTTTACAAAATTCCTTAGTAGTAGGGGAAGACACATTCACTATTAACTACGACTTTTGCCTCAATAAACTCCTAATTTACTGCTTATTAATATTTTATTTGGTAGTTTTTGTTGCAGTTAAGTTTAGGTATTGGGTAGGATTAAGGGATGCAGAATAAGGCATTAATATGTGATTTAGAAGTACTAAAAACAGCCAATATCCTAATAATATGCATGCTAATAAGCAACTAGTTAATAGCGAGAATTGAACCTAAAATAAAGTGTTACCAATTCCTTTAACTTTTTAGTGAAAGAGAATGATCATACACTTGTTATCCTAACAAAGGTGAAGACACATGACCTGTCAAAAGATCTGTTGCGGTCAAAGAGATTACAAAAGCCACAGTTTTGGATTAGAGAGCAGGTTAACAGGGGATTTTAATGATGCAACATTAAAAAAGCAGCACTAAATATCCAGCTTTGGAAAATGAACAGTATTGCTTTTTGCATGTGTACATAATGTGTGTAAACCAGACAATGTGATACTGTTTATGATCTCAGCACCTCCAGTCTGACTGTAGACTTTACGACTTATGTTTCTGTTACATGTCATGGCTATATGCTCTGTGAGCTTTGACTGGCTGGAATCAGCAGGCTATTTTTAGCACTATTCCCATGACAATAGAAAGGAATTTCTTTGATGCAACACTCTGATGCAGCCAGTATTTGCTTATGATATGGTAAAAAGTGACTAAATCAATCAGTTATTTAATCAGTCACTTGCAGAGGGACGGAATATAACAAATATTAACAGAGATTCACATTTCCCCCACAAGAGGTCCCAGGTATCAGGCAATTGTCCATCTGTTTCCATAGTTACAGGCACACAGTGGTGGCATCAACATGCATCGCCATGAGATTGCACCCAAGTGGAAAAAGCAGAATGGATTTGAAAGTGCTGGAAAAACCATAGAGCACATTCCTGACAGTGGTCACTGGTATCCAGATGGGTGGATGCCCTGTGGAGTGTGCAGATCGGGGTGTCATACACACCTGGAATGCAAACTGCAGTACATCCAGATGGGCTGTGACCAGGATTTGGAACAATATAAAGAATAGCCTTTCAAAGGTCCACATGATGGTTTCAGAGAGACCAACCGGTTTGTAACCCTGCTGGAACATCCAGACTTTGGCACTGGAATATTGCAGAACATCTTCCAGAGCTCTGACACCTTCATCAGAGGTGCTAAAACATACCACATCTGGCTTTCTGGCTGCACATTTTGGTCTTTTCCTCTGAAATCTGGGTAAAGGACCTCTGTAGATGACTCTGTGGTGTCAGTTCAGGTGGCGCCTAAAGTGAAATGAAAAGGCAAAGGCAGTGGGGAGGCGCAGAAAATAGACAAAGATACTGTCACATCTGTCAGCTGAAGTGCCAATAATCTCCACCAGAGGGCACTCCTCCCAACTCTTGGGCTATCTCATCATGACCTTCATTTCCCATAACTCTTTGCCTGGACTCATTATGTTGTGATTGCGTTCAGCTGTGTTTCGTTATCTTGTTAAACGTTGCCTGTATAAGCCCTGTATTTTCACTCATTCTTTGCAAAGTCATGTAAGTGTCACACTGCATTTCTGAGCATTCTCTCTTGTTTATCGCGTCATGGCTTTTGCCTGGTTTTCTGGTTTTTCCTGTTGGTCTATAAGTTTCTTTTCTGGATTGTTTGCCTTATGGTTTTGATCATTTGCCTGTCTGTTGGATTACAATTCTGGATTTTCTCAATAGTGATTGACTAGAATTAAAAATGGCAGAATTAAAAACAGAGATGCTGTGATGCCAAACCCCCTCATGAAAGGAGAAAGCAGTTGTGTTTAAAAATATGACAATGAGAGCTTATGAGGATCAACTAAGCGCTGGATTTTCAAAAGTATGTGAAGTATGCAAAGTTCGCAGCATAGACTCTTTAAAATACGTCCAAGAGTTTTACACACTGGTCTTGTATTGTAGAGAAGTCAATGTTATTTTGTCGACAGTTGTTGATTAAATCGCCTCCGGTAGTAGTAGTAGTAGTAGTAGTAGTAGTAGTAGTAGTTATTGTTATGCACTGTTAAATGTGGCCTGAGACAATTATTATTATTTATTTTTTTATTTGCGTGTTATGTGTTTTATATTGTTGAGCAGGGGGTAGTTTTAGGGTAGGAGTGGGGTTAGTTGCTCCAAAATATAAAATAACTATTTATAATATCCAAATGCAAAGGATTAACTATGCGTCTTGATCTGACGCGTAACACAAATGAATGAAATCAACTGAGTTCCCTGTTTGTAGATTCCTTGTTCCCTGTTCGTCAATGCAGCCTGAGGAAGCTTTGACGAAAGAACAAGTAAAAGGTAAACTTTCACAAGTTAATTATCTGTATCAAGATACACTACTGTATATTGCCAAAAGTATTGGGACACAGTGGAGACGTGTTCTCTGGAGTGCTGAATCACGCTTCTCTGTCTGGGAATCTGATGGATGAGTCTGGGTTTGGCGGTCACCAGGAGAACGGTACTTGCCTGACTGCATTGTGTCAAGTGTAAAGTTTGGTGGAGGGGGGATTATTATGGTGTGGGGTTCTTTTTCAGGGGTTGGGCTTGGCCCCTTAGTTCCAGTGAAAGGAACTCTTAATGCTTCAACATACCAAGACATTTTGGACAATTTCATGCTCCTAACTTTGTGAGAACAGTTTGGGGATGGCCCCTTCCTGTTCCAACATTACTGCGCACCAGTGCACAAAGCGTCGGTCCATAAAGACATGGATGAGCGAGTTTGGTGTGGAGGAACTTGACTGGCCTGCACAGAGTCCTGACCTCAACCCGACAGAACACCTTTGGGATGAATTAGAGCGGAGACTGAAAGCCAGGCCTTCTCGTCCAACATCAGTGCCTGACCTCACAAACACGCTTCTAGAAGAATGGTCAAAAATTCCCATAAACACACTCCTAAACCTTGTGGAAAGCCTTCCCAGAAGAGTTGAAGCTGTTATAGCTGCAAAGGGTGGGCCAACTCCATATTAAACCCTACGGATTAAGATTGGGATGTCATTAAAGTTCATGTGCATGTAAAAGCAGATGTCCCAAAACATTTGGCAATATAGTGTAATTCAAGTTCAAGATAATTCAAGTGTGCAATGTACATGTACAATGATTTAAAATTATGTTTGGAACTAGCATTTCAATGCCTAAGTAGAATGATAAGCAGTATTGTCCTTGGAAAGAAGAGTATTTTTCACATCTAGTCACGTTAAAAGGTAACAACCATCATTAGTCAAGTCTGAAAAGCCAAATTAAAACAACTGATGCAGAACCTTCAATTCCCCATTTAATGTCAGTTTTAAACGCACAGGCATGTCTACACCATTTAGCCTGTGTAAATCAAAACTGCTCTGGAATTATTACGCTGGCCCAACCTGAGGGGCTGATTGACAAGGGGAAAGGAGAGTTGGGAAAGCTGCATTTTATCCTGCCACATGCACTGTGTAAATGTCTCCTATATTGCATTTTGTCTTATGACTTTTTATTTCTCATGCATACATGATCATTTAACCCTTGCAGTGGTTCTTACTACATTTATGGTCTTATTGTGATTCATTAGTGCATGTTATTCCAAAGAAATCAATTGCATTGTATTAATAAACATTTTTATAAATAAAAATATTTTATAGTTTACAATGGTGCAATTACAAGTCATGAAATGAATAACTAAATAGTATATTGTTATTCATGATTTTTTTCCATATTAAAGGGGATGTCTAATGCTATTTCATGCATTCTGACTTATTTAAAGAGGTAAAGAGTTGGATTCTCATACTAAACAAGGGTAAAGTTTCAAAAAATGAGTTGAGTTGTGCCAAATACACTCCTTCAGGATTTGTACAAGTTTCGGGAAAGTTTTTTTTTCGAGTATGGCCCTGTATGACCTCATAAAGGGCAGAATTCTTTGTATGGGCACTTCTCCCGGATGAGCACATGTGCACGTCCATCAGTGAGCTTCGTTTGGGTTGTGGAAGCCATCTGCAGTGCTGTCATTTTGGTTTTAGACCACAAAATCAACTTGTTCAGCTTCTCAAAGAATCTAGCATTACTGTGAATGCAGTTTGTTTTTTTGGGGCAGCAACAGAGTTCTGCAAGTGTGTTTGTTTGTTCCCAGCATTTTGGTGCCGAATGTTTTATAAAATGCTGGATTTGCAGATCGTTTGAAACTGAAAGGAGCGGTTCCAGAGATAAAAGCTATCGGTCATGAGTCGAATCTGCAGGCGGTGAGTGAAACTGTGCCATATGTCTGTGTTTTGTTGGCAATCGGCACGTAAGTGCATATAACGTGAACAACATGAACATATAGTGAATCAAATGTTATCCAGGGATAATGCCATGATGTATTGTGCGTGTGTGCTTGACTCTTTAGCTCTACCCACAGCACACCTCCAGAAGCTTGACTGTTTTCAGAAAGAATCGGTACAGCTGGTACAGATTATCATGAGATTGGCAGAAACTGTGTGTGTTATGACCCCTTTCACGTTTTGAGTAGGCTTTGCTTCCCTTGCCTTCTCTGATGAGCCACCACTGATTTATAGTTAGATTTGGTGACATTTTATTTCTGAAATACTACAATAAGTGCATTAACCAACATTTGGTAACACTTTATTTTAAGGGTCCAGAATAATGCATTAGTTAAGCATGAATTAATGCTTAGCTAATGCTTAGGGGTCAAATTGCCTTTATTAGTACTGTATTAATGGTAGTTAGGCTTAATTATTAGCTTATTCTGGTCAATAAACTTAAATATCACTCAATAAGTGCCATAATTAATGAGGATAAAACTTTCACTTTAGAATAGGGGTCAAATTGTTTTTATATTACACTAAATCAGCAAAATCAGCAGTAATTAAACAATTACTAGCTTATTGTTCAGTTAACTTAACAGAATGGCACAGAAATATAATTACATCACTACACAAAAATAATATATGGCTTATCAAGTTGTAAATAATGGCTAATATGCCCTTACTATAATGTCAATCATTAATTACTATTGTGTCCATGCTTAACTAATGCATAATTGTGAACAAACAAGTCATTAATTATTAGTTTAACTAATGCATTATTCTGGACTATTAAAATAAAGCGTTACCCAACACTTATTTATTTATTTATTTATTTATTTTTGGCCATAGTCATGTTCATCTGTTTAGGAGAAAATGAGACATTTAGCACCATCCACTGAACATTTCACTTTGAAGCTGCCGCAAATCAACATAATACCACTTTGCAAATTTTTGTTGCTACAGGCACGGAAAATTTTAGTGGCAAATTTCTACAAAGCTTATAGTGATGAAAGAAAATAGATTTGAAAGAGAAGTGATTTGGAAAAACATACGTCAACACTGAGATACATGAAATGCTGTGGAGGGTGAACTTGACCTTCAGCTTCCTTATCCCAGTCAAAAAGCTTCCTCAAAAGTGGTTGTTGGAGAGTTGTAAACCTCCATAACTGACTGCTATTAACAATCCAATCAAATCCTGATGTATAAAAATCAATCGCCACCTCATTCAATACCTGTTTGACTCATAAAAATGTCACCTTCCAGAAGTAAAATGGCTCGCGAATGACTTTTAATGTTGGCTTCAAGGTCCCAGCCAAATAGGAAACATCAGATCGCCTCCTCAGAAAGTATCTTTGCCTCTCTATCCTGCACTGGTTTGAGTATTTAAGGATGCTACTTTGCTGGGTTATTTGATTAACCGCCCAGTGTTCCTTCTGTGCTCTCCCAGGAGGTTTTCAAAGAGCAGCCCTCAGAATAGATCACATCCATCCCATATTCCCTGCGGAGGTCTTTAATGTAAATTTTCTCCTGGGGAGACACACACAGCCTCTTTGCCTCAGTGCATTCCCTGTGTGCGTGATTGATCGTCCAGTCTTGGCACGTATATGAGTTTTATTAGTACAAGCAGTGTCACGGCGCAAGGACAGACAGGGAAACCCAGCATGCAGTGTTATCAAAGAAACATTACCCATAATCGCATATGTCCAGAGAGCATCTCTTGGGATGTGCACACACGTTCTAATGTGGACTAGACTGACATGTTCTGTAGTCTCTCCACAGACCCTCCGCTTCTCTCCCTTTCTGATTTATGCCAATAAATGAAGCATCTCTCTCCTGCACCCTCCCTCTCTCTTTCTCTCTCTCTCTCTCTCTCTCTCTCTCTCCTCCCTCCCTTTCTCTCTCCTCTCCTGTGTTCACGCTCTATCCCTCCCTGCATCTCAGTCACACTCGCCGGATCTCACAAAAGGAAGGGAAATGCATGCAAACCCTGCAAGGTGGAGAATACGGGGGAAAGTTCCATCCAGCAGTCACTAAGAGCAAACGCACACAGCAGGGATCCGCCAGAGATGTGAGAGGTCCGAGCTGCTGCCCATCCCCCTGTCTGCTCGAGAAGACACCGGGGCCAGCTGCAATGACCTGGGTGAATGGAAAAGAGCTCTCTGTGAACCTCCACCTGTGCAGCTGCCAGCAAGCACTCGAGCTGCCCAAATAGGAGGGCATGACTGGTTGGGCTGAAACCGGCTGCTTCATGCAAACGCTCCTTCAGATATAGGTAAGGTTCAAGCTGCCATCTAATTCAACAGATTTAACCTCTGAAAGGATCAATATAATCCTCCATAGGGCTATGCGAGCTGTTGCTCTTGGTTTTTGTTTGGTTCTCGCTCTCAGAGAAACTGTAGTGAGATTTGAGCGAGAGCATGGTTCGAACGAAGTTTGAAAATACAAAAGATATGAGTGTAAGAGATGCAAAACTCATGCCTTGGAGATGTGCTGGGAAAGCTCCTCATTAAAATTCAGAGTGTGTGGCAAAACAGACAGTAAAATGAAAAAAGGAACTATGCCTCAAGCAATTATATCTACTTTATACTCAAATGAACTGTAATGCGAGCCATAGTCTTCGTCTTGCATAACCGTAATTAAAACTCGTCAGTGAACTCTGAATGCCAACCAAAGGATGTCAACAACATCATCTGGTGGCTTTGACATGTGGAGATCACCTTTCACTTGAGCGTGCCTTGCATTTACAGAACTGGAATATCCAGTTAGCAAGCATTAAAGGCACTATTGACTGAGGAAATGCTTAATTTGCGATGAACTGGGGTTCTGTGAAACCCTTGTGGTGGGGGTGAGGGGTATCTCAGCTGCAGGTTTAGTGCCGGTGAAAGATTTACACATGTGAATATTGTACCTCAGCTCACAATTTCAATGCAGGCAATCTCTGCTAATGAGCTAAATAACCATATTCCGTACACAGAATCAGCTGTGTTTACATTTGCATGTTTTTTCTAGCATCATTATGAATAATAATGATGCTTGATTTTTTTAAAAGATGAATCTCTGGCAATCTTTCAGGAAATCTTTCTTTGTGACTGGATGCGCTTCTGTATTTTACTGTGGGGAAATGTTGATCGCTGGCATAGATTAATGATGTGTTTAGTGAAGAGTGGAAATCTCATTTTGTGCATGTTGAGAATGGATAGGAAGGCATGACTAAGTGATTTCGGTCTGCTTTAACCACTAAATGTGGGATTTGATTGGGGACCCAACAGCTTTTGAAAACTGCACCATCATGTCCTCTATATTCAGTGACTGATTTGCTCTCAGGCCCGCTGTTCTGGTCCACGTTTACTCACATGTCCAATGCAATCTAATCTAAAATGATTAAACCTGTCATATGGTCTCCTGAGGACTACACAGTTCTACTCGGTGTCTTGTTAACGCAATGATTGGCCAACATCCCGAGTCGGACACAGCAGCTTATATGCATGTAAATGTGTACTCCAAACCAGTGCAATCTGTCGATTTTCAGTTAGAGCACAACACGATAAAAGTTTATGACGGTATGAGGAAGCACCATAGTGCATTTCCAAGATTAAACCTGCATCGAAAGGTTGCATTTAGAGGTGGTTGGGTCTGGTAGAGATGAAGTGTCTACCATTGTTGAGCGCTACATACATCACACTGCTGAGCTGTACACTGTGGAATGGCCATGTCACCGGCTTCAAAGTGCCCCTATTATGCTATTTTCTCCCAAATTAGGTTTACATGCATCAAAGGTCAAAAAACACTTTCATGTTCTCATAATATACATTGTACATCACCACATTATTCAATGATTCTCAAACGACTCGACGGATGAATCAGTCTCTCTAAATCTCTCCTTTCTGTGAGCCTACTCTGCTCTGATTGGTCAGATGACCCAGTCTGTTGTGATTGGTCTACCGCTTGCAGCACTTGTCGGAAGCTAAACGCCCATCACCATAACTGAACTTCAGCTCCGGAGGCTTCCTAAAGCTCAGTGACTGCACACACTGTAAAGACGGAATCGATGGCGTTGATTTTATCGTATCAATCCGAGCGCGAGTCAGATGATGAAACACTGGAAGAGCTAGTTATTCAACGAGCAGGACGTTTCTCAGTGATACGCTACTCAGAGGAACATTATGGGATGTTACAGCTGTAATTCCTCAACAAGTGTGTGTCCATCAACAAACCCATGTGTGTGTTTCTCATTTACTGCGGTGCACATACAGGAACTGTATCAATAACAGTGCATACGTTAGCGGAGCACTAACACCAATGACTGATGTAATGTTAAAGTTTGTAAAACAAATCTGGCTCCATGCTTTATCTTTACTCAAAGTAGTAAGAACGACAGACGATCTGCATTAATAGACTGTTTTAGGTGATAGTGGCCCACAGATGATGAGCAGGAAACTTACACAATATAAAACATAAAACTACGTATTTTGAACACATATTGAACAGAACACAGAAAATATATACATCAATAATTATTCATACTTACAGGTTATGATTCTGAGGAGCTGGTCTAAATAAACTGAGCACCGACCCATCTTTCAAGAGCAAGCGTTCTGCGAATCCCACGTTGAACTCTGAGATTTGAGAAGCCGTCATCAGTAAAATTACGTGTTTGAGGGTCAAGATGTTTGCGGGCGGACAATGTACAACAAAGGCGGGCATTATGCAAATGTCTTATCTAGTGACGTAGAACCGTAACGCAGTGAGACTCGTTTAAGTGGTTCAGAGTCGATTATTTCTTTTGGGAGACTGTAACTTTATTTATCGAGCACTTTCGACTTTACAACTTTGACTGCACACATTACATTGCATACTGCATGAAATGGAATATTCGAAAATCCATAATAGGGGCACTTCAAGGGAACAGATAGTAGGTGGAAAACGTACAAACGGCGCCTGAATAATCGGCTGCGGCCCGGAGGCTTTGCTCCAAACTTCATTTCGTTATACTGTACTTGTACATGTGTAATGACGAATAAACTTCAACTTCAACTTCAACTTCAACTACAATGGCAGTATGAAGCTACAAAGATGGGTTCCAGTGATAATGGCATGCCTGTTTGATATATACCATGGTATGAATGATTACCTTTTTCATGTACCATGACATCTGCATGGTACTCTACACTCACCCAGCTGTTAGCACAGTGAATTTGCTTATGCAACACTCCCTGTTCTCTGACTGTTCAGATTAAATCAGAGAGCAGAGAGAGAGATTTTTATGTTCATTGAATTATAATTATTTATTATAATTTATTCAATAGACATAGATTTTCACCTGATGAAGTCTTGGTGGTTGTTGTTTTTTTTTTTTTGTCTGAAAAATATTAAGCTAGATATTAAAAATATCTGCAATGGACTGGCCATTCATCCAGAGTTTCTCTGACTATGGTCTGAGACGCAAGGATAGACTCCAGCATCCCTGTATAGGACGAGTGGTTTGGAAAATGGATGGAAGTATGCTAAAAGTGTGCGTGCGTGCGTGCGTGCGTGCGTGCATGCGTGTGTGTGTGTGTGCTTAGCTATACTATATTATACTAGTGAACAACATTTTACTGGTCCTCACTAGTCAAAAAGGCTTCGGCCAAAACACTGTAAAAAATAAATCCATAAAAGTACAGGCAGGTTAGGACCCAGACATTATCCAGTAATTTTGAGGACATTTCTGTTATCCCTAAAACACAACACAAACTTCAAAATACAGGTAAAACCTGTAAAAAAAATAAAAAAAAAAATGGGAAATTCAGTCAAATTAATACAGTACCTTGTGCCCTATTTTTATGGATTTTTTTTAGAGTGCATTATATAAAAATTTATATTTAACGTTTATATTTAAATGTAGTTTTTTTGTGATGGGTATAGGTTTAGGGCTGGTTCACACAACACGTTTTTGCTTTGAAAAACACAAGATGTGCACAGTGGAATTGGGGGGGGGGGGAATGCAAGGTCTCGAGACGCATCTTTTAAAAGTTGAACTTATTTTAACTTAAGCGCTGCATATTTAGAATGCTGTGTCATGCGTGAGATGCTGCAAAAGACCCAAAACATCAAGTGCGTGTTTACATAGAAAAACAATGGAGAAGTAGCGCACTGGAGTGGAAAAATGTGTTCTGTATGAACGGCCCCTCAGGCTACAAAAAAATCTCATTAACCTGATATAAAATCAATGGCCGTCTATGCAATGTATGTTTTGCTAATAATGAAACTAACGTGTGGGTGTGTGATGGTAATTACAAACATTCTCTTTTTTAATATATTTGTACTTGGTCTTACATTTTGCAAGCTTGTTTAACATGCAATAATATGAATGAATAACATGAATTCAGTAAATTAATAAAAAGTTTTTTTGTTTAGTTTAATAAGCCTACATTTATTGATGTGAAACCTAAATTAATTCACTTTACAGATATTTTTGTATATTTTATTTCAGTATTTTCCCCTCCTCATCATTCCTCTCAAGCTTTCCTGTTGCTATTCAAATAAGTTTTAATTCTTCATAATTATCTTTTCATTATCAGCTCAGAAATACACCGCACTAACTCTCACCAGCAGGGGATCATGTTGTCTTGGGACTGGATTTGCTGCAAACGTAACGCTTCACTGTGCATGCTGATGAACTAATCACAAACTCAGGAGTTGCCAGAGAAAGTTTAGTTTGAGTTAAACCTGGTGCCATTTGTTTGGTTTTATCAGCTTGCATCTTATAAGGCCTCAGATCACTTGTCAGGGCTTATTTTGCATTAATGACTGAACATTAGTCCTTACTCAGGTTTCAAGATGACAGTAAGACTCCTTCAGAACAAGGGTCTCGCTGGTTTGGCAGTCTGGACACGTTCTGAGTCTTTATTGGGTTCTGCATGACACGAGGGAGGTCAGAGGCTGGGTTAAAATTAGAAACATGACTCAAGCTTTTCAGCTGTGGGTGTTGAAGAAGTCAAAGGAAAGATGATAATAGATCAAGGGTGATCTAAAAGACAGGTCTTTGAACATAAAACCGAATTATCCAATCAATTGTTTTATTTGACTTTTTCTGTCCCATTAAAACTACTTTAAAGGGGTGGTTGATTGCCCCTTTTTACAAGATGTAAAATAAGTCTCTGATGTCCCCCAGAGTGTATGTGAAGTTTTAGCTCAAAATACCCCACAGATCATTTTTTATAGCATGCTAAAATTGTCACTTTTTGAGGCTGAGCAAAAACGTGCCGTTTTTGTGTGTCCCTTTAAATGCAAATGAGCTGCTGCTTATGGGGCGGAGCTTCAAGAGCTCCAGTTAGCAGCTCTGATTATCTCATGCAGACAATTAAACTGTTCAGCCTTTGATGTTCAATGTTTATGTTGTATTGGGCTTATTGATTTATCTAAAGGTACACTGCGTACATTTTAGCGGCATCTAGCGGTGAGGTTGTGGGTTGTTAATTCCAACTGCCCAACGCTCACCCCTCCATTTTTAAGCACAGCTATGGTGGCCGACACAGGACAAAGATGTCGTCGTCAGAGAGCAGAGAGTCTCTGTAGAGAAGTTTGTCCGTTTAGGGCTACTGTAGAAATATGGTGGCGCAAAATGGCAACTTCACTGTAAGGGGACCCGCGGTATATGTAGATAGAAATGGCTCAGTAAACAGGTAATAAAAACATAACAGCTCATTATGTAAGGTCTTTATACACCACTGAAAACATAGTTATGGATATTATATTGCGTTTCTGTCAGTAGATCCTCATAAATGTTACACTCAGATATTAAATGTTTAGCTACTTACATCTTACGGCGCTCGTTATATGACGTACTATAACTAAAGTATCACGTTGGAACAGTAAGCCCCGCCTTCTTTGATTTGATTGGCCATCTCACTCATCCTGACAGTGACGAGCACTGTTAGACAGCTGAGGCAGACCAACCTAAAATGTAACATTTTACTTTTGTCATTCTAGCAAACGAACAGAGCAGTTTGTAATGTACAGCAGAGCAGCATCAACAATATCAAATATTGGGGAGGACAATTTGGCCATTTCTTGTAGTCAAGGTCAGCTTATTAGAAGTCTGAGTCCTGAGTAGGTTGAGACTTATTTTTTCCTCTGCGATGAATGCAGCTGCATTCTGTGTTTTGGTTTTGTGTCAGTGTCACACAATTCTTCACAGTTCACACATAGTGTGCTCCAATCCAGAGACACGATAACACAGAGTAGACAATACACAAGTCGGAACAGACCATAAAACGAATCCGCAGTCTTGAGTCCGAGCCAAGCCGGGAACACATGCTCCCCAGTGGAGATTTGTTCTAGGACTCAGTGTTGTAGTACTCGAGACCAGTCTTAAGACCATTTCCTGAAGGTCTTGTGAGGACCGGTGAAGACCACAACTGCTGGGATATCATTAAATTGTCGGTGCATTGTCTGATTTGTTCATTAACATTAATGTGATTGGATTTAAAACGTACTGCTTCAGATGCAATCAATAACGTATTTTTATTTTGATTGATTTATTGTACCGGTTCAGAAATTAATGAGGGATTGTGTCAAAAATGTCACCAAAATTAATACAAATGCTCACAAAATGCAAGATATTGTATTTATTGGATCTGTTTTTTTATATTGTGACGTGATATAATTAAGCAATATCACGAGCAAGAGAGCTGTTTTCACAAATTTGAGCATGACTGCAAACATATTGTTTTTATACAAACATACAATACATTTTATTTAAAACATTATTCTCAACATTATTTATGCATTTGTAATTTGCCAAATTCAGATACATCTGTACCACCTCTGCAGTGCAAAGAGGAATTTTGTTGTTAATGATTTCATTTGATTGGTATAACAGCTCTATATGTAGTCTATTATTCTAATTACATTTATTGATTAAAAATAAATAATTTCTCATGTCTTTTATGATTTTAAGGAGTGCTGGTCTGGTCTTGGTCTCAAAACACATTGGTTTTGCATACAACACTACTAGGACTCAAGATTGAGTCAGGTCTCGAGTACATTTATATTCAGAAAACAAATTGTAATACAGTTTAAAAACTAGTTTATATCTGGAAAATGTGATTCACCTTAAGCTAACATTTTAGCAAAACCCATCTATTTTTCTTGGCAGAGTATAGCATGCATAACTAAACAGAACGGCGCAGGCATATGAAGAGGTTGGCGTGTCATATAGTGTTGATTGCAGACTGAAGTTGATGCAAATGCAGTAGACGCAGCTGAGAGCTGCAGTGCAGTGACACACACGGAGCTATTATACAAAGCACACCCACTCTAGTGAACACTCACCAATTACACTCCATGGCATTTGAGATTAGCAATAAAAATTCGTATGTGGTTTTCCAGGATTTGTGACACTGCCTCGCCATTAGACTTCATGCCATCACTGCTAATAAGACTTAAAACCAACCCATGCGTTATTTCGCACAAAGAAAATGAAGCCTATTTTTAGGACCATTAAGTATTCCATTATTTTTTTAATGACAGTTAAAGTTACACTATGCAACTTTTTTTTTTTTTTCTTCAAAATGTACAAAATTGATATAATGAGCGAGTACATAATGAATCTGGATTTCAAACTGTGTTTTTGTCTTATCCTGAATCACAGTACACCTATAATGAGCTTTAATATTCTGACTATAGCAGGACGGCATTAGTTTTCACACACTGTAAAAAAATTAAAAAGTAAGTTACCTGGTTGCCTTAAAATTTTGAGTTCATTGAAGTTAATACAATGAACATTTTTGAGAATTGACATCACCCTTTATTCAAATAGTATTAAAAGATTTTGTAAGCATATTGTGTAATTGTTTTATTTGTTATAATGCAGTGAAACATGCCAAATTGTGCTATTTTCATGATTTATAACAACATTTATTTATTTATTTATTTATGTGGTTCAGATACAATAATATTTTGAGTTTCTATTTATTAAACCCATTTCCTTCATTGTATTAACTCAAATTTTAAAGGGCAAAAGGCAACCAGGTTACTTACTTTAAGTTAAACCAACCATATATTTTTTACAGTGCATTACAGTAATTAGATGTTTTGGGATTTCATGTTATTTACGTGATTACTTTCCAAAGGCATGTTTGGAGTCTCGTTCATATTGGGAACAACAGGGATAAAGGCACACCTTAAGGAAAATGTGCTTCTCATTACCACCATAGTGTATCATTGATGGTGCAACAGATTTGGTGCAAAAATAATAAATCATAAAAGTGGTAGAAGGCACATAGTATTGATGCAAATAATTAGCAAAATTATGTTTTTAATAATGTCTAAGTTAACACTTGTTCAAATCAAACACTTTAGCAAAGTTTGACCTATTTTCTGTTTAATTTAATAAATTAATTATTTTTGTTCAATAAATGTACTGTCTCACCTGAAGGATTATTAGGAACACCTGTTCAATTTCTCATTAATGCAATTATCTAATCAACCAATCACATGACAGTTGCTTCAATGCATTTAGGGGTGTGGTCCTGGTCAAGACAATCTCCTGAACTCCAAACTGAATGTCAGAATGGAAAAGAAAGGTGATTTAAGCAATTTTGAGCATGGCATGGTTGTTGGTGCCAGACGGGCCGGTCTGAGTATTTCACAATCTGCTCAGTTACTGGGATTTTCACGCACAACCATTTCTAGGGTTTACAAAGAATGTTGTGAAAAGGGAAAAACATCCAGTATGCGGCAGTCCTGTGGGTGAAAATGCCTTGTTGATGCTAGAGGTCAGAGGAGAATGGGCTGACTGATTCAAGGTGATAGAAGAGCAACTTTGACTGAAATAACCATTTGTTACAACCGAGGTATGCAGCAAAGCATTTGTGAAGCCACAACACGCACAACCTTGAGGCGGATGGGCTACAACAGCAGAAGACCCCACCTGGTACCACTCATCTCCACTACAAATAGGAAAAAGAGGGTACAATTTGCACGAGCTCACCAAAATTGGACAGTTGAAGACTGGAAAAATGTTGCCTGGTCTGATGAGTCTCGATTTCTGTTGAGACATTCAGATGGTAGAGTCAGAATTTGGCGTAAACAGAATGAGAACATGGATCCATCATGCCTTGTTACCACTGTGCAGGCTGGTGGTGGTGGTGTAATGGTGTGGGGGATGTTTTCTTGGCACACTTTAGGTCCCTTAGTGCCAATTGGACATAGTTTAAATGCCACGGCCTACCTGAGCATTGTTTCTGACCATGTCCATCCCTTTATGACCACCATGTACCCATTCTCTGATGGCTACTTCCAGCAGGATAATGCACCATGTCACAAAGCTCGAATCATTTCAAATTGGTTTCTTGAACATGACAATGAGTTCACTGTACTAAAATGGCCCCCACAGTCACCAGATCTCAACTCAATAGAGCATCTTTGGGATGTGGTGGAACGGGAGCTTCGTGCCCTGGATGTGCATCCCACAAATCTCCATCAACTGCAAGATGCTATCCTATCAATATGGGCCAACATTTCTAAAGAATGCTTTCAGCACCTTGTTGAATCAATGCCACGTAGAATTAAGGCAGTTCTGAAGGTGAAAGGTCAAACACAGTATTAGTATGGTGTTCCTAATAATCCTTTAGGTGAGTGTATATATACAGGTGCTGGTCATAAAATTAGAATATCATCAAAAAGTTGATTTATTTCACTAATTCCATTCAAAAAGTGAAACTTGTATATTATATTCATTCATTACACACAGACTGATATATTTCAAATGTTTATTTCTTTTAGTTTTGATGATTAGAACTGACAACTAAGGAAAATCCCAAATTCAGGATCTCAGAAAATGAGAATATTGTGAAAAGGTTGAATATTGAAGACACCTGGTGCCACACTCTAATCAGCTGATGAACTCAAAATGCTCTCTCAGTCTAGTTCTGTAGGCTACACAATCATGGGGAAGACTTCTGACCTGACAGTTGTCCAAAAGACGACCATTGACACCTTGTACAAGGAGGGAAAGACACAAAAGAGGCTGGCTGTTCACAGAGCTCTGTGTCCAAGCACATTAATAGAGAGGTCAAGGGAAGGAAAAGATGTGGTAGAAAAAAAGTGTACAAGCAATAGGGATAACCGCACCCTGGAGAGGATTGTGAAACAAAACCCATTCAAAAATGTGGGGGAGATTCACAAAGAGTGGACTGCAGCTGGAGTCAGTGCTTCAAGAACCACTACACACAGACGTATGCAAGACATGGGTTTCAGCTGTCGCATTCCTTGAGTCAAGCCACTCTTGAACAACAGACGGCGTCAGAAGCGTCTCGTCTGGGCTAAAGACAGAAAGGACTGGACTGCTGCTGAGTGCTCCAACGTTATGTTCTCTGATGAAAGTAAATCAGGGTCCCAGAGTCTGGAGGAAGAGAGGAGAAGCACACAATCCACATTGCTTGAGGTCCAGTGTAACGTTTCCACAGTCAGTGATGGTTTGGGGTGCCGTGTCATCTGCTGGTGTTGGTCCACTGTGTTTTCTGAGGTCCAAGGTCAACGCAGCCGTATACCAGGAAGTTTTAGAGCACTTCATGCTTCCTGCTGCTGACCAACTTTATGGAAATGCAGATTTCATCTTCCAACAGGACTTGGCACCTGCACACAGTGCCAAAGCAACCAGTACCTGGTTTAAGGACCATGGTATCCCTGTTCTTAATTGGCTTAAAACTCGCCTGACCTTAACCCCGTAGAAAATCTATGGGGGTACTGTGAAGAGGAAGATGCGATATGCCAGACCCAACAATGCAGAAGAGCGACCTGGGCTCTCGTAACACCTGAGCAGTGCCACAGACTGATGGACTCCATGCCACGCCGCATTGCTGCAGTAATTCAGGCTAAAGGAGCCCCAGCTAAGTGTTGAGTGCTGTACATGCTCATATTTTTCATGTTCATACTTTTCAGTTAGCCAAGATTTCTAAAAATCCTTTCTTTGTATTGGTCTTAAGTAATATTCTAATTTTCTGAGAGACTGAATTTGGGATTTTCCTTAGTTGTCAGTTATAATCATCAAAATTAAAAGAAATAAACATTTGAAATATATCAGTCTGTGTGTAATGCATGAATATAATATACAGTTTCACTTTTTGAATGGAATTAGTGAAATAAATCAACTTTTTGATGATATTCTAATTATATGACCAGCACCTGTGTGTGTGTGTATGTATATGGACACCCAACTTAATATATGATATTTCCCATTTGAATCTAACCATGTCATGAAAAGTCAGCCAGATATTTAATCATTATCATGTTAATTGTTGTGCCTTTTGCCCCAAATACCAAACTTTTACATATTCTTCCATTATTGAATAGTTTTTTTGCTTTAATTACCTTGAACCTGTAAATCATTAACAAGACCTTTGTCTCAGAATATATTCAATAACTTTTGCGCTTCTCATTTGCTACTTAAATCTAAAAAAAACATCAAATATTAGATCAAATTAGCACATAATCAACTTTGCGCTGCTGCCGGTGATCGTGATCAGATACATCTCCACGCTCATCTTGAAAAGTGGATGTTTTGGAAAGTGCTGAAGTTTTTGTGCCATCTAATGGTTTGGAGGAAAATAAAATCAAAGGCGTCTTTTACAGCGGTGCAACTTTAGCCCCGTTGTACCCTATTATGTTTAAACTCATTTTTGGTGAAAGAGACTGGTGCCTGAATTTGTGTGAAATTATAATCAGCAGGGAATTATCCAAAACTGTTGGTCGTGGTTGCTTCATGTGCCAGTCATTTCTACAAACTCCATTAATGGCAAAGCAAAGCCTCTGGCTACCACCACATCATATGCAAAACCTTAACTACTTTTTTTTTCTTTTTTTTTTTTTTTTTTTTTTTGAGTGATCTCCATTTAGTTCCCATGGAAACCTTTTGTAACTCATAGCAGGATAGATGAAAACAAAGATACTGTGCACAGACGGAGAGAAAGAGAGGGAACTGTGGATGAGAGTCCACCTACTCAGAGCTGGAACAGAACAGCTCTTACCGTGGTCAAAGAGCAGCCACTCACAGCACTGCCACATCAACACTACAGCTTCACTCCCAAACTCTCACTGCTATAAATACAGCTCTCATTCACATGCTATATTAAAGACAACATCAAACTTGATTGTATTTACAAATAATTGTTTTTATTTTTTTTATTTATTTTTTTACAAATGTCTGTTGTATGATTCAGCATTCAATGCATGATTCATCAGTGCATGTTATTCTAAAGAAAATAATGTGTGTATACATAATCTAGGACACACTATTTTCTGCTGCATATGCATTTCATAGGGGAGGCCTTATATTATTCGTTGAATGTCCATGGTGGAACAAAAATTAAAAACTAACTAGCTGCAAATAAAAGTCCTTGGGTGAGAAACATACAACTTGTTATTGTGACATACATAAAGTGATTCTTTTGGAACACTGCTCAAAGATGGCAGTAGTATGGGATCTAGATGCATTATCAGCGATGTAAGGAAGTTCCAAATTTTTGGGACACTGTACAAATTGTGAATAAAAAAGGAATGCAATAATTTACAAATCTCATAAATTTATATTTTATTCACAATAGAATATAGATAACATATCAAATGTTGAAAGTGAGACATTTTGAAATGTCATGCCAAATATTGGCTCATTTTGGATTTCATGAGAGCTACACATTCCAAAAAAGTTGGGACAGGGAGCAATAAGAGGCCGGAAAAGTTCAATGTACATATAAGAACAGCTGGAGGACCAATGTGCAAAAAATTGCAAAGAGTTTGAAGTTCTCATCATCTACAGTGCATAATATCATCCAAAGATTCAGAGAATCTGGAACAATCTCTGTGCGTAAGGGGTCAAGGCCGGAAAACCATACTGGATGCCCGTGATCTTGACCCCTTAGACGACACTGCATCACATACAGGAATGCTACTGTAATGGAAATCACAACATGGGCTCAGGAATACTTCCAGAAAACATTGTCGGTGAACACAATCCACCGTGCCATTCGCCGCTGCCAGCTAAAACTCTATAGGTCAAAAAAGAAGCCATATCTAAACATGATCCAGAAGCGCAGGCGTTTTCTCTGGGCCAAGGCTCATTTAAAATGGACTGTGGCAAAGTGGAAAACTGTTCTGTGGTCAGACCAATCAACATTTGAAGTTCTTTTTGGAAAACTGGGACGCCATGTCATCCGGACTAAAGAGGACAAGGACAACCCAAGTTGTTGTCAGCGCTCAGTTCAGAAGCCTGCATCTCTGATGGGATGGGGTTCATGAGTGCGTGTGGCATGGGCAGCTTACACATCTGGAAAGGCACCATCAATGCTGAAAGGGATATCCAAGTTCTAGAACAACATCTGCTCCCATCCAGACGTCGTCTCTTTCAGGGAAGACCTTGCATTTTCCAACATGACAATGCCAGACCACACACTGCATCAATTACAACATCATGGCTGTGTAGAAGAAGGATCCGGGGCACTGAAATGGCCAGCCTGCAGTCCAGATCTTTCACCATAGAAAACATTTGGCGCATCATAAAGAGGAAGATGCCACAAAGAAGACCTAAGACAGTTGAGCAACTAGAAGCCTGTATTAGACAAGAATGGGACAACATTCCTATTCCTAAACTTGAGCAGCTTGTCTCCTCAGTCCCCAGACGTTTGCAGACTGTTAGAAAAAGAAGAGGGGATGCCACACAGTGGGAAACATGGCCTTGTCCCAACTTTTTTGAGATGTGTTGATGCCATGAAATTTAAAATCAACTTATTTTTCCCTTAAAATTATACATTTTCTCAGTTTAAACATTTGATATGTCATCTATGTTGTATTCTGAATAAAATATTGAATTTTGAAACTTCTACGTCATTGCATTCTGTTTTTATTCACAATTTGTACAGTGTCCCAACTTTTTTGGAATCGGGATTGTATGTTTTACTGATAAGAGAGGTCAGCCCCCAGCACATTTTGGATGCCTCTCCTGTATCTGATTTATATTATCCACGTAGAGACTTGAATACCTGAACTGGCTTGTCAAATGAGGCAGACATCCAAAATGAGCAGGGCTGTGGTACACCAGGATCAGGATTAATTTATACACAGTCAAAACAAAAAAATGTTCCAGACACCAGATATAATGTTTCACTAGTGTTTGCAGGAAACTATAGTTCATTTCTGTAAGTGAGGATAGCAAAATAAACTGTGACACATTATACCCAAATATTATGGTACAGTGACCGCCAGTAACTGTGGGACCAAAATGAATCACTTTGACCTGACCAGTGTGTTTTCTTTAATTGCTAATGTGACCTTTGACACTAAAAACTCAGACCGGCCCGTCTGGCACCAACAACCATGCCACGCTCAAAATTGCTTAAATCACCTTTCTTTCCCATTCTGACATTCAGTTTGGAGTTCAGGAGATTGTCTTGACCAGGACCACACCCCTAAATGCATTGAAGCAACTGCCATGTGATTGGTTGATTAGATAATTGCATTAATTAGAAATTGAACAGGTGTTCCTAATAATCCTTTAGGATTACTAGGTGCACACTCACACTTACACTCACACACACTCTCACGTGCACGCGCATACACTCACACTCACTCACTCACTCACTCACTCACTCACTCACTCACGCACTCACGCACACACAAACACACATGTTGTGTTTTCATGTTTTATGGGGACATTTCATAGGCGTAATGGTTTTTATACCATACAAACCGTATTTTCTATCCACCTACACTACACCCCCCTCCCCCCTTTCACACACTCACTCACTCTCTCACACACACACTCACACACTTTCACTCACACACACACACACACACACACTCTCACTCACTCACTCACTCACACACACACTCTCACTCACTCACTCACTCACACACACACTCACACACTCTCACTCACTCATACTCTCACTCACTCACATACAATCACTCACACACTCTCTCACACACACACTCACAGTCACTCACACACACTCACTCCTCACCACAATCACTCCACACTCTCACACACTCACACACACACCTCACTCACACACACACACACACACACACACACACACACACACACACACACACACACACACACTCACACACACACACACACACACACACACACTCTCACACACACTCTCACTCACACTCTCACTCACACTCTCACACTCACTCACACACACACACACACACACACACACACACACACACACACACACACACACACACACACACACACACTCACTCACTCACTCACACACACACACACACACACACACACACACACACACACTCTCCCACACACACTCTGCTTAGATTTATTCCACTCTTTTTGGCAGTAGTCCTTTTTATAAAACCCAGTTGAGGAATGAGGTGTTGACCCGGAGCGTGTCCTCAGGTTAGCATCATGCTGAAGCACTTAAGAGTCCTCCAGATGAGAACCTAGAAGATCCGATAATACAGACTTCTGCTGATGTCCACTTCTGAGAGCTCACACTAGTTAGAGTACATGCCATTTTTCATTCAACACAGATGAAAATGAGATCCCCTTAATATGTCGTTCTGTCTCAAGTCATGTCTAATTTTCACAACTCATGTTTTCAGAGTTCTTTGTCCACTAGGGATTTGTTGAAACATATTTTTTAATGTTTTGTCAAGAGAATGTTTGACACTCACTACAACATATTAAATTAACTGTACTTCCATCCCTCACAGCCACAGTTTTGTTCCTGTCAAATTAAATATGCTGTTGACTCTGACCTGCAAGAAGTCATTTCCCAACTGCAAACACAATGCCAGGAGCATGTTGAGACATGAGAGGGCCTTTTTATTTGAATGTGGTACCAGAGGAGCAGGATCTGTTCAAGTTGTGCACCTGTGCAGTGCATGTATTGCAGATCCCAATTTAGTACCTTTTTATGTGGTGCTTGATGGATCTCTTTATTTTGGCTATGATTTTAAATATACGTGCATTGGTTACTGAACACTGTTTTGTTTCAGTAAATCTGTAAATAGATTTTGCTCTACTTCACAGACATCTTATCAGTTTTAAGTGCATACTTGAATGCAGAATGGTAGATACTTGAATACAAAAATGCAGTATTTTAGAAGGAAATGGATTGCAAATTTCATTGCAGATGTGTAAAAATAACAGCAAGAGCTATAATGCTGATTAGACAATTAATTATCACCACATGAGTCCTTTTCAATCACTGTCAGGCTCGGCTTGAGATATTTGCATGATTCACTGCCACAGCCATCCGTGTGTGTATGTGTGTGTGTGTCTTCAATCTACAAGATGCTTGCTAATGGTAAGTACAGAGGGCTCCAAATGTCTGAGAGCACTAATGATAATCTGAAAGTTAAAGGCACAATGTGTAGTTTTCTGGCATTAGAGGTCACTTATTCAAAACAAAGACGTCACTCGATGGCGCCTTGATTTCACAGAATCGTGGGAGTTGTTGTCTTCATCTCTACAGCCGGTGGAAAAGAATCAGATGGGATTCGGGTAGAAATCCTGTTCATGGATGAGCTAATGTATTATAGATTTATTAACGTTACTGTAGTATGAAGCAGGGTGGGGCTGAACAAGGCCGCTGGAGCGACTGCTAATGAGAGACGAGCGCGATACACAGCTCGAGAGCAGCGGAGCATTTAATTCTGAACACAGACGAGCGCTTCTGCTTCTCCCGCTCGTGTATGTGGAGGAACGCAGCGCTTTTTATCATATTACATACACTTGAGTGTGTCAAAGTTATGTTATAATGCTACTCTGTGCGTTCGCTCGGCGGCTGCTATGAGACACTTGACACTTGTGGTAAAAACATGGTACTCGCGGTAAATCAAGAACACCAGATTTAAACAATAAGACTAACTGTGTTGAGCTGGAGAACAATCATTAGTTTTCTGTCCATGAATGTCTCCAAACAGTTGCTCACCTGTGTAATAAAACATCATATATTAAAGCATCTTTGGTGTTTCTACTAAATAAAACCAGAAATCGAGGGTAACGCCGATCTGATGTCATTGATTGACGTGGTCCGTGTCCTGGTTAAAATTGGACTTATTTCTCTGGATTTAATTAACATTCTTGGAAACATTTGGGATAATGTAAGTACACAGGTTAACTAAATATATAACAACATTCTAGTGGTTTTTGGATATTTTAATCCAAAGAAATGACATATAGTGCCTTTAAAACAAAAAAAGGTAGATGTCATGTCTTATTTATTACAATCGATCAAAACATGTCTGATGTAATGAGGCGACTGGTGCCGGAGCTCAGCACAGAATCGTCAGTGAACAACTTGTGCCTGATGAAGACTAACTGGTTGAAACATTGTGCTTAGCTGAAAAAAAAAAGAAAAAAAAAAAAAAAAAAAGTGTAATAGAAAAATAGTCCTGGTGTAATAGTCCTACACCTGATCCAAATTTGTGTTTCAGATGTGCAGAGTTATTTGACATTCTTTTGATTATATAAAAGTTACTTGAGACGTTTACTTAGTTTAATTTAATTAGTTTGTTTGTTTGTGAACATTTTTATTACATTTATAACTTGTAATATGTTTATGAGATTCGCTTGGGGAGTTGACATGTGGTGTGTTATGCTATACCGGCATCTAAAAAAAGTAAACTGCATTTTGCTAATTATTTTATATATATGGTGGTGGTGGTGTAATGGTGTGGGGGATGTTTTCTTGGCACACTTTAGGCCCCTTAGTGCCAATTCGACATTGTTTAAATGCCACGGCCTACCTGAGCATTGTTTCTGACCATGTCCATCCCTTTATGACCACCATGTACCCATTCTCTGATGGCTACTGCCAGTAGGATAATGCACCATGTCACAAAGCTTGAATCATTTCAAATTGGTTTCTTGAACATGACAATGAGTTCACTGTACTAAAATGGCCCCCACAGTCACCAGATCTCAACCCAATAGAGCATCTTTGGGATGTGGTGGAACGGGAGCTTCGTGCCCTGGATGTGCATCCCACAAATCTCCATCAACTGCAAGATGCTATCCTATCAATATGGGCCAACATTTCTAAAGAATGCTTTCAGCACCTTGTTGAATCAATGCCACGTTGAATTAAGGCAGTTCTGAAGGCGAAAGGGGGTCAAACACAGTATTAGTATGGTGTTCCTAATAATCCTTTAGGTGAGTGTGTATATATATATATATATATATATATATATATATATATATATATATATATATATATATATATATACTTGTCACACAGCATAACTATATGTAAATCAAAATAGCGAAGGTAATGTGAAGGAAGGAAATTCAATTAAAACCAAATAGCAGCAGAGTCTAAAATATAAATTTTTAATTTACAGAATTTTCTTGATAATGCCAAAATCTTGAAATATTGTTGATGTCATACACAAGTCACAGACATTTTATGCATCTTTCCATTTACGTTTTATTTTCACTTTTAACTGTATCAAAACTAAATGAAAAAAATAAAAAAATAAATCAAAGTTATTCACATATGAAATTAAGATTTCTTGTTTTCCAAAGAGTGAACCTGGGAAAGACTCATATAGTTGAAAGGTTTGAAAGGGCCGATGGGACAATTCAATCCCACCATGCCTTTTACTGCGGTACAATCCAATAATAGTTAAATCTTTCATAAGGTTTTTATAAAATAAAAATGGAAAAGAGATGCAGAAAAAAAACATAGATATATTCACTTAATATTTCAACAGAATTTAATGGATTTTCTCGTTTTCCTTTTTTTTTTTTTTTTTTTGGTCTTGTCTTGTTTAGAGCAAGGTCTGCTTCTCTTATGTCCACTATACATGTAAGACTTGGACACTTCAGAAACAGACCTACAAAAACATTTAAGACACACACACACACACACACACACACACACACACACACACACACACACACACACACACACACACACACAAACAAACAAAGAAAGATGCATAAAGCAACTTGGCATAATATGCAGAGAGAGCTGTAAGTTAGCCATGGAGGATGCATTTCCCTGAAAAGTGCAACAAAACATTTGTTTGAGCATACCAGTTGATCTTAGCAACACTGCAAAACTCATAAAAATATTCATTTTAATCTCAATAAAAATCATAGTCAGGATTTTTACCTTGTTTTCTATTCCCATAAATTTACATGATGGGGAAAATGTAAATTTGATTGCGACTTGAGGACAATATGGTAACACTTTTTATGTACTCAACCGTGCAGTGTGTGAATTTAATAAGGTTATTTTGTCATCCAGCATTGGTCCGATGTCCCTCCCCCTCCGCTGTGACAGTGGAGTGCATGAAGTGTGCAACATTCCACACTTCGTTTTTCCGGTTAATGAAGTGCATCATACAGTGCACATTTTATTTTTGGATTTTTCTAGTGTAAACACGCAACTTGCATCCTCGCAAACTGAAATATAATAGTGCATAAGTACACAAATTGGGACACACTGTGTGACAGGGAGAAGCACAAGGGTGCACTGCTATTATACACTATGCTTTTATACACTAGGCACATTTCAGTTGTCCACTTTAGACATTTCTATTAACTATTAGGGCTGTGTATCACCATGAACCTGATGATACGCATCATGATACAAGGGTTACGATATGATGCATTGTGATACTGTAAGAAAGGCGATATATTGTGATATTTCTTGTGGGTTCAGGAAGAAAAAATTGTCATAAAGAACACCATATTCATAAAACCTGAGCAAAAAGGTTTATTTTATTTCATCAGAACAGTGGGATCTGCAGGTGCATTTATCAGTCCCTGTAACAGCCAAAAGCATAGCACTAGTTTTGTGCAATCTGAGTAAAGGAAACATAGTAAAGTGTTTAGGATTCTTTATATACTGTATATACACTATATTGCCAAAAGTATTGGGACACATTCAATTCAGGTGTTCCAGTCACTTCCATGGCCACAGGTGTATAAATCAAGCACTAGGCATGCAGACGCTTCTACACACATTTGTGAAAGAATGGGTCGCTCTCAGGAGCTCAGTGAACTCAAGCGTGGTCAAGTGATAGGTTGCCACCTGGGCAATAAGTCCATTTGTGAAATTCCACAAAGTGGAAGCAATTGGGAACAACAGCAAGTGGTAGGCCATGTAAAATAACAGAGTGGGGTCAGCGCATGTTGAGGATCACAGTGTGCAGAAGTCGCCAAATTTCTGAAGAGTCAATAGCTATAGATCTCCAAACTTCGTGTGACCTTCAGATGAGCTCAAGAACAGTGCGTAGAGAGCTTCATGGAATGGGTTTCCATGGCCGAGCAGCTCATCCAAGCCTTACATCACCAGTGCAATGCAAAGCATGGGATGCAGTGGTTCTTTCCACCACTGGACTCTAGAGGTGGAGACATGTTCTCTGGAGTGCCGAATCACGCTTCTCTATCTGGCAATCTGATGGATGAGTCTGGGTTTGGCGGTTGCCAGGATAACGGTACTTGCCGGACTGCATTGTGCCAAGTGTAAAGTTTGGTGGAGGGGGGATTATGGTGTGTGGTTGTTTTTCAGGGGTTGGGCTTGGCCCCTTAGTTCCAGTGAAAGGAACTCTTAATGCTTCAGCATACCAAGACATTTTGGACAATTTCATGCTCCTAACTTTGTGGGAACAGTTTGGGGACGGCCCCTTCCTGTTCCAACATTACTGCGCACCAGTGCACAAAGGGTCGGTCCGTAAAGACATGGATGAGCGAGTTTGGTGTGGAGGAACTTGACTGGCCTGCACAGAGTCCTGACCTCAACCCGACAGAACACCTTTGGGATGAATTAGAGCGGAGACTGCGAGCCAGGCCTTCTCGTCCAACATCAGTGCCTGACCTCACAAACACGCTTCTAGAAGAATGGTCAAAAATTCCCATAAACACACTCCTAAACCTTGTGGAAAGCCTTCCCAGAAGAGTTGAAGCTGTTGTAGCTGCAAAGGGTGGGCCAACTCCATATTAAACCCCACATTAAATCTCTTGAATCTTGAAAAAAAAAAAAAAAAAAAAAAAAATTTACATTTCACCACCGGTTGTATATTCTGTATATAACTGTGTATGTGACAAATAAAACTCTTGAATAAACCCTATGGATTAAGAATGGGATGTCATTAAAGGTCATTAAAGCTCAAAACTTTTGGCTATATTTAAGCATACACTTTAAAAGAATGGTTTAATTGACTGTTACACTGTTTTTGTAAAAACTATTACAAAGGAAACTTACTCAAGCTTTTACTGGCCAAGTTAAAGGTACTTTTTAAGATTTTACTTAATTCCAAATGTGACATTTACTGTGCAAAAACGAAAGGAAAATTAAGTACATTTTACTTACTGTTTTGTTTTTCCTGACATCTTTCACAAGACACAGCAAATTTTGAATATGTTACAAATGCGAGATTTGACAATTATGGTCGCAATTGTTGAATAAAGGCTTGAATTTGTGTCTGTTCTTCACAAAAAGCAGCCATATGGATTCATAACATTTGGATTAAAGCGCACCAATAAAATGAATTATTTGTTTAAAATTAAGTAAATGAGTCAACTGCAGTAAACTAATGTGACTGTAAACGTAATATCAACAATCATGAAAACAACAGTGTCAATGAATGATTAATTCCATTAATTCAATATTCATATCTGAGGCTTTGTAAAAAGTTGTTCACATACTTTACCTTTTATATGTTGTCAATACGTCAATATTGTACGTTTCAGTGTAACGTCAGTAAATGTACATGTGTGGTAGAACCACATTTTATGTAAAATACTCATGAGATCACATCGGACATTTCTACATTGTCTACCTTGAATCTGCTCAGTATGCATGTTGTTTAAAAATACAGTTTGTGGTTGTGAAAACTGTGAGCTCTGGGGCTAAAAACAGAAGTGCTGATAAAGTTCATGTATTCCAGTGGGCTCACACTCAAAGACCACGCGTTCAGCTCAGAGTATGCAAGCACCATTTTCTGCTGGCCCTTCATTTCATTGAGTACAGCAATTAGAGTAATGACATTAAGCAAATTACAACACTAAAACAGACACTAGGTACGTGAGCACCATACCTCTCAGCGATACATTGAGTTCATAGCATGGCAGCATGAGATCTCTGGTGTGAGGGAAATGAATGATAGGTTGGCGTGAATAAGATGAAGCGCGAGCGTTAATAATGTTGAGCCGTATACCTGATGCTAGCCATAGAAACTAGACATCTGCTCATAAATACTCAAGATTTCTGCAGCGCCTCTATATTGGATCCGGAAAATCAGATGTGTGTGGCGTGCGGTGAGGCTGACTCAAGAACTGACGTGATTGATTGCACCAACCTTTTCCAGCGCTGCCATTTTGTGTTTGTGTTGGGAGGACACAATTCCCTGGACCACTGGGGAAGGCATTGAATGACATTGCATAAAGCATGCATAATGATAGAGGGGTCCATGCTAGCTGCCTGCATGCATTTCCATTTATTTGGTGCTTTATGTGCTGTTTGCTTAGGGTGTCCAATTGCATCATTTCCACAGTGCATCTATTTTCAGACTAGTTCTCTCCAAAGGGAAAATTCTGTCATTTACTCACTCATGTCATTCCAACCCAAATTACTTTCTGTAAAATTTCCATACAATTACAATCGACACTCATCAAAAAACTATAAAAACATTATGCAATAGGGCTGGGCGATATGGCTGAAAACTGCATCACGATATAAGTGTTTCATATCGGTCAATATTGATAATCATTGATATTTTTTATGACCTATTTAAAATAAGGACCAGGAGAAAAATATTACATTTAAAAAAATAAATTTTAAACTTAGCCTTCCT
The DNA here is from genome assembly GCA_018749465.1 of Paracanthobrama guichenoti. Lineage (NCBI taxonomy): Eukaryota > Metazoa > Chordata > Actinopteri > Cypriniformes > Gobionidae > Paracanthobrama > Paracanthobrama guichenoti. Next base: position 23,214,172 of record CM031956.1, read on the forward strand.
CTGATTATAATCCCCTCAGTTATAAAGTCAGAAATGTCAACACAGCCATGGAAAACACTCAAATAATTAAAATGTAAAAAATATATTTATACTTGAGGCGTTGAGGCAAAAAATGACATCAACGCAGAGTGAACGGTTGAGACCGCGAGATCCCGTTTCGCTTGCCGGTGAACTTTCCTCGCGGCTCCTCAACCGCAGATGCACGAGTTCGAGGCGAATCTGGCCGAGCATGACATCTCATCACACCGGCACACAGTTTGCTTATATTTACAAAATGAGCCAATAACAGCAGAAATAAGCCCTTTTAATGAAAATAAAGATCCATGTTTAATAAAAATGTTCACGAAACTAATTGAAAATGCTTAGAGAAAATGTTTAAGAGATGGTTAATTTAGTCGTATACATGTTCTCCCATCCATGCATTCTGTTCTAATGCCACAAGCAATACTGGGTTTACTGGGTTTTACACATTTCTTTCATAGTGTGGTTTTGGTAAAGTTTAATAAAGTAAACATATGTGTGCCTTACTACTTCTCACTGCTGTTTCCTGATGGTTTATAGAACAATCACTCCGAGTTGCCCTCCTGTCGTTTCAAAGAATAGCACAACGGCGAGCGTGTCGAGGATAAACACTTCCTCAAACGGGCGAGGCGCGCGCGCAGTCAGCGGAGGGTTAAGGCTCAGGGAGGTAAAACAAGTTTGTGGCATTACCAGTCTTGGTGGGGATGACGGTCTTGCATAATTTGCAGACGACATTGACCTGACTACGGTCAGACTTTTAACATCCAAAAAAAGGCGAGCTGACTTGTTTTCCTGATTCATCAACAGTTTCCTCGCTCGCTGCGGCACTCATTTTCCACGCATCACTCCACGCCGGTTCTGTTACTGAACCAAACTTGATGCTGTTACATGATTGGCTGTTAGCGTGTCACTCCCTACGTTGCTAGGTTACCAGAGAGTGAGTGCCTTTGTTCATGTAACCTCGCAACCTCTGGTTTCTTCCGACGAAGAAAAAAAAATTATCTAACACATTTTTTATTGATAGATTACATGCCTATCGCAATACATATCGTTATCGTTTTATCGCCCAGCCCTATCTGAAATTGTATGATAGGGTCTTTTTGAGAATGATAATCTTTCCCTTCAGTATGGAAGCCTTTTTTTCTGCCACAGAATAAAAAATAAAAAAGGTAATTGTAATTTGTAATTTTATCTCACAATTCGGACTTTTGTTTCAATTGCGACTTATGAAGTCCAATTCTGAGCCGGAAAAAATACTCTTTTCTCAGAATTGCGAGTTTATATCTCGCAGTTGCGATTTTATGTCAAGTCAGAATTGCGAGATGTAAATCACAATTGTGAGAAAAAAAGTCGCTATTATCTTTTAAAAATGTTTTATTCTGTGGCAGAAATAAGCTTGCATACTTCAGTGACTGGATCATTGAGTTAAAATCATGATTTGTGAACAAATCATCCAGGCTGTCTTTGTGGTTTGGATAAACATTCACTGAAAGGATCTGACTCAGAAGAATGATTCATTTAGGAATTAGACATTGATGCTTCTCTGACAAACAAATGGAAATGTTGGTCTCTCACAAAGCTTTTTATGACTTTAGGACCTGCTTTACACCTGATCACTTAATGGTTTATCTCTGATCGAATTTGATCAGATTTAAAGTGCAACTTTGCTGAGATTCAGCCTGCTTTGTATTGCTACAATATTGGTAGTATATGTAAATGAACAATGTTTACTCGTTCTCCATATTACCTGAACCAATAAATTCATTATTTATTTGTCAGCAAAAGTCTTTTGACAGCTTCAGGGCCTTTGTGAAAACTACAGATTACACCTTCTTATCCGCACCTACGGACAGTCGGATTGACAGAGGGTTATTAACAGAACAGTTATTGTAAGAGTAGGTAAAAATGGATCACTATGGAAACAGCTTTTTTACCTGAACGCCACAGCGTTTTGCTTTGGGCGGAATGGCAGTTTCTTTCAGTTTTTCTCCTCCGTTTGGCCTAAAACACTGTTCGTGGTCATCCAGTTTGAAATGGTGACTACAAACACTGAGTTTTTTCAGACTATCCGTTGTGGCGTTCTCTCCGTGTTTACTTTTTTTTTCTTTCACCTTTTTCAAAAAATCACTTTTCTAATGTATAGACAGCAATGTTTTATTGAATGCCCATTTTGCCAGCGATGAAATACCCATTTAAATCGATCAGTTCAGGATGTGGTTTGAGACACATTTCAATCAAAACTGAACAAGTGTAATTTAATCTGGTTGTTAAAGCCATGTGTGCAAATTTTACTCCTCCCGAAATGATAAAAAAGAAGCTGATGATATACAAACTGCAGCACATCTTTTGCTTTCAGTAACGTGAACCCCATTAAATATAGCATAAAGTGTGGGAATTGAAGATTGGATCAGTTTTTGTTTTGTGGAGATGCATTTATGTGGCCAAGTGTAAATGAAAGCGTTTTCTGATCAGTAAAAATGCATCAAATGACAAGTGTAAATAGGCCCTTATAGGAATATAGAGCACAAATTGACTACCTTTTATGATGCTCAGTCCCCATTCATTGAGATTGCATGGAAAAGAGAATTCCTCTTGTGTGTGATGAAAGAAAGTCATTCAGGTTTGGTACAACATGAGGGTGAACTATGCCTTCAAGAGTCCACATGTGTGAATCTGGCCTGCCATCTGTCAGTGACATCTGTCAAGATTCAGAGTCCATATTGGCCCAGTGCTCTGGGATGTTTTCAGATGAAAGGACACTCTTCTTTACTACAGTAGGAAAAGTGGAGGAATATGCTCTCTCAGCTGGAATGAGCACTATGGCAAATCAAGTCATTTGTATGTGTACAGTGTATTTGCTAATGTTTATAATATCCAAATATATCCATGCCTTATAGTCACATTTAGCAGATTAGAGCTTGACAGTAATATTGTTTACATATTAAATATTACACCTTCATGGTAGTTCCGTAAGTGATGGCCTACAAGAATAGTTCAACCATTAAAATAAATTTTTATGCTCATGTCCAAACCCATGGTAAAACGTTTTCAACTGGAATGGAACTTTGGAATGTAATGGAACTTTTGGACTTTGGAATGGAATGGAACTTTTGGATTTCGAAATGAAATGTATTGGAACTTTTGGACTTTGGAATGGAACGGAATGGAACTTTGGAATGGAATGGAACTTTTGGACTTTGGAACGGAACTTTGCTCCATTCCAGCCAACCCACCTTAGAGAACAATCGATGTTTCATGTATTGAAACCTTAAAGACTGTTAGCTACATTACAGCTTTAAAATACAACTTTGAAGCATGACTCACATTATGTGCGAGAGCTGACATTAGCTGGGAAAATTAGAGTGCTTGTTTGTGTCTTCACAACCCACATAGAAAAGCTTTTAAACAGGAAAGAATCAGACACATCAGGATTAGGATCACCAAAGGTCTGTGTAAAGTGTTTTTAAATGTCAATGAATTACATAATGAAATGATAATGACAGATATGACAGAATTTGAATGAGTTCAAACTTTTCCACATCAAACTGCTACAAACATACAGCACTAAAATGTAAGCTATAACAGTCAGAGTTGTCCATTTTCAGTCTTTGATCATTTCTAAAGAACATTTTCTTTACAAAATCACCTGTTTCATCCATCCATCCATTTTCCGAACTGTTGGTCCTGTGAGAGGTCACTGGAGCCTTTCCCAGTTTCTCAGGCCATAAACTCACCTGTTTCAGTGGATTTCAAATATTGCAGTTCTTCCAGGGATGTGCAGTAGGGGAGACCAAGATACTTCACTCTCTGAGTTTACTTACTCTCTCGGTTACTTGTGAGGTTTGGTTTTACACGAATACTTGTTCTCTCTAGCCGTGGCTTTGTGTGCTGTATGTTTTGATTGCATGTTTTATAATTCCTGTTAAAGTAATTATATGATAATTATATGATAATTAATTAAGCCAAAGTAATTATATGATAATTTAGTATTAACCATTTCCATTTGGAATAATCCAGGCCAAATATTCAATATCACTAAATATCTGAATTTCTACTCAATGAAAGTCGATAATAAAGGGGGAAAATAGCAATGAGGCAACTATGGCTGTCAATATGGCTTTATTCAAATTTTACACTTAAATATTACTAATATTCTAATTTAAAAGGCATGATTTTAGTTAGGGGGAAAAGGCTTTTATCTTGTCTCCTGGTGCCACAAGAGGGAGCAAAATATTAATGCACCACATTAAACTGTATATATAAAGCAATGAAATAATGTCTGTTAAAAAAGTGCTTAACATTTAAAACTAATGTTTATAAATGAAATAATTTCGTAAATTGCAATTATGAACAAAACAGCATCATGTATTTAGGCACAGTTCAATACAAAGAGCTGAAGCGGGGGCATTTTTATCTTTCGCATGACTAAACATGCGATTGAAATGTTCAAAGACGTCCATCTAGCACATGTTTACCTAGAAAACAATGGGAAAGGAGCACAGAAAATGTGTTTTGACGTAATCAAGATCGTCTCCGCATTGAGCTTGTCTATTTTTGTAATGTTTTGAATGAACAACGCACCAGCTGGACAGGCTAAGAAAAACATTAAAACACATATCTTGCATCATCATCACATCTCCTGCGCCACTGAAAAAGCTGCCCATTTTTGCATTCAAATGTGTTTTCTTTTTTTTTTTTTTTTAACAAATATTTGAAATTCTAATTTTAATTGGACAGCCCTAGAGTCGATACAGTGTAGGAGACATTAGGCCTACCTCAGACTGAGCAACAAAACAATTGTACACTTCATATTTCAGGGGCATTTGGAGTGACTGTAGATTGGTTGCTATTCCATTACTTTACACCAAACATACAAAACTGGGTTTAGTCAAAAATAACTCTGAATGGGACCTATATGCCCATCTAGAAAACAAAATCAAAACCACAGCCTGACACATCCATGTGAGTCGAGGTTAGTTATAGGAGGGCTTGCCTCACCCAAACACGAACAACTACTGATAACATATTTGACTGAGCAATGCACATTTTTTTCAGTGGTGAACAGTAACAAAGTATTCTTTTTTACATGCACAGAAGCCATGTACAGAAAACCAACGGCCAAGGTCAGGATTTTTCATTAAATAATACACATGGGATCATTCTGTGATACTTTTGCATCTTTTTTTAAAAGCTTGATACTGGTCGCTATTCACTGCCATTATATGGACGAACACAAGAGGTTGTTGAAGAAAAGCTCCATCAGTTAGGGTTAGAAGAACTGTTGCCACACATATAAACAGAAACCTAGAAACATAATAACCACTGCAATAATGATCCAAAGAGTCTATCCAAATTTACTTTTAAGCATTTGCCTTTTTAAATAAACATTAAAAAAATCCCCATGACTCCTTTAAATGTCTGCATAATTTTCCTTATTGATTAATGCTGGCTACTTGACAATTGCATCTATAAAATTCCAACGTATTTATATATTAATTTAAGTATACAATTGCTAAATAAATGAACATTCATCAATCACTTTTTACTTTTAATACTTAAAGGCACAATATGTAGTTTTCTGCCACTAGAGGTCGCCTATTCAAAACAAAGGTGTAGCTTGATGATGCAGAGATTGAGTGCGGATTCATGGGAGTTGTTGTCTTCACCTGATGGGATTCGGGCAGACATCCTGTTCGTGGATGAGCTAATGTATTATAGTAGTTTTATTAACGTTACTGTAGTATGAAGCAGGGTGGGTCTGAATGAGGGCGCTGGAACGATTGCTAATGAGAGACGAGTGCGACACACGGCTCGAGAGCAGGACCTTTTATTCTGTCAGACGAGCGCTGCTGCTTCTTCAGCTCAAGTGTATGTGGGGGAACACAACGCTGTTTTATCATATCTTGAGCCCCTGCCCCTTTAATCATGAAAGTGCCCTTTTTGATCGTACCGCAGTGCCCCCGCAACAAACATGATTTCTAATTTCTACCGGAGCCAATTTCTACCGAGGGCAACCCAGGAACGCGACTTGCCCCTGCCCCCGCGGAGGTCTGTGCACGCCACCGTCTGGGATAATAAAACATATAACATTGTTCTAGTGTTTTTGGGATATTTTAATCCAAAAATCTTACATATTGTGCCTACTCAAGTAAAATTGAAAAGGTGTACTTAATTATTTTACTGGAGTAATATTTTAACAGGGTATCTGTACTTTTACTCAAGTACTCAGTTTGTGTAGTTGGTCCACCACTGCATTTTTCACAATGATTAACAGAGGGAAACTATACCCTTGGGATGATTATCAATCTGGCACAGCAGCTGAGCACAAACGCACAGAGTCAAATAGAGCCTTCAGCGGCCTCGGATCCAGAAGTATCAGTCCCATTCATTTTGTCCCTAGGGATTCCAAAAAAACCAAAAAAAACAAAAAAACTTCAATAAAGAGCCTCCAATCCATGACCCAGCTCTGATATGAAATCATTTCGTTGTTTTTGTTTTTGTTTTTTTAAACTCACATCAAAGCTCCAAAAGTAGTGGTAAAGTAATTGTGATGAATTACTCATCCTATGAAGCACTGTGGATGAGTAATCAAATCTTGATTATAAATCACTGATTTTTTTTTTTTTTTACATTTATTCATTGCAAATATATATGCAAATATTTAAGCAGTTTAAGAGTGTTGACTGGATTATGTCATTTGCAATACTTCATGGGAGTGGCTGGTCTCTGCTGAGCTCCTCTGCTGCAGTTCTCATTTCCATGGTAACAGTGACTTCTCTGATTGGTCAATCTCTCTTCAGTATTCAATGTGTCTTGAAAGGTTTATATGCTATAGGTAAAATCACATTTAAATGGCTGCTCATCTCATTCCAGTGACAATTCTTCCAGAATCTCCACTCTTTTTACTAATTCATTTAAGGTGTTCAGGAGGACTCCTCACTAAATGATGCAAACTTGTGAAGCTTGTCTCATACACTACAGGGATATAAGGATCATAACTTTGGTTAAACTGCAAGTTCCACTCAAATGAATAGTAATGATGAAACTGGTATCAGCACTGAGTTTAAGCCTGTGAGACCAGGGATATTGCATTGACCCAACTTTAATAGCTAGAGCAGTGAATAATGAGGTGGGGGACAGAGGTCATTAAGATGAAATCACATAGTGTGGAACTAACTCTCACGAACAGAACCATCTCACATTGCTACTTATTTACTGAGTAATTAACCACTAATTAACATAGTACTAATTAAGTGTTAAGTGCAATTCAGTGGGTTTAATGAGTCTAGGAGGTGCTTAAAATGTTCCAAAATCTTACGTTGTTTTTCTTCATTGTTACTATTGCTCATGCTTAAGTTTAATCATTTGAGGAAACTTCTAACCATAAAATTTGGATTTTGACATTTGCATGAATGATACTTTATACTGTGCACCATCTGGAATAGTGAACTATTACTTATCTAAGGTTGATTTTGGATGCAGCCACTGTCTTAATGAATAGGTCAATTAATAATTGATTCATTCAAAAAAAGCTGAATCATTCAGGAACAAAACACCAGTGTGTTGATGCAAAGATGCAATGTTTCTTCTGTGGCTTTGTTTAGAGCAAACACAGTCAATACTGACAATGCTGTGTCACTTAATATTAACTTAAACAAAGCCTATTTACACCGATCAGGCATAACATTATACATTATAACACTGATTATCTCTTCATCACGGCTCCTGTTAGTGGGTGGGATATATTAGGCAGCAAGTGAACATTTTGTCCTCAAAGTTGATGTGTTAGAAGCAGGACAAATGGGCAAGCGTAAGGATTTGAGCGAGTTTGACAAGGGCCAAATTGTGATGGCTAGACGACTGGGCAGAGCATCTCCAGAACTGCAGCTCTTGTGGGGTGTTCCCAGTCTGCAGTGGTCAGGATCTATCAAAAGTGCTCCAAGGAAGGAACAGTGGAGAACCGGCCACAGGGTCATGGGCGGCCGAGGCTCATTGATGCACGTGGGGAGAGAAGGCTGGCCCGTGTGGTCCGATCAAACAGACGAGCTACTGGAGCTTAAACTGCTCAAGAAGTTACTGCTGGTTCTGATAGAAAGGTGTCAGAATACACAGGGCATCACAGTTTGTTGTGTATGGGGCGGCATAGCCGCTGACCAGTCAGGGTGCCCATGCTGACCCCTGTCCACCGCCGAAAGCACCAACAGTGGCACGTGAGCATCAGAACTGGACCACGGAGCAATGGAAGAAGGTGGTCGGGTGGATGTACGTCACTTACCTGGGGAACACATGGCACCAGTTGAGTCTTGATGGGTCAGGGCTGTTTTGCCAGCAAAATGGGGACCAACACAATATTAGGAATGTTGTCATAATGTTATGCCTGATTTATTTATTTATTTACATTGGTAAATATGTAAAAGGAGGACAAATGAACATCCAGCTCAACGGACATGGTCTTTAATAGTGAGCTTTTACTCTAAGGTATTAAGCAGTGGAAGAAGGCACCTGAACCACCCTGACCAGTGGGCTGTTGTTGACTTTGCGGGAATCCTTTAGCAACCACATATCAACACACAAAAAAGCCACTCAAAACACCTTAGAACTACATGGAAATTATCTGATAAACTCCTACAACTACCTAGAATTGAGATGCCATATTTTGCACTGCTTGGCAACAAGAAGAATTGATTCAATTCAAACGTTTACGATCTGTTATAGATCATGTATGCATTAAAATTTCCTTTATCCAAATGCATTGGGGGATGCATTTGTTTTCTGTCGCTGAAGCTCAATGTCATCAAAATAAAATGAGTTTCTTCATTAAAGTGAACAGTGATGATAGAATAGCCTCATAGGGACAACATAAAGACATTTTAATATCACACAGTTGATTCAAACTGTTGGCAGTGTGTTTGAAATTCCCCTACAGACCTGACTTAAGCTGAACGGGGTGTCTCCACTTCGACACCTACAAATTTATACTCTACTAGGCATCTCCACTTCGACACCTGCTTCAAGTTGGACAACGTCTCGCCCCTTATGAAAACAATCTCTTGGGAATAAGATATCTAATGTCTACCCTGTTGCGAAGCAGTAACCAGACAGACTGCAGACAATGCCTTCGATATGCTTTAATCACGGCCGGGAGGATCTCAGACCAATTTCAGAGAGAATCCCCCCATAATGTTCTTTCTGGTTATCGAATCTGATTGGCTGACAGCCTTTTCCAGCCGTGCGATATTCCCCCAGTATTAGCAACCGTTTCACCGTTTCTATCACTCCGCTTACATTTCTCACAGAGAGTGTCATGGCAGACGAGCAGCAAACCATCATCATTTTACAAATACTACTGTTATTGTGTCACGGAATGTAGTTTTAGGTGAGAATGTAGTTATTTATGCCTCAAATATGCGACCTATATTTAAACATATTTGAAAATTTGTTTAGACATTTTCAGAGATTGAGCTCCCGACTGTCAGCATCCGTTCAGCGCTCATGCACCCGTGGAGGACAGCTTCATCTCACTTGCTCTTATGTGCATAGTTTAAACATGAGGTATTATTCATTTCGGGTATATCAAGCGGTCAATCGTAGGTCTTATTAATCTATTAGGCCTAGTTTTTCTAGAGCAAATCAATTTGGCCAAGGGCAATGTTAAGTTCATAACTTTATATTTAACTGAAATCTTGTAGCGCTGCTGTTGTACTTTTTGTTTATTTCCTATTGTACAAACTTCTTGTACTTTTATAATGGCTAATATTGTATATTTAAATATTATTTTTCAATAAATATTTTATATAAATAACATGCCATATTTGGTATTGAGAGTTCGTAGTGATTGTGATTTCGACTTCAGTTAAAGTTACATTATTACACCATTAGATGGCAGCAAAGACCATCTTTACGAGTGTCAGGAGAAGACTTTTATTTTGAAAGGGACTGAAACAAGGTTGTGAACAATAAGATGCAACTTGCAAATGCATTGACTAGCGCTGTCATGGGAAATCCACTTAAGTGTTTACAAAAGACAAAGACAAAGCTTTCCTCAGTGGACATTCAAACTGATTTTGTGATTATGAATATAAGATTGATCAGAAGAATATCAGCTAGATGCAGGTCACGCGCTCGCTTAGTCGATCTCTCTCTCTCTCTCTCTCTCTCTCTCTCTCTCTCTCTCTCTCTCTCTCTCTCTCTCATAATACTCAGCTCTACATAATACAATAAACTTCAGTGAATTGACTCAGCATTCCTTCATTGCTAGTCCTAAAGTGACGTTTTAGAATTAGTAACAAAAGCTATGGCTCAACTGTTAAACTGTTAACTTGAGATTTGCATCCATGGCAGAAGGAAGTAGTTCTGTAGACACTCCGTTGTTGTTTCTTATTTATTTACACACTTGTGCTGTCAAGCTGTTGTATCCACGCAATATCACACTCGTAGCTGTGCAAATCATGCTGTGATTACCTGCGGCCTCATGCCTACGGTCGAATCACAGCCATGCTAATATACAGCCATACCGCACTGCTACTCATGTAATATTGCTCATATAGACTGATCAGACATAACATTATGACCACTAACAAGTAAAGTGAATAACACTGATTATCTCTTCATCACGGCACCTGTTAGTGGGTGGGATATGTTAGGCAGCAAGTGAACATTTTGTCCTCAAAGTTGTTGTGTTAGAATCAGGAAAAATGGGCAAGCGTAAGGATTTGAGCGAGTTTGACAAGGGCCAAATTGTGATGGCTAGACGACTGGGTCAGAGCGTCTCCAAAACTGCAGCTCTTGTGGGGTGTTCCCGGTCTGCAGTGGTCAGGATCTATCAAAAGTGCTCCAAGGAAGGAACAGTGGTGACCCGGCCACAGGGTCATGGGCGGCCAAGGCTCATTGATGCACGTGGGGAGCGAAGGCTGGCCCGTGTGGTCCGATCAAACAGACAAGCTACAAGTTAATGCTGGTTCTGATAGAAAGGTGTCAGAATACACAGTGCATTTCAGTTTGCAAATCCGACCCCATTTGATATATATATCTGAGCAATAATATACACATATTATAGTGTTTACACAAACTACTTAAAACAGCTCAGAGGTGGCATGAATGCATTCATACTTAATGTTTTTAATCTAAAATATATTGAATCTAGAAATATGAGATGTTAGGGAAAAAAAATGAAATGAAGTTTTAAACATAATTTAGGGAGGAGCGAGCCTGTCTAATCTTCCAATCAACAGCCAGAGTATATAAACAGCTGCTTACCTCTCCACAGTCTCAGATGTTCCAGTGTCCCACCACCTCCCCTAACTCCACCTTCATCTTAGGTACCTTGCCCTACATAATCATTTAGCCACTGTGGGGCAGAACTCAAGTTGAAGCTGCTTCATCGAGCCCCTCATCAGTAGACAGCAAGCCAAATAAGCTTAACCTAAATATCTTAAGATTAAATGGGCAAACAAACTCGTTAAATGATGCTTTAAATATGTCACTTAAACCACCAGTAGATAGTGGACCACTGTATCATTCATTCCACCTGTTAGTTTAAAATGACTTCATTTAGGGACAAGCAAGTGACTGGATATGTCTGAAATTGCAAGTACTTCTTTTGAAAAATTATTACTTTGTGAAAAAAATATGTTCTGTATGTAGAAGCCTATTAATGTGTGCAATATGAATGAAATCTGGACAGAGTGCATCTGTAATGTTGTCAATGTCATGTGAGCAAAAAGAGTCAGTATTAACAAAACTGTGTCTAAAACGTTTGCCGCTTAATATTAACTTAAACATAGCCTATTTATTTATTTATTCATTTACATTAGTACACGTTTAAAAGGAGGCTGTGCCAGTAGGCGGGCATGGTCTTTTAAAACACAACAATCGGACCTAAAACCGGACAGATGGGCACTACATGCTTGTAAAACTAAGAGCTAAATGCATAAGAGAAGAAGAATAATGTGGCTGAGACTCAAAACTCTAAATTCCTAAAAAAACACGTTATAATTCACTGTGTACCACAATGCAATTTGGCAGACAATATCAGAGAAAGATATTATGGTTGGAAATCTCCAAGAAAAGCATAAAGAGAACATAATTTCTTCTGTGGTCAAGATACAAATAATTGCGAGTGATTTTCATCTGTGAAATGGCTCTTGTGTTAAGCCTTGGGGTTCACTAGGGGCAGAGATTAATTGGCAATCTGCTGTGAATGTAATTAGGTGTCACATATATTAAACATGCTTGCTTTTTTGAATGAATTGCAGGTCGTTAGGTCAAAGACACACAGACTGAAAGGCTGGCCCTGTCCTGGACCTCTGTACATCCAGAGAGCTCTGTGATCAGTGATGGATGACTGCAGCGTATAGTGAGCGGCACTACACAAAACCATTACCCTATGAATTCAATGCTGCCTCCTGTGGCTTCTCTTGATCTAATTGTGCCTGCAACAATAGCACTGTGCACATTGGTTCAGGTAGCGCTCCATATTCATCTCATCTTTGTCCCTTCAAAGCACTCAGTCTAAATCCAGCACCACAGCTGAGAAAGATTGTTTGATAATGGTGGCCAGCTACAAATGTGAGTTTCTTTGAATTTTTAAGGGTGATGAAAGCTTTACGGGGGCGATTGAGGCTAGGATTGGAGATTAATCTTCTTCCGAATATCTGCACCGCATGAACGTGTACTGTGTGTTTTGTATTGTGCCAGGTGTCTATGTATGTAATGGGATTCACCAACAAATGAATTGCACCATGATACTGTTGTGTATTTGCTCATGATTCACTAAAGGTATTATGCTAATCAGGTAATGCTGCAAACATGGCCACAAAAAGTGTTGATTGCAGTAAAAAAAAAAAGTAACTTGCTACAGTTACTGCTGCCACAATCACTATAAAATATACATAAGCTTCCTTCAATACACCTCCATTTCCCACCAGTTTTACAGGCAAGTCAAATTGCGCTGACCTTTGCAAATGTTGTACGTTCTATAATAAGCTTCATCTGCATAGAAAAAAGGTATGTTTGCCCAGTATAAAAGAAAATTATGCCATATAGAGCCTGGTTATGTTGGACTGGGAGTGGTATGTGTATGTAAATGATGTACATTTGAGGGATTCGTGAGATATTGTTAACTTCAAAGTGTGATCATTTTATTCATAAAAAGATAAACGAGTAACTAACAACTACTAAATGAATATTGATATATTTGTACATAAGATTTATAAATAGATGTAACTATGGCAAGGTGTGTTATATTATGAAAGATAAACTGTTGTTTCTCTGAGAGGCTGTTTACACAACACCATTTCCGATAAAACACAAACCAGGGTTTGAAATTAACACCAGCCAACCCGCTAAACACAGGTAAAAATCAGCTGTGACGGGTAACGCAGTCAAATCACTAGCTAATCTGGCGGGGGATATTTATGTTTGCTCACTTTGCTGGGGTTCATGTAAATCAAATCTGCACAGATTTAGCGCAAATACAAAAACTCGTGAGTCATCATACAGCGTATTGCACAAAATATATGCATTTCTGGCTTACTTGAACATTACTACGCAACAAATAACTGCACGCTTGTTCATTTGCATTGAGGCAATAGAGGGTATGCACGTGACGTCACTGTCAGCTGGAGTCACTGCGGTTACGCGCACCGAGTGGCAAAAAGACTGAGATGCAGCATTGGTTTACAGTGTGAATGCAGCAAAAAACACACAAAACCAGGCCCAGCGGTCATCCCTGTGCCCCCCTCCGGACCGAGGGAGACGGACTTGATAATAGCGTGTAATTTTCTCACTCAAACCACTGCCACCTGCTGCTGCTACTGATTGCTTTTAGAGGAAAAAGCTGCCCAACACTGCTGGTCTAGGATCTGTTTTCTTTGCAATAATTGCATTTTATTAGCCAAAAAGAGTTGGCAAAAGATCCAGTGCGTATCTGTATTTGCGCTCGTCAAATGATTCAATTTCCAACGTGTTTTCCTTTCGGTGAGTAACATAGCCAATCAGAGACATGTTTGTTGATGTCTTGAACACAATGGCCAATCACAGGTGTTGCAGTGAGAATCCACTCACCGCTCGAGTGTTTGTCCAGTTCTGCACTAATCCTCTCTAACTGTAGACATTATGTAGATAAGAGATTCACTGTGTGATCGGCTTCACCGGTTAACGTAACGAAACTGTGTGAGATCGCGTTCATTGAATGAGTGACAGCTTTTAGTGGTTATAAAGGGAGCTCTCTGTGCGCACTGTCTAGGCGATATTAAAAAAATAATTAATAGGCCTATAATATATTAAGAATTTGAATAAAACTTTTGTCTTCCATTCTTGACAAGCGGCCACATACACACTTCAATACATAGGCCCATCCATACATACATGCGGGATTCACTGTCGAAATTGTGGTGACTGACGGTGATAAATATTTATGTATCGAAATCGGGCTATATCGAGTCCAGCCTTTAGTTTAAACTGATAACCGTTTGTTTTATACGCGGTTTCCCCTATTAAATCCAGTCATGCAGCAGCTCTTCCGCCACTCAGTCTGGCTGAGGGGGCGTGTTCCGGCGGGACAGTGACATCAATGCATACCCTCTATAGCGAAGATTTAAAAAAAAACATAATAATGTGGTGATACTTGGAAAAACAGCACTTCCTTACTGATACAGAGGACTCTGAAGATGAGAGCTCTGTAGACGTTTGAACATTTGGTTAACAGAAAAGACTGTTCCTACAATTTTAGCAGACCCATGAATTATCCTGAGACCACAGGTTTGTTTTGTTCCGCATGGTGTTTGATGTTCTTTGTACTGTATTGATCTGTCCACCTAAAATAGATTTTTGGTGAAAATTATGAGGATGAAAGAGGAAGGGAAGAGATGGCTGGATGACAGGATTTAGTTTGAATAAGAAATGCATGTATGAGATCCAAATGTTATATATAGCTGTGATGTACTTAATATTAATATTATTTTTTATTTTATTTTTTTGGCTAGGAGAAGTTCTAAATGGCCAACTTAAAAATGTAGTAGCCAATTTGGCCTGTGAGTGAAAAAGTTAATTTCAAACCCTGGTAGAGCTGGGCCACGTCAGCCTTGAGCATGAAGTGCTATGAATGCTGAACTCCTGGGGCACAGAGAAGGTCCTTGTCTGGGACAAGCATAGGAAAGAGCCTTGAAGAGAAGGTTTGCTTACAGGGCACAAAAGCTTGCGGTCCTTTTTGCAGTTGCTGTTTTCCAACTCCCCGAAATGTACTTCTTTCAGGACTTGGAACTCTTGTCTCTTTTGAGCTGCAGTTTCAAACACTGTAGTTGAAGCTGAGACTGGGAGAAGATGCTGTTTTCTGCACTGCCAAAGCAAATCCACTCTGCATGCACTTCCAATGGATGAGGACTTTTATTAAACCAGGAAAAACTCTTAGGAATCTCTTTTACAAAAGTGTCCCGGCCAACACAGGCAGCACAGATAGCGTCACAAAAACAAGACTTTACAAAAGACATAACATAAAAGTAATTTTACATCACAGTCATCTCATAAATGATCAGTCAAAACAATTACAATCAGATAAACCAAACACCAAACACCACCATTTAAAATGGCCTTGAATTCATTTAACAATACAAGTGCTGAGGAACCCCTCAGAGCTGAAATTCAGGTATGATAATAGACGTTTAGTTTCTGACATGCACTGTAATCAGTCGACCAATCAGAGCAGAGTAAGCTTCAGGAAGGCAGGTTTAGAGAGACAGAATCCTTTATCAAAACGTTTCAGACACTGTGAGAAAAGAGCTGATGCAATGTTATGTTTTTGACTTTAGATGCATATAAACCTAATGTAAGAGACCTCCAAAACAAATGTAGGAACCTTTAAAATGACGACTGGGTCAGAGCATCTCCAAAACTGCAGCTCTTGTGGGGTGTTCCCGGTCTGCAGTGGTCAGGATCTATCAAAAGTGCTCCAAGGAAGGAACAGTGGTGAACCACTGATGCGCATGGTGCTGCATAGCCGCTGACCAGTCAGGGTGCCCATGCTGACCTGTCCACCTCTGAAAGCACCAACAGTGGCATGTGAGCATCAGAACTGGACCACGGAGCAATGGAAGAAGGTGGCCTGGTCTGATGAATCACGTTTTCTTTTACATCACGTGGATGTGTGTGTGTGTATCCTTACCTGGGGAACACATGGCACCAGGATGCACTATGGGAAGAAGGCAAGCCGGCGGAGGCAGTGTGATGCTTTGGGCAATGTTCTGCTGGGAAACCTTGGGTCCTGCCATCCATGTGGATGTTACTTTGACACGTACCACCTACCTAAGCATTGTTGCAGACCATGTACACCCTTTCATGGAAACGGTATTCCCTGGTGGCTGTGTCCTCTTCCAGCAGGATAATGCTCCTGACACAAAGCACAAATGCTTCAGGAATGGTTTGAGGAGTTTGAGGTGTTGACTTGGCCTCCAAATTCCCCAGATCTCAATCCAGTCGGTCCATCTGTGGGATGTGCTGGACAAACAAGTCCGATCCATGGAGGCCCCACCTCGCAACTTACAGGACCTAAAGAGAAATACATGTGTGCATTCACAGAAAAGAAAACATAAATACATAAACACATCATAGAAATAAAATACAACGATAAAATAAATCAAGGAAGCTCTGTGTTACTTGAGTAGCATGGGTTTTGCACTACTCACTACTTGAGAATATTGGAGCTTACAAAGTTACTCCATGCTTAACACCAAAGACATCACAAGGCCTAGCAGATATGTTTGCAAATATCTGCAGAAGATTAGCTTCACCAAATATTGCCATCTGAGCCATTGGAACCATGTGTTTGCCATATTCCCCATGATAAATGAACACATCACTGACATTTGCTGTCTGGAAGCATTGATACGTACTGTAGTATTCAATAAGCACTGAATGATTTATTCATTGGATCAAGAGTTTTGATCCAATTAAGCATCCTAACAGCTTTCAGCAAATTCAAGCTTTGAGCTCAGCTCTCAGATTCTTAGCGCAGTCTGAGTGTCTTTTCAAAGATTTCTTGCTGCTGTAAAGACCTTCTGTCTCAATGTGTCGCCTCTAACTGCACTGCATACAGATCGGATTGCATTTAGTAATGCTGGGCTGGTGTTGGTAATGAATTAGTGGTGTGAGGTGCTCGGGGAGCCATTTCAGAACACCCACTCCATGGTTTCATTAGCAAGTTGACAGAGTAGCTGCACTGATCGATGCCTAAAAAATGTATAGCCCGTAATTAATGCTTGGATTTATGCAATATGAGAGCATAACGCTGGTCCCTCACTGTGTAATTAATCCAAGTGCTGCAGGGGCACACCTCATGTGAACTGCATTAAAGGTGCACACGGCTCGAGTGAAGAGTAGACTATAAATATTACTCTGAATGAGCTCTGGCCCTGGTAATCACCCTGTCTAGGGAGATTTGGTCATGTGGTCAGCTGAGACAAACTGTTATTTACAGCTAACATGGGTCTCAAATGCATCTCCTGTGACCACTTGTGATCGGATTGCCTAAATGGGACAGAGGTGGAAAGTAACTAATTACAAATACATTCGTTACAGTACTTACATTTACAGTACTACATTCTTGAGTATAATACAATTTTGGTACTTTTACTTGGGTTGAATACAAATTAAGTCTTCAATTTTGCTACATTTATTTTTCACCAAAAGTACAAAGTACTTTGACAATGGTGCTGCATTTGACATCCCTGCGCTTCAGCCAATAACACACAGGTGTGACTCGGGTGCAAAACCAATCAAAACGTCATGTTCAGCTGGGGGCCGGGGCGTTTAAACCGCACTTTGGCGTTGACTCATTGGCGCTCGCATTTTTAGTGAATGTAAGTTAGCTATGCTTGTACTATAAAAAAGCTATGCTTTTAACTATAATTTTAAATTATAGTTATAAATGGTTCATACCATTGATATTACCAGAGCACTGAGCAGTTGAGGTAAATAGAAAACTTGGCTCATACAAGGATGTAGTTATTGCATGGATAGAGCATAAACAACGTAAGCGTCTAAAATGCATGCACACAATTCAGTTTAATGGTAAATTTTGCCCTCTTTAACAATTCCATTAAACTACACGGAGCTGAAATAGCCACAGCATTAGCAACAGCAGTGAATAAGATCACATGATTTATCTGATTTTCTTGATCTGATCTTGACTTATCAGATGGACATAAAAGTTTAGTTCGTTACTATAGCAACAATGAGCTACATTTTTCAGTAGAACAAGCATTTTACATAACATGTTATCCCATACCCCACTTTATTTATTTTTCTATTCATACAATACATTTTAATCCCTCTTTTTTTATCAAACCTCTCACTTACCCTTCTTTGCTTTTGCCTTTCTTAAAAAAACTTTCAAATGATCTTACATTGAATTACTTTTCAAAATTAATAGACAGGATTTTAGGGAGTTTAGGGCACACCAATGTACAATGAGTTTCAATAGTCTAACATGTCAAAGAAATGAAACCAACCACCTTGTGATCACTGTTTGCTTAAATGATGGAATATCATACATCTCGCAAGTTATTTTGGCAAAAACGACATTCAACGACCAAATTCGACCAATTCGACCAACGACTAAGGTTATTTTGGTTAGAAGTGGGTTACTCATAGCTGGACTATATCAGGTCTATAGTTAACTGAAATTACGGCTATTGCTTGTTGGGTATTTGCCAGCCACTGTTCAATGTCTTTGTAACAATTTAGAGCATGCTCAGCTGAACAATTCCTGTCTACACTCACTGGGAAATAAAATTGTGAATCGTCAGCATAACAGTAAGATATGCTGTATTTCTGAAAAATAAAGTTCAGGGGAAGTGAAAATAACAATGGTCCTAAGATTGACCCTTGAGGGACACCACATTGTAGCTGCGCTGAAGTAGAAGAGAAGTTGCCTAGATTCACAGAGAACGTCTTTTCATTTAGTTGGGAGGAAAACCACTGGAGGGTCGTCCCACTGGAAGCTCACCACACTACACTGAGGACGACACACACACCTTGCATGTGAAGTTTTGGTGGGGGAAAATATTTAAATTACAAACAGTGAACTGGCATCTCCCTGTGAGCTGTTACCCCAAACACCTACGCCTGGGACCATAGTGGAATTCATGCAATGGAAATGCGATTGGGAGTTAAAAGGCCTGATTATCTGCAGTTACTCTCACAAAGGCATATGTTTTTACCCTTTATCTATGCCAGGGAGATGTGTGGTCCCATGGGATGTAGACGCTCTGTTCAGTCAAAAATAATCACAGTCTCTACCAGAAGATATCATAAAAATTGCATATTCAAGTATCTCTGTCAAGTGCAAAATTAACTAAGAACATTTCAATTAAAAAATAATCCCTGTACTTCCTAAATAAACAAAAGCAGTTTATTATATCACTCCGAACGCTATTTTTAGTTTGGCCCATCACTGTTTAACGTGCATCAGAATTCCTGTGCTCCTCACATCTTGTTTGTTTTGAATTTCTAATGGCCTCTTTCATTTCAAAGCCCTGTGTGACTGGATGATTGCAACATCTGGTTGTGAAGAGGTTGTTTTTGTGTGGCTGAAACTTCAGAGGCAGGTTTAATCTTTCTTCTAACACCTATCAGCCCTAGAAGCTGCTGGTGTCTCCCTCCTGATGTGGACATCCTTCCCTTGATACGACATCAGTCTGCTAGGCGCCAGGTGGTTGCGATGAAACATTGCCAGCTACCAAATGTTCGTCATCAGCAATGAGAAATGGAGAGCAAAGCAACACATACGTCAAGTCACCTTTATTTAATCAGTGTTATATACAATATGGGGAGAGTGGGGTAAGATGAGCCATGTTTTACTTATGCGGTCCTCAAGATAAGATAAAATAAGGCAGTAGTACAATGAAAGAATCTAAAGTAATTTCAGGATATTTGCTATCATTTATCAATTATCAGAATACATCTATGACAACGGGTTCTGAAAATATGGCTTCTTATAAAAACGTGTTCCTGTGGCTCAATTTACCCCAGGTTAGGGGTAAGTTGATCCGAGTCAGTGGGTAAGTTGCACCATCCGGGTGTAAACGGACCATCTGATTGAATCTGAATCAAACCATGTGAAACTAAGATAATTCACCTCTTTTAAAAACACCTTCAATAATCAAATTTCCTTTTACAAATATTCATATTTCTTTTCTTAAAGCTAACTTAAACAACATAAAACTTTAATTTCTTTAATTGTTTGCATTTCTGAAACAAAATGTTGAACACCAAGGTTGTAACCTTCCCAAAAACAGCCTAAATGGAGTTTGTTGAGTAAAATTGCATCAAATAAAAACTGAATTTGAATGAATGAATGAATGTCAGTGAAACTAATAAACAGTTCAGTCAAAAGGTTCTTGGCATGGTAGTTTTTCTGAAATATTGAACGTTAGGTCATTAGGGATAAAGGTGGAAAGATATGATGAAGCATCTTCTGGCTCTTACCAGAGCAGGATTTGCTGTACTTATACATTGTTCCTATCAAATAAACTCAAAGTAAAATAAATAAATAAATAAAATAAACCAGTTGTGTAACATTACATTGAAACTATACCAGTATATATCACAGATTTAACTACTGTGCCTTGTGGTAGGGTAAGTTAAAACGCTAGCTCAATTTACCCCACATCATTTGGCTCACTTTGCCCCATAGCTGCCATTTTGGATTAAACTAGCTAGCTTACCAATTCTGAGTTAAAATGTAGCTAAATGATTTGCATGGTTTTATACATTGCTAAATCACCAATATGGATCATAAATAGTTTAGACCTAGACAAATTTGCTTTCATGCAAAAGCCATTCAATCTTTTAGGCTAAAATTTTACTGTGACAAGCCAAAAACAGTTTTTAAAGGAAATTGACAACTTGCACTCCTCCAGTGTGCTTCTCATTTTCACAGTCTGGCAGAAATGATGGGTGGTTCCTACCCACTGGCTCATCTTACCCCACTCTCCCCTACAGATCGTTTCAAAGCCACTTCACAGTAAAAAACAGGAAATTACAGTTCTGCTCACACACTTACATACCGTTTTTGCAGAATATGCAAGATGTTATTCATTTTAATAAAAAAATAAAAATTGCATGTTTTTTTTTATTTAGTAGGGAACAATGGGGCTAAAGGCACACCTTCAAAATGTGCTTTGTGTCAGCTGATGGAGTTTGGATTCCTCACCACTGTCACCACTGGCTTGCTTAGTTGAGGACACATAATATTCGGCAATATTGCTGTACTGATAGTGTATCTAGTGTATCAGCTGAACTGAGCTAAATGGGACAATGACATCACTGTTTTCTCCAGAGCTGCTTTATAGATCAATTGAACTAATTTCATAATTGATGAACTTTACACAGTTATTAAACAGAACTGAATCAACACTGAACTGGTTTCACCTGAATAATGAATATTTACTATTGTCTTCTTTAGAGCTGATTTACAGCAAAAATTGAATTCTGTTTGCATCATTGAATTATTTTCCTGTATATCATTCTAAACCTGCTTTGAAACAATCTGTATTATATAAAGCACTATATAAATAAAGGTGACTTGGCTTGAATTAGCCGTTTCACATAACAGATGTTTACACATCCACACAACAAAATAACTGAATTTATACTAAATTTCATAGGGAGTTGTTTAAAGGGTCATGAACTGCATTGGCTTATTGTTTTATAATGTTTCCTGGGGTGTACTTATAATGTTATTATATTTGTTTTTTACATAAATTAGAAATAAAAGATGTACTGCTGTCAGACCAGTGTAAATGCCCACTGCTGTGATTGGCTGCTGTGAGACTTCAGTGGAAACACCCACTGTTGTGATTGGCTGACATCTTTGTATATGAAATGGCTAGTATTACATGTGGAACTCTCTCGGAAACTTTTAACACATTTTTACTATTACATCCCTCAAGGTTAACTAATCGTGAAAAGTGTTGATTATAGCATTATATTTAGATCTATGGTGTTATATTTAGATTGAACTCAGTCGCTGATAAACTCACGCTGTTTGATTGACAGCTCCAGCGATTGCAAAGGGAGCGTTCTTTGATCACTTTCTATATATAATTTAATCAGTTTAAATAACAGATTATTTTCATCCTACTAAGAGAAACAATGTGAAGTTGACCGTTTAGTCACTGGTTTGATTTACTGACACACAGACAAAGAACATCTGACTGTACATGAATCATTACATATCAGAAATCATTGGTCTCAGATCAGCCATTAGAATTAACACGGTTACTGACGAGTCCATATCGTGAAAGTCTGTTTGCAAAGCCTGCGCTGAAATTGCGAGTGATTTACCAAAGAATCCACAGTGAAATGTACCGAATAGAAATAAATAATGCTCATCTGAGACATTCACATTGTTGAAAATAAATAAGCACATTCCTAGCATTAGGATCCTTTGGAAGGGTATGTTATTTGTAGTCCAGTGATCCTGTCACTCTTCTCTCCTCGTCATCTCACTAACAAGCCAGTGGGCGGGGCCAAAGCTCCAATGATGAAGTAGGCATTGATTTTCTTCAGTTACATTCCACAATGAGTCATTCTCTGGGCTTGGTTACAATACAAGCTGTTTTTGGACTAACAAAGAAGTTTTCAGTTCTGAAATTTACAGGATATTCTTATAGTATGATGATCTTTTATATGTCAAAAGCTCCAGGAACCGTTGCTAGGTGGTTGATAAGGTATTGCAATACTGTTGCTAGAACAGATACTAATGTGATTTTAAGTGGTTGCTAATATATTGTTAAGGCTACTGTTGCTACTTGCTAGGCCGTTGATAAACAGGCAGACATTCCATCATTGTAAAAATAAGGGTCTTCTTGGTGTAAGGGCTGTGCAGTAAAGCTCACTCCCCTGACTTCAAGAGTTGCGCTGGTGACTGACGCTACAGGCTGCTGTCTTTAGCATCCTTGTTAGCACGTCCTCCTCCCTTGCTGGCTGTCACTGGTTTGAGCGGATCCAGTTGTATAGAGTGCTGCAGGGATGATGTATTTCTGTAGGTCAAAACCCAGAAACGAGTTCGCATTTTAGCACGTCCTGTTCCATCATCCTAAAGTCAATGTTTTTAATGGCTTTTTGGTTAAAGGTCTGTGGTGAACACAAGCACAATATATTTTCACGTTTCATTTTACAATATAAAATACATCAGTAATACCCTCTTGTGATTTAAAAAAAAGAAAAACCTTTTACTTGTCTTGTAAGAGGCAGTTGCTAACAAGTAGCTAAATGGGACTATAGAGGTTGTTCGGAGACATTAAACATCATCAGCCAAAACTAATGTACTCCCTAGGCACTTTCACAGCTTTGTTGGGTTTATAATCATGCTCTTGCAAACTATTATAACCCGGACTTTCAGGGAAAATGTTGACTAAAACTGAAAGAGTTGTTGGACGCTTAGTGATGGTGATGTTGAAGTCATGTGACCGTGGTATAGTTTGTTTATAGCCTAAGTTTAGCTTTTGTCTTCTGCCGATATGCTTCAATTCATAAAAGTTGTGAAGATCATCACGATGAACAAAATATGTAAGAATCAAACTGTCACAGTTTATTACTTTAATTACTTAAAAACCATTTAAGGGACATGACAGGCAGACATGATGTAAGCAACACAGGTACAAGTACTAACATTGATACTGGGTGTGCAAATTATCAAGAACTGACAATAGTCAGTTGTATTAGTGGCATCGAGGGGCCCCCAAATAAAAATCTGCTTAGGGCCCCATAAAATCTTGGGCCGGCCCTGTTGATAATAATCATAATTGTTTCTTGAGCAGCAAATCATCATATTAGAATGATTTCTGAAGGATCATGTGACTGAAGACTGGAGTAATGATGCTGAAAATTCAGCTTTGATCACAGGAATAAATTACATTTTAAAATATTCACAGAAAACAGATATTTTACATTTTAATAATGTTTCACAATATTACTTTTTTTTGCATTTTTAATCAAATAAATGCAGCCAGATCAGAAA
Source organism: Paracanthobrama guichenoti (assembly GCA_018749465.1). Classification (NCBI taxonomy): domain Eukaryota; kingdom Metazoa; phylum Chordata; class Actinopteri; order Cypriniformes; family Gobionidae; genus Paracanthobrama; species Paracanthobrama guichenoti. The sequence continues at coordinate 23,238,212 of CM031956.1, forward strand.
CTTCTGAACGGCAGTGTACCTCAAAATCATTTTTAAACTACAGCTCTTCTCAGGCAGAGCATGTGCTCATTAATTGTGGCTTATTTATCAATGAAGAAATTTAGTGTGTGACAACTGCCACTGCAGGTCTTCACTATCTTCTCCCTTTTTTTAATTAGTACAAATTTTATTATTAATTATTCATGAAAAATGTCCAGCTATGTGGTTGATAGAGTGATTTTTATTTTTATTTTTTTATTTTTTTGCTGACTTTGGAGCTTATTTTGAAGCCATGTTGCCTACAGCCAATATAACCTTTACAGAGTTTACAGCCTCACAGGAGAGGCACAAAATGTGAAGTGTGACGTTAAAGAGAAATGCTGAAGCGGCAAATAGTGTGGGGGAAAAACCCTCCCTTCCTCTTCACTACAGCCGACCCACAGCCTCCTTTAATTTACGGCTATACCAGTCAGAGAAGACGCCATTTTGCATAGTGTTACTGAGCTTTAAAGTGATGGATGGAGATGTGGTGCATTTTACAGACAGAGAAGCACATTCATGAGTATAGACAGAATGGGAAATGGAGATTGCAGTTGTGGACTGAACATCATTGTTTTATGAGTCTGACCGTGTGTGCAGTGGAAACACATGATGGTGATGATGATGATGATATTTAAAATCCTTGTGTTTCTAAATGATTCAAACAAGAAATTCATTTAAATATTTCACATTTGTCTTAACACCACACTGAAAGAGACCTATTATGTCCTACTATGTAGTCTGTTCATTTCCCCGCCATTGACAGAATTTTCTGTCTTTTTGTGTTTTCACTGTTCTGTGCTAGGGGGCGCTATTATGCATCTTCTGAAAGAGTACAGAATCTCCTGCTCAAAACACAGGTGAAGAAGAAGCAGTAACAAACAATATCATATGCACATGTAAATAACACGATCATTAACATTAAACAGCATATAAATCAAAGCTGCCTAATGTCACTGAATGAAATGTCGACCCAGGACGAGCTATAGGACTGTGAAGCTTTGGGGGTGTTGATGGACTCCATCTACTTCATCTGTGTTTTGATCATCGTTCTGAATCTGATCTGGATGTAGTCTTTGACAAAAACTTATTTTCTCTGCTTTTTGCTCAAAATGTAGCTTTAAGTGTTGATTTAAAAAAAAGAATGCATGAAGCTAGTATAAGATGTTTGTTTTTTTTATATCTAAAAGCAGAAGCTCTGTTCTTTTGAGATATTGCATGTTCAGTGGGGGCCATTTAGCCTGACAAGCCAGACCCACGTCACTTGAGATGTTGGGTCTGGGAACAAACCGTTGGCAGGGCTCAATCCGAGAGGCGGGATAAACGGTTAAAAGTCCCTCTGCATGCAATAGGATAGCGCTACAACCAACCAGAGCAACGAAGAAGGTGAAGCAGAGCTAGTTGATAGATTAAACTTTCACCGTATCCGGCCAGCAAAACTCTGAACACATCTTCCTTTCTTAAGAATGACTTCAGTGCCGTTCTTTGTTCTTTTCTCAAAGAAAAGTTTAACAACAAGTCTCCCAGAGTCATGGCCAAAGTGATTGGAAAGACCGCTGTTCGCCAGCTTCTTTGTTTTTAAGTAGCACGCGGAACCGCGACAACTCTGCCGTCATGATGTTAAGCCCGCCCACCGACTCTATACACGATGTGATTGGCCTGACTAGAGTTTGGTTTTTCAAGATCGTAAGCCAACGGAGAGTTGCTAGACGCCCTGAGGCCAGTTGCATGAAGCTTGAGTTTGCATGAGTTTCAGAGTAGGTTTAGAGTTGACAAATAAAGATAAATCCAACCTGGTTTAGCTCAAGTTCAACGGTCTCTCAAAGCTTGGTATAAGCATTCTCTGTCAACTCGGGTTTAATCCAGAGTTTATCCAGCGTGAAAGCGTGACACGTGCGGCAAACAGCCAATCACAGTGTCCGTTTGATTCACTTCTCGCAAGAGAGACGGCGCAATTCACTTCTCTTCTGAAGACTGAGAGATCGTTTTGAAAATGATCATGAAATTAAACACGTTTATAAAGCAGGAATAAACGAAGGCAGCTGAAAGATTATCTGACAATATCAATGCATGATGTGAATCAAAGAAATATGCCTAATAATTATAGGTGTTCAAATGAATACACGTTGTTTAAAAGAATGTGCTATATTTACATTAATATTTGGCTACTTGTCAATTAATATAACAATTCTATGAATATATTATATGAATTAAAAGTAATTGTAGTTCATATAATAAATAATTAGCACTAAAAGATGAGGAATTTTGTCTCAAGTTGTTTCACTATAAACTGCTTCAATTTGGAACGAGAGATACAGGGGGTGTGGCTTTATCTCATCTTTACTTGCAGCTGATTGGTCCAGTTTGGGTTTGCGATCTCTAACCCAGAATAAAGCCGCTCCAGAGCAGGTTAACCATGTAGTGCAAGTTACCATGGTGATGAACACTGATAAAACCCAATCCACCTTCTTGAGCCCGAAAAACCAGAGTTTGCTCAAACTAATCTCGAACTTACCTGGGTAGAAACTGAAACCAGCTTTGTGCAACAGGCCACTGGCTGCAAATTACATTTGCTGCCGCTAGGGTGCGTCTAAATTTCTAGGCTGGGGCCATTACATTTTTGTGAAAATGATTTTTTAAATCAACATGAAATCAAAATTGACATTCTACAGAGAGAAAAGATCATGTACTGTAAAAACCTTTGCAGTGACTTTCCTTTTAACCACTTACTCAGACTTACTCTAGTTTGAGATGAAGTGCTTTCTCTTTTCATAGCATTTAAAATCTATTCAAAAAAATATTTTATTATTCAGTGCAGCCTACCTGGGCCCTGAGGTTGTAGGCTATGAAGCAGAGAACCTGATTGAAGACCTAGTAAGACACAGGAGTGTGATGGTGATGGAGGTGTTGTTTAATTTATTGATCAGGCTGAATGCTGGAAGGGCTGTGCTGTTTCAGTGACATTGCATTACATGAAGTGGGCTTTTTGCGGCCTGGCACACTCCAGCTGAAATGGCTTTCTAGCTCTGCATTTATGAGTGTGTTTGCACTCTATCTTAGCCTCACATACTTTCTCAGGGAGAAAAGGGCTTTTGCAGTTGACTGGCTTGCTGTCAGGAATAGCTGCTGGTTCTGTCAAAGCACTTTAAGAAATGGTGCCTCACCTCAGTAATCGCAGATAACTTGTCAGTTTGAATAAAATGGACAGCCTACAGCTGCATGAAAACAATGCTTGTGCGAGCTCCCGAACACAATGAGATACTAAAATCGGTGGCACAGATAATTACGCTATATTGATAGCTTGCAAAGATAAATAATTTTTGTTGCAAATAGCATGCATCTTGAAAAATAATACACCTGAATGAATCCATGAAATTGCAATCTGCTATTGAAAAAAAAAATGCATCTGTAAAAATGATTGGCAACATCTATTAAATTGTAACAGAGAAAAAAAAAACCTATTGATGCAGCATTTAATTATATGCGAGAAGAGATTCTGCTAATGCGTGAAGGGGAAATAGTGCCTCTAAATGAGAGCTTTGACCTTCACGATTTTATTGAGATTTCAGCTGAGTGTTAAAGTTCTCCTCCCCTGCACTGCCTCTGAACGCCAACAGTTCCTCCATTGTTTCACAAAAAGCAGTCCAGCAAATATTTTACAGCTACATCATGTCACAAATTCAAATCTTGCCAAGGAGACACGATAAAGACTATTCCTAAAGAAACATGGAAAAACATGGAACATTTGTGTTAATTAAACATGGCGTCAAGATGGTTATGACAATGATGACAACTAATGTCTTTTGACTTGTGATGTGACTAGTGCTGAATTTCACAGTTACTCTCCAAATTACAAAAAAAAGACATCAAAAACAACTTAAAGATGGGTTTTTAGGGATGGGCAACAGTGGTCGAGTACTCGAATGTGACAGCGATGATCGATCATGAAAACGATGATCACCCTGACTTAAAAAATATATTTGTCTATTTTTCCGATTTTTTTCCGATTCCGATTGTTATTGCGGCATTTTGGGCGGTACCTGAGGTCTGATTGGTTAGCATTAGAAAAAACGCCTTCCGGGTGAAATAAATAAAGTGAAACTGAAGCGCGCACTGCAGAGATGCCTAGAATCACTGTGATCATGAAAGACAGTTAAGTGCAATCTGTCACATACATAGCATTATAATGAGAACACGATTGTGATATAATGTAAATTATCTGTGCTTTAGTTCCCCGTGTATCAGCTGTTAAAGGAAATCCACAACAAGAGTTAGGCCTACATCAGACTAGCGCGGTCAAGTTCATGTGCGCATCCATGTCCTTTTCCGCAGATGCAAGTTGTAAGATTACTTTTATGTTGTCTATATCCTTATAATCTCATATAGGATGCGTTTGGTTGAGTTTAATAACCAGCTAGCAAAGTGCTGCCGTTATACCGGCTGTCGTTCGTTCTCTTCAGTTTCAGCTTAAATGCAATGCCCAACATTATCGACTCTGGGTTATTTGAGACGGTCATATTCTTTTTAGATGGGCTATTTCTTTTTCAAAATCATTGATGATAAAAATAAAATTAGCGCCAATCTGTCATGTACATAGCATTATAATGAGAACACGATTGTAATAGTGTTGTAAATTCTCTTTAGTTGCCCGTGTATCTGCGTTGTTGTTAAGGGAAGAGCGCCTTTTGTGCTGATGTAAGAGGTGCATATCTGATTAATATAATATAGGGTGTGTTTGGCTGAGTTTATTAACGCGCTAGCAAAGCTCTGCAGGGCGGTGTATTCACAGTTTCAGCTCAAATACAATACCCGATATTATTGACTGGGTTATTAGAGACGGTTATTTTGATGTTTCTTTTTCAAAGACATTTACGATGCATCATAATCTAGCAGTTATTGTTTGTAGTCATATGTTCATGTTTTCATAGTTTGTATTTGTCAACATAAATTTTCGTAACAGTCTTAAAATTGTTTCATATCTCCATGACGGAGACGCACAAGCCCCGTCCACGAGTACTCGAGTACTCGTTTTTTGAGACCCATCGACGATCGAAATGAGAAACTGACAACATTTTCCATCCCTAGTATATTTTTAATATTTGTTGTAATGGCATCTTTTTATGAATGAAGGCCAGAATCACTGACACTAATACTGATGATATTGATGAATAAAGCTATATCAATTTCAACATTTAATAGGCTTTTTAAAAAATAACTTTTAAGTGAACTTAAAACAATCCTCACATAAACCCATTATAATAAATTTCATATTTATCTGTGGACTTCCTGTCTAACAGGTGGGAAATATACAGAAATTGAATAAAGTTATCAAGCAGTCTGCACTGCATAAATAAAAAAATAACCCTCATCCTTGCCTCGGGTCATTTTGACCCGGAACTCATTTTTACTTTTTTTATTCATCATCAGAGTGGTCCAAGACACTAGGACTTTTGTTACACTTGAACCACGAATGCACAAAAAAAAAAAAAAAGAAAGAAAGAAAGACTGGATTCGAGGAGTTCTGTGGTTGAAATTTAAAAAGTAACAAATCCTTCCCTCTCGGGTCAATTTGACCCCCTTAGGAATGAATGGAGTGTGAGGAATGCTTCAGTACACATAGAACAACCTAAAAATGCTCAATTCTAACTAAAAGTTCTAAAACTACCAAAAAATTATTTTATAATGTCTACATGTGTATCTGAGTGCATGCTGAAGAGATACTGACTTTAGGACCCAGCAGAACAGCTCATTTGTTGCCATATTGAGCTATAAGGCCATCTAGTGCCAAGAGTCATGAAATATCATGTTATATTATTATTTTTCCCAAATAAGACAAAGACACCCAATGCGAGATATTTTGTCCTGAATTAAAAGGGTTATGCATGAAATTGTGAGTTATTTTGAATTTAAATTGAAAGAATGTGAAGAATGTGCTTAAATTACAATTTATTTATTTATTGATACAGTCTAGTAATTTAAATCTAAGGGAAGGATGAGGGTTAAATTTCCTCTGTTCCCTTTGTTCTTTCATTAAGATTAATAACAGACATCATTAGTGTCTGCTGTCACTTTAAGATCTGCATGCCGAATATGACGCGGATCTGACACGCCGTCACGTGCATCTCATTTTCTCGCAAAGTTAATTTAAGACGTTATTTAACAAATTTAATACTGCTCTTATGAGAATACGTGACAAAGTGGGCATTTTGGCATAATTCTGTGTGTTTTTGTTTGTTCAAGCGTGAAAGAGAACTCGATTCTGGCACGCGTCTTTCTGTGCATCGTGTGTGTGTGTGTGTGTTACATAGTCAGGGCATTCACAGACAGCGCATTCTCTTTTGTCTTATTGCACTTTAATAGTTTAAAATCATTCGCATGAATAAGAGCGTGATCATGTAATGTAACACTAGCCAAAGGATGATGAAAATACTCCCGTGCGTTAATGCTAATTTTGACAGCGCTAGATGTGCACATTTGAATTTGGACAAGTTGGAGGAAATGATTTCAGAGGGTAACTACAAATCATAAGCTATCACAAAGGCACCGGAAGATTTTGAAATACAGCTCTGGAGTCGTATGGACTACTTTTACAATGGAACATTTTAGTGCATTTGTGTCCTTTTTGGAGCTTAACAGGCCCTGCATGCCTTCATCCCACATTTCCCACAGGTTTGGAATGGCATGAGGTAAGTTAATGCTGACAGGATAATGACAGGATTTTCATGTTTAGGTAAGCTATTCCTTCAATAAATGTATGATTTGACATGATGATATTTTGTCATCTCACTAATGCTCTTCGAGTGCATTAATAAAAAATAATAAAAACATGATACATGCCAGCTTAAACTTTTCATTGTCAAAAGAAGGCAAAACGAATAGCTATCTGAATGCGTTGAGACGGCACGGCTAAACTTAGATTGCTTCACACTTGAGCCGTAATACATTCAGGATGCTGCATTTTTGGAGCACAATCAGAAGTACTGTATAAATGAATAAATAGGGTATGATGCTAATGGTGGAGGTTGTAATAGTCTAGTTGTTAAGGATATGCGATAATTTATGCCCCTCGGCTAATCAAAACATTCAAGGCAGGCAGCTTGCTCTAGGAGATGAGGATAATGAGCTTAGCATGAAAATAATATTTGATTCCGCTTAAGTGATAGAGCTAAACTGATTGCCGAGTAATTTTAAAATGTTTCCTCCCTAATTGTAATTTCTTTGTATATATCCCAAACTCGCTCAATTTATGATTTCCTTTGTATACATATGAAAGAAACATGTATGTACCGTTTTATCATGGACACTGCATGAAAAGGGTCAAATCTGGTAATCTCTGCCCATGGTAAACTGCTGTGTAATTTCAGGTTTGCCGGATGCTCTTAATGCACACTAAACCCATATTTCGAACACCACTTCGCTAAGCGTATCCCACCATGCATCATGTTCGGAAACCGAAATCGAGAGATATCAAGGAAAACGTTCCACTGTAAGTTAAATTAATTAGATATTACATATCATTTAGTAGTAAAACATAAAGTCTTGCACATTTTATTGGTGCAAAGATGAGTAGGCAATGTGTATTTTGTGCATCACAATTTTAAAATTGTCTTCTGTTAGTTACATCACGACTGATGAACAGACATTTAGAAGTGTATTTTAAAATGCAAATATAAAAAGTTGTAAACACTCTTTGTAAACACATTTTTTGCAATACTATAAAAGTGTGTCCCGTCGTGTAATCAAAATGTATATACACACTTGCAGTCTTCACGCCTACTCGAACACTTGGGCCAAATACAGGAAATATGTCATGCAAGTAGACAAGTGGTCAAGTGCAAAGACAGCAAGTGTGGGTATTTTGAAACAGGAAGACAGGCTGGGACATATATCAGCTTCCCCCTTGAAACAGCCAAGACATTTAGTTTATATCACAGCTGGGACATAGCTCAGTGAGGCTGCAGCTTCCTCCCCATTAAAAATGGGTCTGATTATGTTTTGTTGTTTGCCAACTCGATCAAAGATCTGTGCTCATTTCTGGACCGGAGCTTCATTCACCTCAGTGGAAAGCTTTTACACTGAATCGTTAAGTTAAGGTGCTTGCAGAAAGTCTGACGAGAAGCTGTTCTCAAATCACTGGATCCAGATCGGTGGAAGTGAGAGACTGCCAGAGAATGTTACATTTCATGAAACACACTAGCCTCAGATAACAGTAAGACAAACATACTAAAATCCATTCCATTTTGAACTCACGGGACTTTAGTTAAGTTAACTTTGTAATTTTTGAGAGGAGGGTGAGCCAGAAGTTTCATAAAACAGCCTCAAAATAATCGTACAAATATCTTTGTAATTTTTGACAGAGCCATGTATCTACAGAATGTATAATGCAAAGGCATCCTCTCGCCCCACTTTCATTATTCTTTCTGTATTATTTTACAGGAATTAAGACCAGGAGCCTGGTATAAAACTTAGATTTCATCTTAAAAGTGTGTGTAAGCAAAACAAAACAAAAAGTTTTCTGATTTACACCTGAATAAGTTGGCAAGCAGAACTTTATTTTGTACTCGTACATTTTTATTGCTCTTAACTTGAAATATATGGGTAAGATAATTCATACATTTAACTTAACATTATCATGTAATCTCAACTAAAATAATTTAATGTAGTGCAAACTTGGCTTGCTTTAACTAGCTAATTCAGTAAATGCTAACTTGATCATTGGTAACACAATATTTTGGTAGCATTAGCATAGCAATTGTAGAATGAATACAGTAATACAGAACATTTAACATAAATCTGTTCTCAAACTAAGCTCATGCTCCACTCGTCACTAGAGCCGACCGATAATTTTTATTTATCAGATTTTTATGGCAGATACCGATACAAATATTTGGTGATTTAAAAATCCGATATTCCGATATATCGGCCGATATACCAGAAAACGTAAACAGATTTCGCTTACATTAGTTATTTGTAGTTATTCATGATCCCTCAGCCTCTTTAAAATAATATGATAATGCAGTTCAAAAATAAACTTGTTTGTTTTATTGTCACAACAGTTCTGATAAATAAAATGTATAAAAATACAAACTTAAGATGTGAAACTTAAAGTCATTTGGACGAAAACACAATAACAAAAAAAATAAACAAAATCTAAGTTACCAGTATTAATTACAATGTCAACTTGCTTATCCCTTTGCATGCACTCTTTTAATTCTCTCCATCAAGCTACAACAAACCATTTTCACTCATCATTTGCTGCCTGCCTTCTTAAATCTGCTCCTCAGTGATGCAGTGAATCCATCATGTGACTAATGCTGCGTCTGAACGAAATCAGCAACACACTTTCACTCACTCCTCACGTGCCTAACTTATGATTTACAGTGCAGGGACTGGAACTACAAACATACTAGTTATAAATACAGTAATCATTACTTTTAGGCAGAATAAGTTCGTTGTCATTTCCAAGCGCAATAATGTTAGCGGTCTTCCACTGATAGCCATGACATTAGCTAGCTTTGTGGTTAGCTGAAGTCTATGATAAGCCATAATTTAGAAATGGACAACGTCACACTGCAAAATATTGTAAAACGTACTTTTTCAAAATAACGGGCAGGGGAGAGATGATGCGTCTCAAAATGTCACGCTATTAAAGAAATGCATCTTATTCAGTCATTTTGTCCGAGTTAAACTGACACTATACTGTAACAACCTAACGCCATTACTAGCTAATTCCGTTTCACTCTTGGCTTACATGTAACAGCAAAACTGGACATGGCAGTCACGAATTTTGTCATGCTTATTTGAGTTAAGAGAACTGATGGGGATGTTCTTTTAATTGTTGTTCTTGTGACAGTTGCCACCTTACCATGCACTTCACGAATGATCTCAGTTGTGAATGTTCACGCCGCAGCATGACTCTGGCTGGATCAGCTGGTGTTGTCAACCGGCACATTGTAGAGTGCCCTCTGGTGGGTAAGCTATGAAACGCCAACACTCATAATGTGGTTGAGCGGTGTTTCGTCCGTTTTAATAATTTTTTTAAATATTCATTTATCAGCCATCATAAATGCCGATACCGATAGTTTGGAAAATGCCTAATATCGGGCTCTACTCGTCACCATGATGGTAACCCTCCAAGAAACCTCACGTAACAGAAACTCTTTTAAACAAAGCCTAGTCCACATGAAAACGCATTAAACACGCTATGAAACCCTGTCAAGAGCATGCCAAACCAACAGGTGGCAATATAACCCTAACCATAAAGCCATGTTGGCCAATCAGAAGCCTGGAAAAAAGGTTATTGCCGGTTCCGGTTCTGACGTAACAAGCCAAAATCTTGGTTGTGGCTAGAAGGGAAATATCAACAGGCAAAATCTCATGATAAAATAACAATAAATTAAATTTGTTACTTATCAGATTGTGTTTTATTAACGTCTAAACCTACCCTAGCAGTAATGTAAATACAGTAGTTAAATGACACAATATTGATGTGTGCATGCCCAGTGGCCGCAGCTGTATCCCTTTCCAGTCTTTACCCAAAATCTCCGGTTTCACATGACAACATTGCAACCAGAGTTTCTTAAAATCTTCACCCCAGTGTCGGGATACTGCGTTTGTGTGTGGACAAACGGCCAAACCACAGAGAAAAAGCTGCGGTTTTGAAAATATCTGTGTTCGTGTGGACAGGGCCTAAACATTACTCGCTACTAAATCTCCCACTTAACATTTATCTTGCACACACAAATAAAAACAAACATTATATACACTTAATTTTAGTATTTATTCTCCCTTTCGAGTGTCATGGCAAAGCATGCTGGGAAATCGAAAATCCCAGCCCAGTTTCAGTTCAGTTTAAGTTAAATGAAACACATTCATGAAACTCAAAACAATGAAGCAATTCAGATTACTTAAAATGTGTCAGTTTGTTACAAGTTACAAGTTATTTATTTGTCATTACACATGTACAAGTACAGTATAACGAAATGAAGTTTGGAGCAAAGCCTCCGGGCCGCAGCCGATTATTCAGGCGCCGCCCTACGCTCTCCAGAAATACAAGAATGCAGTTTAGCAAGCATTACATAGCAAAACACAACAAAACATAAACATAAACATAAACATAAACATGACACAGTACACGTGGTCCACGGGATGGGATTTTTGTATGGAGTGGGAGAGGAGATAGATAAACAGGCAGACGGTTGGAGGGGGGGGTGGGATCGGGTTAGGTTTGTGTATGGTGCGAGTGAGTCTGAGATTGCGTTGTGTGAGAATGTTAGCCATAACTTCAGACGTTTTCGAGTTCAGTTCTATGGTTTGTCCTTGAAGGGAGATAAGGCAGTGCACAGGGGAAGATAGCAGACAGCTGCCCGGCTGACCTCCCAACCGAGAGATAGGGACCAAGTGAGGTTCGTTGGGCTAGTTGATTAGGTCAGGCAAATACAATTTATTATTTTTTAATCCATTTGATGATCTTCGGTAATTTGTCCGGATCATAATCAATCAATCAGATCTGGTCCTCAGCATTCGCGTCCGGTCTGTGCAGTTTCCCTAGACATTACGTCCAGCCTCATGGCCAGACCGGTTACAGTCCGTAAAGTTCACCGATCTGACCCCGATAGAGCCCACTCTACCCTGCGTATCCGCAGTCCGGACTGCGTTATTACGGTTCAGTTCCTCAATTCCTATCACTTTCTGATCTAATTCCTTCAGACGGTCACACACAACCCCGAAGCATTCTTTAATTTCCACAGACAGCGGCTGGGTGAATTTGCTTGCAGCTGTCTTACCAATCTTCCGATAGGTCAGGGCAATCCCAAAGCCAAAGAATAGGAACCCGCCATCAATAATCCAATCATGTATAAATCTTCCGCATCCTCCACGGACAGAGCCTCCAGGCACAGGACTTGCCAGTTGTTCCATGCGTCCCTCACGTACCCTGCAGCAAAGGTCCCGTCCGGGCAGGTGGGTTCTCCCGGGGCACCCTTCCTTAGTGAGAAAATCTTGTCGATCGCGCTGATTGACCAGTTAATCAATTCCATTTCAGTATTTTCAGGAGTCCAGCAAAGCAGCAGTCAGAGAAGAGAAGAGACGAAACACTAGACAAAACAAAACAGCGCAAGAGCCAGCAGGGAGCAGAGAGAAAACACGTCTGCACGGATTGAAGGACAGAACAGGAACAGGTTTGGTGAACTCAAAAGAAAAATTAAGTTCTAAATACTCATACAAGTTGATTTGATTGAACTAATTTGTTTAATTTAAGTTTACCCAACTCAAACTAATTAATCATTTTGAGCATTAGGTTTTACAGTGCAGCTGTTATCAGAATATAACAGCAGCTAATTATGTATTTATCCACTGACCTACAGAATATGATATTATTGCTGTTGCAAATGATGATAAATTTATGAAATTAAATGTCACTAGTTCATGCACGCACTTGAATGGGTCAGTAAGATGTACAGTCTTTTTTATTCTGTCCTTAAAGTCTGTGGGCTTGGTTTCCTGAAGGCACGCTTAAAGAGTGGTTTGTTTCAGGAAACAGTTTAGCATTGCATCAATAATGAAACCAAACAGTGTGATTCAAGCTCTTCAAAACAGATGGAAGAAGTTTAAACAGACTCAACTCATGCATATGTTTATTATTAGATATGTGAATGGATTAAGTGTGTGTGTGTGTGTGTGTGTGTGTGGTAGATGCTCATCGTAATAATCAAGATAAAATGATCAATGTTTAAATTAGTAGCTGTGTGAAAGCTAGCAACTTAATTTGTCTTTATTGAAGGACTAATAGAACTGGGTTGACAAGGAAGTATGTATAGGGACATTTAATTGGCGAGCCCTGAGTGCCGTTCACTAAAAGGTATGCAAATGCAAATAATTTGATCTTTTGAATATGGGACTCAATGGTCCATAGTTCAGCTTTCCACTCTGAGGTGGAAGGCTAATCGCACGGCTCATTGAAGGAAAGCAGACAACGAAGGTCCTTCTGCAACCCAGCAGTTAATTAGCTTTTGGTTATCAGCTATCATCAGACCGGCTTTCCTGGACGCCAGAGGTGTAAATCAGAAAGAGATTGTGTTAAATTTACCACAAATGATTCACAGCAGAAGCACCCTGGGGACAACTCATCTGACGGAGTAATTACCTCAATCATTGACATCCTGCACTCGATGATGGTGCAGGTGTGTGAAGGACTGAGGTTTGACCTTCTGTTTTCCGTTCCAGATGTTCGAACTGCGTAACACAATGTGTCACTTAGAGGTATTTTAAGATTTCAACTCTTTCAACCAGGTGCATTTCTAGCCTTTCATCAGTACCAGGGTACAGACCCCCATCAAAAAGTGTTCCCTGCTTTGATACGCGTTTTATACGATATAGATATATTTGCAAGTTTTGTTTTCTACAGTGGATTGTAGGTAAATATCCATCTCATCCAGCACTCTTTTGTTTTCTGTCTAAAGCCCTAGGGGTTTGCGATTTTATTGCCATTTGAATCCAGAATGTCTGTTTTTCTCCCAGCGTAATCCCCAGCTGAATTACCTACTGTTTTTTGACAAACACCAATATCGTGTGGTAATTTAAATTGCCATTCGAATCCACATCACTGCATCCCAATTCGCATACTATCTGTCCTAAATAATATTTGAAAATAGAATTAGTAGGGGAGAGTGGGGTAAGATAAGCCATAGATAAGAGGAAATAAGGCAGAAGTACAATGAAAGAATCGAAAGTAATTTCAGGATGTTTGCTATCATTTTAAATGATCAGAATACAGAATACGGGTTCTGAAAATATGGCTTCTTATAAAAACGTCTTCCCGTGGCTCAATTTACCCCAGGTTAGGGACAATCTGATTGAACGGACCATCTGATTGAATCTGAATCAAACCATGTGAAATTAAGATAATTTACCTCTTTTAAAAAGACATTCAATAATCAAATTTCTGAATTTGAAATTAATCTGAAACAAAATGTTGAACACCAAAGTTGTAACCTTCCCAAAAACAGCCTAAATGGAGTTTGTTGAGTAAAATTAAATCCAATAAAAAACAAATTTAAATGAATAAATGTCATTGGACCTAATAAACAGTTCAGTCAAAAGGTTCTTGGCATGGTAGTTTTTCTGAAATATTGAACGTTAGGTCATTAGGGATACAGGTGGAAAGATATGATGAAGCATCTTCTGGCTCTTACCAGAGCAGGATTTGCTGTACTTATACATTGTTCCTATCAAATAAACTCAAAGTAAAACTGGTTTCTGGTTTCCTGCAACTTTCCTTCTTTTAAAGCTGCACTCTGGAACTTTACCGCCATCTGTAGTTGATATATACATAAAATTGCATGATGCTTGCTGAGTATATCTTTTACGTCGGTGGTTCTTCAGCCTTGCTCTTCTACTTGGGAGTATCTGTTAGATTGAGAAGTCCCATGGTAACCGCTGATCACCATATCAGAGCAGATCTGTCTTGCAGCACCAAGACCCCTGACAGTAAGAAGAACTTCCATCAAAACATATATCAGAAAAAATGCCATATGAGCAGTAAGTGCCATTTGAGATTTGCATCTCATTTTGGCACACTCTCCATCTCCCTTGTTTATTGCAGACTCTCCGTTCGAGGTTTTTTAGTTTTGAAATAGGTTTTCCAGCGATCAATGAGGGTTGCTGTTCATACAGAACTGTAATTTATGAAATAGAGCTGTGCAGTGAAGCCAATATCTGCACCTGTAGCAATGGAGTAAAGTGATAGTGTGTTTGCTCCTCCACCATTGACGCTTGCTGTGACAAATTCTGCCGAGATAGATCTGATTTGTAAAATTGTAAAATGTTTTTTGTTGTTGTTTTGTGTGTGTGATATTAGTAGAAGTAGTCTTTCAGATTCAAGGACCAGAACTAACTAACTAACTATATATATATATGTGTGTGTATATGTATTTCTTGATAAATTACGTATATGTCTATTAGGGTGGTCCTCAAGAGAAGCGCCCTTTCTTTGGGTGCTTTTTGATAAAATATTTTGCCTTTTGTAAGAAAATATTTGGGCAAATCCGACTTAACCACTGCCACATGCGGGTTAAACATTGTGTTGTGCAAGTGTAGACGGTCCATGCAACAACTGCACGCCATGAATCATTAGTTAAGCGTTAGTAAATAGTTAATTCATCATTAATAAATAATTAATAGACATTAATAAGCAGTTCATAAATACAGCTATAAATGCTTTATTCTTGATTTATAAGCATATCTATAATGTCTTTAATAATTGTATTTTCATACTTTATTAATGATCAATTTATCATTTCTAAATTATGTATTACATTATTTACAAACCAGTTATTTTGGAGTTGTCAGTGGTTATAAGATCATTTCAAAAGTGTAAGCAGATGATTAATAAAATATTTAAATGTACATTTATACATCTTGTTATTTAGACACATAGTAATGCTTACTCAGTGTGTTAAATGCTTTATTAACATGCATTCCTACTGTAATTCATGATTCATTCAGGTAGAAAACATTTAGTAGTTGTCAGATAACTATTTCTGTGAGCTCATCTAAAGTGAGGACTTCGTAACGCTTTTACCAATTAGATTTGTACATTTTAAATGTACATTTAAATAGTTTATTAATCATTTTCTTACACTTTCTAAATGGTCTTATGAATCACTGACAACTCCTAAATAGCGGGTTGGTAAATAATGCAATGCTTCAATTAGTGATGGGGCCAATCTGATCCAGTATCAGTATCGGGACCGATACCAGCGTAATTCATGTATCGTATTTTCCCGATATCTGATATCCATGAGCCATGTCTGCGCTTTAACGTTGTCTGCTGAAATGACTCCAAAAGTGATTCCCACCGGCTTGTCTGCTAGCTGGCTGCAAACTGTGGAATGGATTTCCTGAACGGAGGTGCAGCTCAATGAGACACCCCCCGCTCAGGAAATCCATTCCGCAGTTTGCAGCCAGATAGCAGGATAGCGTTGAGCAGCATTGTGGCTAGCCAACATGTCCGCTGTGTGGAAATACTTCACACTGGAAACACAGCAGAGCAAGACAGAGAGACGGAAGCTCCCCCACGTCGTACAACACAACGAACGCAATCAAACATTTAAAAAAGCACCACGTTGAAGAGCACAAGGATTTTTTTTTAGCCAGGGGGCAGAAAGACAATGGGAGCCGTCAGGAATCACTTCTGGGGTCATTCCAGAAGCAAGGTAAACCCCAGGCAGACAGCGTAAAGGTTAAAGGGATTACCGAGAAGTTGCATAACTTCATCGTACGCGATGACCAACTGTTATCAGTGGTGGAAAACGCTGGATTTCGTAGCCTGATTGAACACTTGCAGCCACGGTATAGTTTACCATCCAGGAGATATTTACCTTGATTTGTTGATGCTACAAG
Source organism: Paracanthobrama guichenoti (assembly GCA_018749465.1). NCBI lineage: Eukaryota > Metazoa > Chordata > Actinopteri > Cypriniformes > Gobionidae > Paracanthobrama > Paracanthobrama guichenoti. Next base: position 23,254,631 of record CM031956.1, read on the forward strand.
AGCCAGTGTACTTGCTCTGTGCTGTTCAGATGCACACTGTTTTATTGATAGTGTGTGTGTAAGATATTTCAAGACTCAAGTATTTGACATTTTGGGAATGTAATAAATATTGACATGATCGATTTGAAACCCTTACAGAATGTTTTCAGAATGGGATTGTTCCTGTTAACAGGATTTCCTGTTTTTCTGACTTCCTTTTCTGACCTTATATTTACCTCAAATTGTCCAGTATCCATATCACCCTGTAGCCCAAGACTGGTTTCCCACTGAAGCTAAGCAGGGCTGAGCCTGGTTAGTAGCTGGATGGGAGACCTCCTGGGAAAACTAGGTAGCTGCTGGTAGAGGTGTTAGTGAGGCCAGTAGGTGGCGCTCACCCTGTGGTCTGTGTGGGTCCTAACACCCCAGTATAGTGATGGGGATACTATACTCTTAAGAAGCACCGTCCTTCGGATGAGACGTTAAACCGAGGTCCTGACTCTCTGTGGTCATTAAAAATCCCAGGGTGTAACCCCGGCATCCTGGCCAAATTTGCCCATTGGCCCCTGTCCATCATGGCCTCCTAATAATCCCCATAAACCGATTGGCTTCATCACTCGGTCTCCTCTCCACCTATAGCTGGTGTGTGGTGGGCGTTCTGGCGCAATATGGCTGCCATCGCATCATCCAGGTGGTGCTGCACATTGCTGGTGGTTTAGGAGATTCCCCCTTCTATATGTAAAGCCCTTTGAGCACCTAGAAAAGCTAATAATATTTATTATTTATTATCATTAAGCAAATTATTATTATTATTATTATTATTATTATTATAAGTTTCCTTTTGGGATATACATGCATACATGTGTACATATCATACTTGCCTGTTGAGAGGAGTTTATTTCAGCATCAAATAAAATCAACAATAATATTAAATAAAATAAAAAAATACTGTTTAAAGGTGAAGTATGTAGTTTCTGCGACATTACTGCCACCTAGCGGAATTACAAAAATACAGCATATTTTGTCACTTTTGCGAGTCGGGCCTGACTCAACTGCTTTTACGGGTGCTTGTGAAGGCATCAAAGAGCCCTGCAAAGAGTAGTGCGCTTATCCGAGCGTATCTCAGGGTCAGCTCTCCCGTCTCTGCAGGACGTCTACACCAAACGCTGCAAAGGTAGAGCTACCAAGATCATCAAGGACTCTAATCACCCTGCAAACCCTCATTTCACGCTGCTACCATCTGGTAAGCGCTTCCGAAGCCTGATGGCCAAAACTGAGAGACTCAGGAGGAGCTTCTTCCCCAGGCCATCAGACTCCTGAACTCAGTCACTTAACATCACGTGACTTCACTCGGATAAACATCGATACACTGACATTGCACTGCACTTTCTGTTCTCGTTGTTACTGTGTAACAACCTGTTATAAACCTGTTTGCACATTATACTCTTATACATTTGTTAACCACATATTTATAAGTCGACAGTTTACCTCACTTATTTTATTCCACTTCTTTATTTATTTATTTTTTTCTACTTGATTTATTTATAATTATATTATATATATATATATATATATATATATATATATATATATATATATATATATATATATATAGTTTTTTTATTCTATTTCTATTATAATTTCCTCCTTGTGTTTTTAACTGTGAATTTGCACTGTCCATGGAGCGCACCTGTTTACATTTCACTGCCGGTTGTATATTCTGTATATAACTGTGTATGTGACAAATGTACGCTGCTTTCAATAATATTTTAGGAATACTTTAGCTGTGTTATGAGAGTAAGCAGCTGAGTCTTTAGCTAGAGTGAACGCGATCGCTTAAACCCTTTCAACTGATCTGCACCAAGAGCATTTTTGATATAACACTCCACCTAAAAAAGTTTTACTAAATCACTGCTCGCCACTGGTGTGTGTGTGTGTGTGTGTGTGTGCGTGCGTGCGTGCGTGCGTGCGTGCGTGTGTGTGTGTGTGTGGTCCTGGTAAACCTTACCTAGTGACTTTTTTTGGTCCCCATGAAGTAAACAACAAATCATACTAAATGTTTATTTATTTATTTTTTTCTGAAAATGTAAAAATGCAGAACGTTTTCTGTGATGGGTAGGTTTAGGGGAAAGAACATACAGTTTTCATAAAACATGGAAACCTAACATAGACTAATAGACTAGACATTGACTCGAAATCAGCAGGCTTGAAGAGACTATTTTGACTTTTAAGGATTTGACTATGTCCTAATTTGTTATTTTTGATCTTGGATTTCATTTTTAAGGATTGTCATTAGTTATGTCTGAATTAGATGCTAATGGTTACTCTCCACACAGAGGAGGTGATGGAGCCCTCGGCAGGTGGTTTTGGAATGGAAATATTACGTGTGGCTGATCCTTTAGATGAAAACTCAACCCAACGGCTATGGTACAGCCTAAAGACTTGAGTAGATTTGGTTTTCTTCTGCATCCTCTGTTCTACATTAAATTTTCATTCTGTTTCTACAAAGCGGCTCTGAAAGCCACAGGCTGGTTGTATGGCTCTGAGAACACAGCACAGCAAGAATTAAGTTTAACTGAGTTCATGGCGGAGATCAGAGTGGATGTGAGTGCAAAGTCTGTGTGCATTTGAAATTCTCTCTGGCGCTCCGTTGTAAATGCTTTCATAGTGTGAGACCGAAACAGTTAATCTCAGTGTCTTTATCTCCTTAGAGACCTTTTTTGGATCTCCAAGAGCTCATAGAAAGTGCTCATTAAAATAAGGTTAGCTTACTGTTGCAAAACATAAGTGCTCTAGGCAACCTCAGCGGGTTTCAACTTTGACTCCTCAAGTGTTTACTGGGTGTCCTATTCTGAGAGCTGTAGTGAATTAATTTAAAGGGCATGACATGAGGAATCAAATTTGCCTTGATCTTTTGACATATAAGAGGTCTTTGTACCATTAAAACATCCTGCAAATTTCAGAGCTTAAAACATCCTCCTGAAAACAACTGGTTTTGATATTGCGGGATCTGTGACGTCACACATCACAATAACATTTGCATATGACGGCCTCCAGAGCAAGACATCATTGCACTACAGGCCTCGCCTACTAGCAGTCGTGTAATGGCTGACACTTGACACTGGATGTACCACCGGCGGGTCCAAAAGCAAATAGAACCCATAATAAATCACTGATGCTGTCTACACTGATGTGTGTTCGGTTTCTGACATACTCCACTCGCTTGAGTCTGCCGACAACAGGACAAATGGCTTTGATGCATCCAGTTTAAACGGCTTATTTTTGTCTCTGTACAGACTTCAGAAGGATCCTAGTGTTGGAAACAATCGGATGGTTTATTTTAATGGCGTCCTGGATTGCGTTGGAGGACTATATGTGACCCGGGCTGGCAAAATGAGTCAGAATGTGCATGGGCTGATTTCGAGCTACAGGCAAAAGATTTTGAGGTTTTCACAAAAATGAGTTCATTAAGCTCTTGTCTAGCCATCCCAATGCTCCAAATAGCAATTAAACATCTAAAAGTTTCTTTATTTGTTTGTTTTCTGAGAGGAGTGTCTTTCCATTATCCACGAAAACTGACGTTTTCTCTACTGGCTTCTCGGCATTTGGCGCTTCCCCTCAGCAGAAGTTTGGTATCATTTTAAAGCGCAGTATTCCAACTTTGTGAATATTCATAGCGAATTCTCAATGGCATGAGTCTGAAGAGCCCGATCACATGAAAATGCGTATAAATAATACGAGTGTGCAATCTCGTGTGGAATGGCGTATTATACACACAAATCCCCCAGCCCCCCACCTCCATCCCACCCAAGAGTGTGTCATATACACAGCATAAATTGCGTATCATATGCACACGAAAAACTGCATACCATATGCATGCCAAAACTCATTTTGCCGTATACATTCCACGACATTGCACACTCGTACTATTGATATGCATTCTCATGTGATCGTGGTGGTCTGAACCAATGAAATGTGATTTTCAAACAAGACGATCTCGCGCTGACTGACAGATCCGACACATGCGGACAAAGATACACCTCAGACACACTGAAAACAAAAGTGTGTTGGATTTACATGATTTAATTGTGTACATCGGTCCCACATGAATCAATTAAGTTAAACAAACATAATTTGTTCATGTAACTTCAACATCATGGGATGAATACATTTTAAGTGACCCAATTAAGTAGTCTCAAAGTGAATTTTACATGGCTCTCTGACATGATTCAGGCATTCAATTTTATATATTCATTTGTCCACTTCAATTTCATATACTTTAATGTTACACAACTGAATTATAATACTGCACTGGCCAGTTAACAAACTTTTAGCTAGTAATAGCTCACTTTAGCGTCTTAAATACTAAGCTCCTTCAGCAAAGCTGTTATGACGTTAGTTGCATTAGTCCACAGCTTAAGCAAATGCCCCACTCTACTGTAATTTAAATTGTTCTAATAATTCCAACATAATTGAATATTAAACACTATTAAACACAGTCAAGTTTCCCCCTTTCTCATCTTGCTCAAAAATACATAAAATAACACTTTACATATAAAATAACATTTACTCTCTTGATTTAGCCATATGCAAAGCATGCTGGGAACTAACAAAGCCCACCCAGTTTCAATTAATGCAGCACAAATCATTAATGTAATCTCGACACAAACGGATTAAGTAAACTTCAATTTGACTTATATTTAAGTGGATTGAACACAATCAAATTAAGTTAGGACAAAGTGTATAGCAATTGTGTTGCTTTAGCTCATTTTAATTAAGCAATTTGAACAAGCAGTAAAAAAAATGTTTTCAGTGCAGCGCGAGATGAGGGGGGTAGTTGAATATATATTTCTCCTATAGATATTTGGTTTTCATTTGATGTGTGCCATTTTTTGTGTTATTACCAGGGATTTTAATGTATGGTTACCTAGGTGATTTTGTTTTGGAAACTAGGAAACTTTAACTAGATTTTTCTCAAAATTGACTTTGCTGACTGTATCGACTTCAACCATGTGTAGCTCAGTCATTTAATAGAGAATGTGAAAATAATGTCATTTTTGAAAATGTGCTCATTGTGACTCATTTTGCCAGCACGGGTCACATATACATTTTATTTAAATGGAGCATCTGCCCCTTAAAATCAAATAATTTCAGATAGAGGGTCAGAATGAAAGCTGAAAATAATAATTCATATGCACTTACGTTCTTGTTCACTTATCAAAGTGTTTGTGGTCAAGAAGTCCACGAGACCGCAGGGTGCCCCCATTTGTCATTTTAGGTTTCAGAAGAGTCCTCGCAAATGCGCCCACTTTGTGGCCGATATGCGCCCTCTGTGCACTTTTGCCAAGTCTGCACTGAAGCGAGCAGGAGGTGTGGACTCGTAGGAAGATTGCTAGTGTTTAGGGTGCCATGCATTTGGGACAGGGCTATAAAATAAAGTACTACCACTGTGAAACATCCTGAACAAGTCGTGCTTGCAAAGGTGGTTCAGGTTGATCAGCTTGTTCTTCTCAACTGTCATGCTCAGACTCCGGCTCTAGTACAGCAAAACTGATAGTTAGCGTAGTTCCAGTAGTGTTTACAGCACCTCAGGATGCCTCTAGAGATGATACTCACCAGTTATGGGAAGGGGTGTTACATTTGCAGCACACTCTAAGCGTTACGGAAAGCGGGTTTTAAAGAAACCGACATGAGCCGATGAGTTTTTTAACATTTAGATGATGTAAATGTTTCTAGTAGACAAGCTTATGAACCTGTAAAAGAGCATGATAGGACCTCTTTAACTAACTGTTAAAAATATCAGGTGTCTACTGTTAACTTACTGTTCTGGTTTACACACACACAGTGGATTCAATTACGTCTTGTCCTTTAGTATTATTTTAATTCATATTTTTACATTTATTTATAGAATGTCTATTTACACCAAGTGCAAATAGCTCGTCTTGTTGGCAGATGCTTTTTACACTAACTCTGCCCACCAGTCTGACTGAGCCAGAGAAAATTACAAAAGAAATCCCAAAGTATTTACTAGAGGAAATGAAATGTTAATGGGGGTGTAGGGGATGGCTTTAGGGATAGGGACAAGTAATGTGACAATAAAAGTGTCAGGGTCATGTTTCCTTCCAGTTTAGTGTTGTTAATCACCTTGTTATTTTCTGATTAATTACACACGTCTCATTTATTTCCATAGGTTGCTTCTGTATATGCTCCCTGTTTTGTTCAGGTCTTTGTCAGTCATCGTCTGTATTGGTTGTGTTTATAGTTCTCTTATTTCCTAAGTAGTCTAGTTTCTAATAAAAGACTATTTCATGAGATTGCCTGCATCAAGCATCTTTGGATAACTAATCCACATTACAAAAGCAGTATCCATTTATTCAATACAATCATTAATACTGAATATGTTGCTATTATTGCATGCTATTTTAAAATATACTACAATACACTGAGATACAAATAGTATCTACTACTATAAATAGCATTTACACTTGCAAATAGCATCTAAATAGTGTATAAAACCCTGCTATTTGCACTTAGAGTAAATAGCATTTAACCTTTACATTTATGCATTTGACAGATGTTTTTAGCTAAAGTGATTTAAAGTATATTCAGGGTATACATTTTATCAGAATGTGTATTTCACGGGAATAGAATCCATGACAACAGCTAGCATGAATATTTTTCTCCTGCCATGGAAACATTACAGAAGAAAAATGGGTTGTGAATGCCATTTCATGTTGACTTTAAGACTAAGGGCCAGATTTACTAAAAGGGAAAATTTAGCGTAAGAGCGCAATTCCAGAAAAGCGTTGATGAGAGTGGACAGTTCTGCACGTGATCATCTGACGACGTGCAAATTAAAGCACACAGACGCAGGATTTATTTCCATAATGACCAACGCAATCAACCAGTTAACGTCTGGTTTAAGACGTGCTTTTTTGGGACTGTAAATAATGGCGCAAGCCTTAGTAAATCATCTTGTGTGCTACATTTAAATACTCTCCTGCTATAAATACTGCATTTGAAAGGGAAACTCCTACAAATGTATATGCAATAAGGTCAGCAGCAAAAATAACTGCGCTAATGCAGGCCCTGTCAGCGCTAATTCATCACTGCGTGTCTTTAGTAAATCTTGACAGTAGTTTTTAACAGCAAAAGAGGGTTTGCGCTGGAGCAAGCTGTTAGTAAATCTGGCCCTAAACCTACTGTAGCGCAGCAATAACAAACCTCGAGTACCTCGATAAAACCGTAAACCATCTGTTTTCAAAGTAAAGAACATTTATTATGTTCACACCAGATTCATAAATCATTTTTCACACTGAATCAGAGCTGTAACACTGAGATTTAACATTTAAAACAATGGTAAATACTAATAAAAAAATGGCAGTGGTGTTTTATCTCATAAATCACCTGAGCTTCTTCTATTAAATTATTAGTGTTTCTTATTAGAAACTGTATCTCTACAGGGTTTGCTGCTATGCAATTCAATAATAATGAAGGCTTCAGATGCACCTTTGAAACATTTCCTGTAATGGGAAGTTAAGCTCATCGCCTCTAAATTAATTGACATGGTAACCTAAAGTTTTTATAGTACAATTGCTTATAGAATGAATGGCAACCATATTCCCAATCAAGTCACGTTTGTCCAATGTCCATTTTCATTGATCATAATTAAAAAGCATTGCTATAGGTCAAAGACTCTGAGGAAGTGACGGATGAGCAAAGTATTTTACCATGTCACTGAAGTAGCAATGACCCAAAATGCTGTTCATTTTCTAATGGTCTTTGATGTGTTAATGGGATGTGGCTATATCATTCCGGTCTCTCTGCGGTGTGGGTCAAGGGGAAGTTCAACTCTTCATTACGAATCACTGTGGACTGGAGGTTTCTCTGTTCTTCTGTAATTGCTCAGTGGAGGGTGAGAACCTTGACTGTCCTGTTCACACTGATCCTCACTGTGCAGTAAATACTTGTAATTTACCAACAAAGTATTTTCATTTTAGGGAAACTTAAAACATAATATATTACGTTTAACTCCACCACATTCCAGAAATATAGAAATCCACTGCTAACAAATTGTTCTTTGAGATATTTAAAAGAAAAACTTTTCCTTTTTAAATTCTTTGCGCTTGCCAGTTGCTAGAAAAAGGATCTGACACATATTCCAGGATTGTTGGTGTGAAGTCTTTGACTGGACAGTCGGGCACCATGGCTCACCCTGTTTGACAGGCCAGAGCCGCAGAGCTCTGACAGAATCTCTTGTTCAGATTTTATGTGTGCGGCAGCTCTTCTCTGAAGGAGGCATCACAGAACTCTGGCTTTATCAGCAATGCGTCATCTGACCCGTGCATTTTTAAACTGACACATCCAAAGAACAGACAATGCCTGCAGACTTGACAGGACTCACAGCCTTCTGGTTTAATCAGTTCAGTCACAACTCAGCAGATCAATAGATGTCAAAGATAAGGATATACTTTTAGAAAATGAGCACATGGCCTGACTTAAAAACAAATATATCTAGGCTTGTTGTAAAGTTTTGTAAAGATTGTGTTGAAAAATGTGAGTATAGTTATTCACTTAGTGACACCTAGTACTGCTTGAAATCTCGAAAAAATTTTACCTATTCAGTTCATCTATTTTAAAACGCACACACACACACACATACACACACGTCTGATTCACTGGGATTCTCCATATCTATATATACACTATATTGCCACATGTTTTGGGACGCCTGCCTTTACATGCACATGAACTTTAATGACATCCCATTCTTAATCCGTAGGGTTTAATATGGAGCTGGCCCACCCTTTGCAGCTATAACAGCTTCAACTCTTCTGGGAAGGCTTTCCACAAGGTTTAGGAGTGTGTTTATGGGAATGTTTGACCATTCTTCTAGAAGCGCATTTGTGAGGTCAGGCACTGATGTTGGACGAGAAGGCCTGGCTCTCAGTCTCCGCTCTAATTCATCCCAAAGGTGTTCTATCGGGTTGAGGTCAGGACTCTGTGCAGGACAGTCAAGTTCCTCCACACCAAACTCACTCATCCATGTCTTTATGGACCGACGCTTTGTGCACTGGTGCGCAGTCATGTTGGAACCGGAAGGGGCCATCCCCAAACTGTTCCCACAAAGTTGGGAGCATGAAATTGTCCAAAATGTCTTGGTATGCTGAAGCATTAAGAGTTCCTTTCACTGGAACTAAGGGGCCAAGCCCAACCCCTGAAAAACAACCCCACCCCATAATAATCCCTCCTCCACCAAACTTTACACTTGGCACAATGCAGTGAGTGAGAGTATGTGATAGTGTGGATTTCTGACGTGTAATACATTAATGCAATTTTAAGTAATACATTTTTTTTCTGTTTTGTAAAGAAGTTGGATACACCTTTAAATTGCTAAAGAGCTAATTAAATTACTTAATTAAAAGTGCAATTCAGTGTTGCATTCTCAGCGTTGATGCATGGAGCTGTTATTAAAGATATTAGTGTAATGTCTTCCTTAGTTTTGTCTGTCAGGTCAAGTACTGTCATTGCACAGCAGCAGCAAGTTATGTATAGTTTACCAGGCGTGACCACTGTCCTGCAGAGTTAAACACCCCTGCTTCCCAATTAAACACCCCTGAAACAGCTAAACAAGGCCTTACTAGGCATAGTAGAAATTTCCAGGTAGATGTATTGAGGCAAGTTGGTTCTAAACTCTGCTGGACAGTGGCCCTTCAGGACAGAGTTTGGAAACCCATGATTTATACAGTAGGTAGGTACCTGAAAAATAACATGGCACAGACACAAACTACCAGCAAACACTGAATCAGACTATTTAAATGTTAAGCAAGCAATCTCACTAGCTGAAAAATATACAGAGGTCAATCAGCTTGTGCCATGCAGTAAATGATGTGTTAAATAGCAGGTAAAAGACCCATGAGCCGGTGCTAATCCAGAGTTTCATGACTGAACTATTTCATGTTTTGACAAAGAAAGCGATTTTTAACATGTTGTGACTGGTTATAACAATGCCCAGAGGACTGGAACATGGAAAGAAAGAGCAATTTTTCCATTTGCAGGAGAAGATTGTTTCTGTCACAATTCACTGGTTCAGAGATCAGGCTGTTCATGGATAGTAAACATGACCTCTTCTTCCTTTCTGTTGTTCAGGTTTCATATTTTATTGCACATGAACACACAGAAGTAAGTTCCAAGTACTCACTGGGTCCACCATTGCCTTGGGAGCACTAAAGTCAAAACACTTAACATGTCAAAACACTTAACATGGCCAGACTGTGATCAGAAGGCCCTCAAAACCACAAACCTGAAATATCTGCTTCATGTTCCTGAGCAGCAGGACTGTTGTTGCTCTTGTATTAATTAATATGTCCATGGCATCAGTGCTGTGCTGCTTCCTGTTTGAAATAAAAGTGAGATGAAGGCAGCTTTGAAGTTTGCAATGTCACATTAGAGAAAAGATGTGAAAGAAGCAGCCCTCATTAGAGTGTGAGTGCCCGACATGTTGTCACTCCTCTCAGTAAGATATGTCTTAATGAATGAATTTGCTAGTTCTACAAATTCTACACCATTCTATACATTAATGATGAGTAAATATGCACATGTCAAATGTGTGATGTTTGCTCATCACAAGTATTACTGAAATGACTGGTGTAGTGATGGTTTAGAACTAGCACAAATAAGAAAAAGTAGGGAACTAGGATTGCAGAGATTAAACAAAATCACATCTGTGACACCCTATAGTCTCATGAACTTCACAGACATCTGCAAGTAAAGGCCACAAGACCATGTAGGGGCTATTTGGAAAACAATTCAGGAAAGGGTAAACAAGTGGGAATACTCAGTGTCGGGACAGTAACCTGAAACCATTGACAAGAAGAAAGTCTCAGGTTGTGACTGCTTTCCTGTAGCTCAAACAATAAGAGTGTGGCGCTAGCAATGCCAAGGTCATGGGTTCGATTCCCAGGGAAAGCAAGAACTGACAAAATGTAAAAATGTGTACCTTGAATGCAATGTAAGTCGCTTTGGATAAAAGTGTCTGCCAAATGCATAAATGTAAATGACTGTAACTATGTTTCCCTGAGAAGGAAACAAGATGCTGTGCCTGATTTTATGAATCTATGAGGAACGCCTTGGCGTGATCACGTCTGAAGCACGTGTGCGACTATTCTAATTCTGATTGGCACAACACGACCCTGTAATGCAGAAGTCCAAATTCAGGCTATAAAATCTGATAAATGTTTGCGGAGAGGCCTGCCACATCACACACTTCTTGGAGGGAAACTCCTGACCTTAAAGCCTTTGATGTGCCTTGTAGGCTGTAGAGAAAGCCTCAACAATTCACTTGCTTATTGACTGCTTGGAAGCTGGGGAACCGAAGCATACCAGCAGCTGTCTTAGACCACTATGCAGTGACTAGGACATGACACTGAAGAGCCTTTACAGGGTAGAGCATGTTTAGATTCTCTTGGTCCGCTGACACGAATGGAGAAGGATTAAAGGCCTGCAAGGTAACTGGACGTGCAATTTTAGTTGGAACTTTAGGCACGACTGGGTGAAGAATCGATTTGATCCCACCAGGAGCACCTTCTAGGCAGGAGGAGGCAACTGACAGGGCCTGCAAATAACAAGCAGAACTTTTTGAGATGGATTTCATGGGCTCGAAGGGTGCCAGAGACAACCCTTCAAGAACCACGACCAAATCCCAGGACGGGGAGACCAAGAGTTACCAAATGGTGTCTCCCCAAAGGACCATCGCCTAATGGGGCGTGGAAAGCAGTTATGGCCGCTACGTAAACCCTAAGCATTGAGGGGGATAGACCGGCAGAAAAACTATCCTGAAGGAACTCCAGCACTGAAGCCACTGGGCAGTTAACTGGGTCAAAATAGTGTTATTTACACCATAAAGTGAATACTCTCCACTTTAAAGTGCCCAGTTTTTTTTAATGGAGGAAACCCTACAGTTTAGGATGGTCTCAACAACCCTGGATAAGAGACCATAGTTTAAGAGTTGATCCCCCTCAGGGGCCAAATCCATAACTTCCACATCTCTGGCCAGGGGTGATAAATTGTGCCCCCGGTCTGCGATAGAAGGTCCCTCCTGATGGGAATCTCCCAAGGAGAGCCCCCCAGGAGAGATATAAGGTCCATAAACCACACTTAGGCCAACCAGAATGGGCTGAATAGGCTTTCTTCACCAAAAGAGAGATTGGTTATCCTGTTCCAGTACCTGAGTCTGCTCAGGGCTTACTAATGAGAACAGAACCTTGTTGAAGCATGGCGGACAGGAACCAAACTAAATTCTGTATCCCTTTTCTGTAGTTTGCAGGACCCATTGAGACACATCTGGCAGAGTTTCCAGGCTACCAAAAAGTCACCTGAGACTGACCTCTGGTGTATTCTGAGAAATAAGCTTGATGCCCTGAAGTGGATGCAAGGATGGCAGCAAGGAACAGGTAGCGGGGTTGGCAGATCGATGGGGTGCACACTTAGGCCTGGTGTGAGCCAGTTCTCCTCGGAGGGGCCCACCCTTGACATCCTGAGCCCTAAAGCATCAGGACTTTTACCTTAAAGAGATATCATTCTCTCCAGAGTGCCATCTGGTGCAGGCTGAGTAATTTGTCCGATGCCCTGAAGCAGATGACCGGCAGGGAACAACCAAACATACTTCTCCAATACCCTTCACGGAGGGAATGAGCCTTCAGGTTCCGCAATATTCCCTGGAGGAGACTGGGACAAAAGCTCACTGGAAACCGCTGCACTCCGAAACACCAAAGGTGGCGGGGTTGGCAGACCAGCTTCCCCAATTTTTTTAATTTTTTATATAGACATCTTACTCCTCAAAGCTAGATGACTATACAACCATTTCATTCCTCAGAATTAAATGCAGCCATAATCCACCAGACAAGTGAACAGGATCTGGATGACTGGTTGAATATACTATATTATTATGGCCATCTATAGAGCTTAAGGGAATCTCCTGTCTACTTATAGTTTTCTCCGCATTATTATTATTATTTTACTGCGGACTCGTAATCCATGCCTTGACTCGGCAAACGTGACATCCAAACCACTTGATTCTTTATTGCATATGATTTTACAGGAGTCAACAGGAGCGGAGCTAAAACTCCCGATAGTGCATGCCTGTACATGTCGGGACATTTCATGAATAAACACAGCCAGGCCCCTCAAGAGCTGACTGTGCATGCTCCGCTCCCAAGCAGACCACACACAGATCATGTTTGTCACCTGCCATAATGAGAAGACACACAGATATTAAATGCTGCTTATTCTTTTTTTCTTTATTATGACAAACAAACGCCAAATAAGACGTTACACAGAATGCTTGCTGAAGACACAGAAGCTAACACTGCTTTGTTGTGGGTATCCTTTATAGTAGCTAGTATGCTGTCACGCATTACAGGCTGACGTTGCGGCAATCAGAATTTGAATAGTTGCACATGTGCTTCAGACACAATCACACCAATGTGTTCCCCATAATGTCATCAAATCAGATGGAGTGTCGAGTTCCCTCGAACAGGAACAAATTGTATTGTGTGTACACTACATTACATGCATCTTGACCCCAATTGTCTTTTGTTTTTTTTGTTTTTATTTATTGTCATTGTTTAGAGTGTTTATATTTCATAGTTTGTCATGTCTGTAAGTTACACTGCACTGTGTTAATTTGCATAATAGTTGAGATTTCTTCATTATGATAATTTCACCAATATGTATCTCATTGTTTGTGTGGCTTCTGTTTCTATCACACCTCCTTCATCACTAATGCTTCGCTTTATATTCTGTGCACATCTGTGGGTGTTGTTTTGAAGCAAATTGTTTAATAACGAACAGCAATGAACATTACAGATGAAGGAAACAACACTCACTGTGACAGGGCCTCTCTCTGGGGAACTCAGAGGACTCAGGGTCTGACCCAGTACCCACACTTGCTGTCTTTGTAATTGACCACTTGTCTACTTACACTACATGACATATTTCCTGTATTTGGCAGAAATTGGCATACGAGTAACAGGACAGAAAACCTTATTCAGATATCAAAACAGAAAAAGACGTCATTCTTCCATTCTAGAATCAACACTATGATCATCAGCCTACACAAGCCTTTTTAACTTTCTCATGCCTCATCCACCTACTCTGCCATCCACAGTCTTTGCTAATGACTTAACACACTTCAAAAACAAAGTAGTCGTCATTCTCCAAAAGCTGCACGTACAATATTCTCCAGCTTTTTAAGCAATGTGAAACAAGCCCTAATGATCCCATTCCCTCTAAGAGGTATCGTCAGATCTTATATATCAATACATCCCTATCCAATGGAACTGTTGCATGCATTAGCCTTTAAGATTGACTGTGTAACATCAGTGCCTTAGGATCCTATTTAGATCAAATCAAACACTACTCTAGACTGGGTAAACCCAGCCTGATCTGCCGGTGATTTGATTTCGCCCTGCAGCTCAGGCTAGAAACCTGTACATTCATTTCTACTGCTTCTGTTACACATTTGCGGGAACCAATCACAGACTGGCCTATCCACCTGGCGCGCTATTGGTGGGTTTAACACAATGACGGATAGAGAAGGTGGATTGATGCCTGTTGATCACGCCTCTTGTGGTCTGATTGGTTGAAGGTCTATCCAATTGCGTACAGAATCATTTGAATTATGCTCGTTGATCACGCCTCTTGAGGTCTGATTGGTTGAAGGACTATCCAATTGCGTACAGAGTAATTTGAACTATGCCCGTTGATCACGCCTCTTGAGGTCTGATTGGTTGAAGGACTATCCAATTGAGTACAGAGTCATTTGAACTATGCCCGTTGATCACGCCTCTTATGCAGTAGAAAATACAGAGCAGACTCCTCAGACCAATGTTCAATCTTAAATTGAGCTTGGTCTGGTGATAGCCAGACAAACACTACTCTTGTTTCACCATTTTTTTTCTGGGATGATTGCTTTTTACCCAGCCTTTGTACTAAATCACAACCTACTTTAACCCTATCAGAAATATTTGTCATTGAATAATTTAAAACAATGCACTGGCTTTTTTCAAAATATCTCAATTTCATCACTAAATTTTGAATGAAATATGGAAAAACAAGCTTTCTGTGTGTCTTCAGTGTTGAACAGCACAGAGGTTATCAGGGAAATATTTACTTTGTGTTAATTTGACAATGTATCTTTCATCTACCTACTATTAGAGTATAAACCAATATCTTCAAAATATTTTATTTTAACATCAGTTAAGAATGATTGTTCCCTCTTTGTTCTATAATGGTTTCACCCATACCATGACTAAATTATCTGTAGGCTACATACAATATTGTAAGCATATATGGCCCACTGCCCTTATATAATTGTTTTAATTCTATATTATTGCCTTTTTAATTATATATAATTGCCACAATGTACTAAAGTGATAATTCCCAAATGCGGCATTCAACAATAATCGATAGTATATCATGAAACGATTAGTCTCGACTGGCAACACGATTTGACTCACGTGAGCTCCAAACCTTTTTTTTTTTTTTTTTTTTTTTTTTTACGGTCTATGTTTTGAACAGAGAGTAATAATCAGTGCAGGGACTCGATGAATCAGAGGAAATGGACAGCATTGAGTCAAAGCTCAAAAAGCGAAATTACTGACCTCTTCAGGGCTTCAAATGCAGGTCAGTTTCACATGTAAATAGGCTACTGTGGTTTTGTTAAGTATTAAACGGCTAGCAAATGTTTGCAGTAGCACCCCATTACTATCATCATTCAAAAAACTGTATGCTATCATTATTATCTATCGTAAAGTTACAATAGTAATTTAGATATTCACATTGATTTATAGGTTTGGAGTGAGCTAGGGCAGACAACAACACAAAGAATATGAGTAATAATGCAATAACATGTTCAGTATTATTATTTTTGCAATTTAGAAGAAGTGATGGGTACAAGAAAAGTAGAAAAAAAGTACACAGAGAGAGAGAGAGAGAGATCAGGGCAAAATATGAGAATGAAAAAAAAATGGAAGTGAAGGTGCAGTTCAAGAGAGAACCTTTAATTATTTTGCACGGCCCCAAGGCATTTACTTTCAATAAAAATTAAGAAAATGTTCTAAAAGTGGAAATAAAGTGCCTAATGAAATGTTTAATAATAGTAAAAGCATTTATTGGGTAGGGGTAGGGGGCTTTATTGTCCCATTAAGGCAGCATTCATTTAATAATTTTAATAAATATAATCATTTACACTCTGTTATTATTGCATCCTGTTAATGTACTACAATACTGAGGTGTAAATAGTATGCATCTGTCAAAATAAAGTATAAATGGCATCTAATTATTATATACACATATTGCAAAAGAACTGCTACTTTTATATGGTGTAAATAAAATATATCACTATTTTGACTTAGTAAATAGCATCTACAGCTAATATCTACAATCTACAGTGTAAATATCATCTATCGCTAAGAAAATGTTATTTTCACTTGGTGTAAATAGCCGCTGCCTAAAAAAATCCATCACTTTTGCCAGCATTGTTTGAAGATTGAAGATGGATTGAATGTGGTTAAAATTGGAAAAACAGAGGAAGAAAAAATTCAAAGAAAAATATATTTTAAATGGTGGACAGTAAGTTCGACTGACTATGGCATAAATGGTATCATTTTATACCATAGACTCAAGGAATCTATCATTAAAAATAGATCAAATGTATCAAAATATATAATTAAAAAAAATAATATAATGTTTCACCACAATATAATGTTTTTACTACATAGCATTTTATAACGAAATTCAATATGGGCGACACCCAAAATGTGAAAATTGGGTATCGTTCGACTACTGTCCCAAATGGTACACTTCATGCTTTCAGACTTGTGGACTTACAATGGCAACTGCGTGCTCTTGTCCTTTAATTCCACAAGACCGTAGGGTGTCCCATTCGTCATTTAAGCTTAAAGAAGGGTGCTCGTGAGCGCCCCTTTGCGGCTGCTATTCGCCCTCGATGCGCACTTCAGCTGAGCCCGCAAGTTTGCGAGCTACGCAGAGGCCGTGAGGGTTTAGAGTATGTGCCACCAAATCTAATTCTTTTTTTAAAATCTTTTTTTTTGTGGCCAAACTGTTAAGGTGTAACTGCTCAGACTGTTCGACAAACATCCTCCGGTCATGCTTATGATGACATGACATAATTTTAACATCAACAAAATAATGACTTTATTCAACAATTTCTTCTCATCTGTGTCAGTCTCCCACGCAGTTGACATAGTAAATATAGTTAAGCTACAAGCATTTTTCCAATAACAACTAGATAACTTTAAGGATAGGTATCTATCACAGCATGTTGGCACTGACAAGTATGTTGCCAATGACAACAGACATTAGACACATTAGACACTATACACATTAGACACTATGTCTAATGTGTATAGTGTCTAATGTGTATAGTGTCTAATGTGTATAGTGTCTAATGTGTATATTCTGTGTATAGTGCTTAGTGTTTAATGTGTATAGTGTTTAATGTGTATAGTGTTTAACGTGGTGCTAACTGTATGCATGTACTTTCAGAGTATAATGTGTAATGTAGTACTGACTGTAAGTATGTCCAATAGTACACTGTGTGTACTAACTATATGTATGTGCACATTGCACTTTTTTCTGTTTTTACCTGCTTAAGGTTGTATGGTTATGTTAACTGTTACTGCAATTGTCTGGAGCACGCTCCCAAGAATTTCACTCTCCAAGGCACATGTGCTTTGGTGATGTGACAATAAACTAAACTGAAACTGAAACTGAAATAAGTAAAGCACATTGCCAATATGATCGCATAAACCTAGCAACAAGCCTGTTACTAAAAACAACTAGACTAAAAACACATAGACTAAGAACAACTTTATGAGAAAACACTTCCCCACGCATACGTAAGCAGATGCATATTAGGCTTGCTGCGATAGTCGGTGTTACCGGTGTTCAGGCAAAACATCACTTGCCCATCGTGGCACCGCCGCCACCATTATAGTAATAAAATAAAATCATTTACTAGTTCAGTTCGAGAACAGACACTACAATTAAAAACTAAACGTGTCTGCTCAATACGGTGTGAGCCGAATGAGAGACGCAGCACAAAACGCAGCAGGAGTCAGATCTCATTCATCACGAGAGCGAAGAGCTGACAGACAAGATGATCGCGGAAGATCTGGTCTCAAAGCGAAATGTAAAAGCGCCTATTTAAGTGAGTTTGTTTTTGTTTTTCATTAAGAATAATAGGCTAATGAACCCACCATTTAAGCATCCCGCCCCCGAATTGGCACTAATACTAAACCGAAAGTAAAATGTGCACGGCCGCACAGTGTCCCCCCAGTTCATGCCTACGCAAGCTCAACTTCCATAGGAATTCATTGAAAACACTCGCTTTGCTCCGCTCCGTTATGAATGCCCAAGCGGCCGTGCACATTTTACTTTCGGTTTAGAATTAGCGATTTAAAAGCCTCAGCCGGTGATATCGGTATTACCGGTGTCGTCACACGTCGATTTCCTCACCGTCACATCCCTAATGTATATGTAAAATAATGTGATCATCAACATTAAACCGCATATAAATCAATACTGCCTAATGTTACTGAATGAAATGATGACCCAGGACAAGCTACAGGACTTGATTTTCTCTGCTTTTTTGCTCAAAATGTAGCTTTTTATGAAACTTAACCACATTCAGATGTTGATAAAAAAAAAGATTGCATTTTGTTTGTTTGATAGTTTGTTTAAAAGCAGAGGCTCTTTCTTTTGATATACTGCATGTTCAGATATTCACACAACAAAATATATTTAAATACCAAAAACTCTTTGCATGACTTGGTAATATATAGTTATATCAAGCTAAACCTTAACATCAAGAACATCCAGGTAAACAAAGACAGCTGAACTAGGGGTGGACGATTATTTTTGTTATTTTAATTTATCTTTGTTATTAAAAATAAGAACTAGAAACAGTAGTCTTCACATGAATTAAATATACACTGACACATAATAAAGCTATAAAGTTTATTCAGCCAAGAGCACTGGGTGATTTTTTCTTGTTCTTTTGTTGTTTGCAGGGTTACTGTATCGGCGGGGTTACTGTATCAGCAGGGTTACTGTATCAGCAGGGTTACTGTATTAGCAGAGTTACTGTATTAGCAGGGTTACTGTATCAGCGGGGTTACTGTATCAGCAGGGTTACTGTATCGGCGGGGTTACTGTATCAGCAGGGTTACTGTATCGGCGGGGTTACTGTATCGGCGGGGTTACTGTATCAGCAGGGTTACTGTATCAGCAGGGTTACTGTATCGGCAGGGTTACTGTATCGGCGGGGTTACTGTATCAGCAGGGTTACTGTATCAGCAGGGTTACTGTATCGGCGGGTTTACTGTATCGGCGGGTTTACTGTATCGGCGGGGTTACTGTATCGGCGGGGTTACTGTATCAGCAGGGTTACTGTATCGGCGGGGTTACTGTATCGGTGGGGTTACTGTATCAGCGGGGTTACTGTATCGGCAGGGTGACTGTATCGGCAGGGTGACTGTATCGGCGGGGTTACTGTATCGGCAGGGTTACTGTATCGGTGGGGTTACTGTATCAGCAGGGTTACTGTATTAGCAGAGTTACTGTATTAGCAGGGTTACTGTATCGGCGGGGTTACTGTATCGGCGGGGTTACTGTATCAGCAGGGTTACTGTATCGGCGGGGTTACTGTATCGGTGGGGTTACTGTATCAGCAGGGTTACTGTATCGGCGGGGTTACTGTATCGGTGGGGGTTACTGTATCGGCAGGGTGACTGTATCGGCAGGGTGACTGTATCGGCGGGGTTACTGTATCGGCAGGGTTACTGTATCGGCGGGGTTACTGTATCGGCAGGGTTACTGTATCGGCGGGGTTACTGTATCAGCAGGGTTACTGTATCGGCGGGGTTACTGTATCAGCAGGGTTACTGTATTAGCAGAGTTACTGTATTAGCAGGGTTACTGTATCGGCGGGGTTACTGTATCAGCAGGGTTACTGTATCGGCGGGGTTACTGTATCAGCAGGGTTACTGTATCGGCGGGGTTACTGTATCAGCAGGGTTACTGTATCGGCAGGGTTACTGTATCGGCAGGGTTACTGTATCAGCAGGGTTACTGTATTAGCAGAGTTACTGTATTAGCAGGGTTACTGTATCGGCGGGGTTACTGTATCAGCAGGGTTACTGTATCGGCGGGGTTACTGTATCAGCAGGGTTACTGTATCGGCGGGGTTACTGTATCGGCGGGGTTACTGTATCAGCAGGGTTACTGTATCGGCGGGGTTACTGTATCAGCAGGGTTACTGTATAAGCAGAGTTACTGTATCGGCGGGGTTACTGTATCAGCAGGGTTACTGTATCAGCAGGGTTACTGTTTCAGCAGGGTTACTGTATAAGCAGAGTTACTGTATCGGCGGGGTTACTGTATCAGCAGGGTTACTGTATCAGCAGGGTTACTGTTTCAGCAGGGTTACTGTTTCAGCAGGGTTACTGTATTAGCAGAGTTACTGTATTAGCAGGGTTACTGTATTAGCAGGGTTACTGTATTAGCAGGCTGTCACTTTAAGACCTATGCACGGATCCTATTGACACACATTCGGTTTCTTTCCCCAACTGATATCGTTAACTTAAAGCATAACTGACTGTGTTTGCATACTCATGAAGACAGCCATTTTGACATAACTGTGTGTGTATTTGACAGTTCGAGTGTGTAAGGCACGATACAGAACTGAAGGAATCACAGGCTTTCAGAGAGGCGGCTTGTGCGCACGTTTCGGTGTGTGTCAGACAGCGCGAGACTGCAAGGAGTTGTTTTTCACAAGTTATTTAGTTTAATAACTCTTTTTAACGTCAAGCAAATCACAAAAGTAACAGTCGTGTGCCCAGCCTATTCTCTGCTATATGCGTTGACCTAAAATGTACACTTTTCACAATGTTGAAGTAGCTTATTAAAATCATTCAGATATTGCGTGCCGTTGCGATATGCATATCGCGATATGTACATTTGCGATATTTATATAATTTCGATATATTGTGCAGCCCTACCTAGAAGTTTGTTTAGCAGTTTGTTTAGACATCTTGGTTCCTGCATTTTTTGTCCCACATCAGCTCAGTCTGTCTTCTGCTATAATTCAGATGTGATTTGCCCATAGAAATTCATTATTAACGACTGTAAAGTGTCTGTTTTCGTGCAGAGCACGCAGACGTGATTAATCGATAATCAAATTTGTTGTTGTTGTTTTCTTTAATGATTATTATCGATTACTTGTTGCAGTCCTCATTATCCCTATTATCGTGAACTCAAAAGAAGCCCACTGTTGCCGAAGTGCATATTATTTAAAAGGTTTATGTTTCAGGTATTGTATGTTTATTGAGTTATACTGTTTAATGATGCTTCTTAGGCAGACCCATGCTGTGCCGCAAACCAGTCTGGTTTAAACTAAAAGCTGGAAAGGTTTCTCATGCTGAGTGACTTGCGGTTGTACTATACGTGTGTGAGGAAACATACTGTGTATTTCTACTTCACATCTTGCCTAACAACACCTTCCAGTCGTGACTGTATTCACAAAACAGCGCGGCTTCTCAGACCTTATTGTTTACTTAACCAAATGTTCATCAAAGGTCAGTTTCCATCAATGTCAACAAGTGGCCATGGGTGTTCGTCATCATACAAGTTTATGTAATTAGAACAAATAAAATTTCTATGGTCTGATCGATGTGACTTGTTAAGTTGAGTCAATATTTACATCCATCAGATTCACATGACAGCTCTTTAGAACATTACCCAATCATAGGAACGGTATATGCTGCTACTATTACTACATATATATGGCGATTAATTTAAAGACTGATTTTTTTTTTTCTTTCTTTCTTATTCTTGCAGTGGCTCTCTCTACCTATGCAGAGGTATTGAGGATCTCGGACCCTGGAAAACACACCAGCTATCCACAGCACCTTGTCTAGAAGCATCGTAAGTCATTTCACACAGATATAATAATCAAAAATGCTTCACTGGTGATATTCAGTCAGATATTATCCAGAGTGAAAGAGACAGTTAGCTGGCACTTCCAGTTGGTTCCATGAACTACAGAGAGACTAATGATGTCACCGCCGGTAGGGTTGGGTACCGTTCACATTTTAACTGGGACCGGTACCTGAAATTCTGTGTATTCTAAAGTAATTCTAAAGTACCTTTTTTCGGTACTTTAGGGATGTTTACCTCAATAAGTGTAAAGAAACTGTAAGTCATTTATAGAAGTGTTATTGACATTATGCCAGAGCTGCTTTGTTTGCTGTCTGCCACTGGCTACTAGCTACTTAATTAATTGAATTCATAAAAAAAAAAAAAAAAAAATTTGATATGACCCCCCAGCCAGCCAATATAGATAGACACTGGTCTATATCACCAGATGTGTTCTCAGGTACCGAAATTTGGCACCAATTGATTTAATGTGAATTGGTACGCTGTAGTACCGACGTAATTCGGTGGGTACCCTTAAAAGTACAGAGTTCGGTACCCATCCCTACAGACAGGGTTACCTTCCGGGGGGGGGGAATGCCGCAATGCCATGAGAACAACAGTATTAGTAAAGCAAACGGTTGAAAACTCAGCATTTCAGACAAAAAAAGTATATTACTGTATGTTGCAATGCTGTGACAACATTAACCCCAATTGGGTTAAATGTTTGCTTAAAACAACCCAATTGCTAGGTTAAAACAACCCAATCGATGGGTTAAAACAACCCAATTACTTGGTTTGTCCATGGTTTAATCCAACTTGGGTTGTTTTTAACCCAGAATTGTTTAGAGTGTAGTTGCAGTTACTTATAGTTAGTAGAATGTTTAAAGTGGACTATTGAAATAAAGTGTAATCAAAATCATTATAGAGTTTTTCTCAATTGATTTGACACATTTCTCAGGTCACTGCTCTCAAAACAATTAACACAGCCAACTGAACGCTCGCTTACCATAGCCAAACAGTTCAACTTTACTGCATAATGAAGCATTGTATTTTTTTTTCTTCTGATATTGCATTTTTTTAAGTAAATGCTCTCATCAAAACAACAGGTGTATTCTGTATTGATTTTATAACATATTCATCTATACACACAAATACACTAATGAAAATGCATGTTTATTGTACATCCATGGCTCTTCATGGTTCAGTATCCCCACAGGCCTCTTCCGTTGTGCTTGGTGGTATTGTTTAACAATGACATGCTCTTATTTCATTGAAAACAAACTTGGTCATCCACCTCAGTGTTCTTAAACTTGAATTCTGAAACATGTTTGGACATTTACAGAACTTTTCACTCTTGCGCTGTCTCAAAACTAAAAATGTACACGGTCAGCAATCACAGTATAGTACAGTACTCATAAATATAGAAGTGGAATACACTTTGGATCTGTTTCTCCCAAGAAGAGACTCCCATTTCATTTACAAGTCTGTATCTTCTACGTCTCTTCACTTATCTTCTGCTGTCCCCTTCCTTTCTGTTCAAGTCTTCTTACTTAATCTTTCCACTACACCAATGCCCTCCACTCTTCTCCGTCTCCTTTTCCCCCTTCTACTCTTCTAACCCCATCTCCTTTTCCTAGATTCTCTCCTCCTCTCCCCTAATCTCTTTATTCCTGTTCCACTCTTCCTCTCCCTCTCATTACATCCATCCTTCAACTCTCTCCTCCACCTTCCACCTCTTTCTTTTCCGCTTCCCTTACGAAAAGTATACTTAAGTAATGTTCAAGTATATTTTTAAGTATACTTTATGTAGCAAGTATACTAATATCAGTGTACTGGTAGTATATTTGTAAGTGTAGTATTTCAATACTGCCTGCGACTAAATTGTCTCACTTTAAGTGTATAAAAGTATACGTTTAAGTGTAACAGTAGTAAACAACTACTTCACAACTACATTTCTCATTTGTACTGCATCTGTACTACACGTGAACTTATAAGTATGCTAGTAGTTTACTATTAATAATAATAATAATAATACTTGTAGCACATTTTAGTTTATGAAAGTACACTTTGAAGTATATTCTAGTTTACTAGTTTTATACTGCAAGTATAATTACAAGTTTTAAGTGAACTTAACATCATACTTTATATATAGTTTACTGTTTATGTATTATCTTTGCACTTTAAGTATACTACTATGTTACTATTTAGGTATTAATTTTTAATACTTGAAATATACCTTTAACTCTTATGTACTTTAAGTCTTTCCATTTAAAAAAAAAAAAAAAAAAAAAAAAATCTAGCTTTGTGCATCCTTTTTATCACCACTTGAATCTGGGTAAGTTTCATTAAAAAGCAACATTTTAAACAAAATGCTGAGCAAACTGCATTTTTGTCAAAGACTACGTCCAGGATTCAGAACGATGATCAAAACAGATGAAGCAGATGGAGTCCACCAACACCCCCAAACCTTCACAGTCCATTCCTCTTTTATTCGGTAACATTAGACCGTTTTGATTTATATGCTGCTGTTTAATGGTTGATGATATCGTTATTTCAGCAAACTTCAAGCACTTGTTTCATCTTCTTTACCTGTGTTTTGTCAATATTCAAGATTTTCAAACAATGTAAGTTTATAAGACAGTATGTAAGACTATGTGAAAAAAGTGTGTCTGTGTGTGTGTGTGTATATATATATATATATATATATATATATATATATATATATATATATATATATATATATATATATATATATATATATAGTAACGGTAACGGTATGTATTCGTATTAAATGCGAACCGTTTCGCTACAGGGATTTGGGTTTGGTGCACGTGTGTACCGAACGGACCCGAATGCAATCTTTAACAGTTAACAGCCCGAGCTCCCACACAAACATATTAAGTATTCAGTCCATTTTATCATGACATTCAAATGATAAATGCTGCTTTGACACTCTTTAATATGACGTGACTGATCACTGTATAGGCGCGTGAGTGAACGCGATCATCTCTTCCTAAAGAATAAACATGAATTAATATCTCTTATGTTGAGGATACATTACAACTTACTGAAATGTATCATATGTCATGTGATCACTCAATCGTGGTTTCAACCGCGGAAAGACGTCAATAAAACAGCTTGTGAACAATGTCACGTAGCATCACATTTCCCTCAGGAGTCATTCAGTGTCCAAAGCTGTGAGTTCACTAGAGATGAACTCTTTCACTGAATACATGACCTATATTAGCCGATATATTCATTATATTCCACTGAACCTGTTAGTGATGCGTGTTTAAATAAATCTGTCATGAAAATGTGTATAAATTATTATATTTCAACAACGAATTAGAGAAAATATATATATAGATTCAGAATCAGTTAATGCAAAAATGCCTTATGAGAAGCTTATGGGTATTGATTATTATATCTAAAAATAAATAGCAGCTGAATTTAGGCTAATCGTTTGGGCTCTGTTATAACCTTTAATATTATAGTAATGTGTGAGTAAGGGCTCCTATATAGTTTACAGCATTATCTTTAAGAAACTTTGAGTTATAATTTAATTCATTTAAGGACAGACACATTTTTTCAGTAAACAACTGTTGAATGAAAATAAATAAAAAGCTATTTTGTACCGAACCCGTACCGAACCGTGACTTCAAAACCGAGGTACGTACCGAACCGTCAGTTTTGTGTACCATTACACCCCTAATATATATATATAATATATAGCATATAATAAGCTACTCCATCAAAAGATTAAACACAACTACAAGCCAAGTATACTTAGAATACTTAATTGAGTTCATGTATAGTCTAAATGTATTTTTCAAGTCAAGTATACTTAAGTGTATTTCCAAGAAGTACATAAAGTATATTTCTAAGTACATAAAAAAGTAGACAGTACAAGAATACTAATAGCACGTTTGAATAAACTTCTTTTAATATTTTTTTAATAGTTAATACAATGCAATTTTATAGTTAATGCAATTGTGAAAAATTGCATTTTCCTGACAGTTTTGTTTGTTGCGTTGGTACGTTTTTGATTTTTGTAAAATCTAAGAGCTGCAAATGTTTGTTTTTTTCCCCTGACATTCAAATTTTGATTGGCTGTGTAAACTGTTGTGAACACATTGAAGAATTATGTGCAAAATGTTTTGAGAGAATGTGTAATTTCTATGAAATTAATGAAAACTGTCCACCAGGCTCAACGATCAGGTGTAACATCAACCAAAGGAGGAGGTATTGTGCTGTCTGATAAGGCAGATAAATTCCTCACGAGCACATTTTAAAACAAAAAGATGGAGAAAAAGTGCTTCCAGGATATGTAAAACTAGGCAGATTTGCTTGACAATTATTATCAAAAAACTCATTGCCAACATCCTCTTCTGCAGCCTCTAGGTCTGCTCGTGCCTTGTATTAAATTCTTCAGCTAAATCATTAAGTCTACTAAAAAGTCCACAGATCTGAGCTGTTCCACTCCACATCCTCCTCTCTGCTCTCATTCTCTGAGTGCATCAAAAATGAGTCACGTATGTGATCGAATGCAGTGCATTAGTGCTCATGAATTTAGCATGCAGATCAAGACTGTTTAATCTGAACTTTACTGAGTGATACTCAGGAACTCATGCTATTTATAGCTCAGGTCAAACCACCGCATGGGACATTGATGGGTTGGTCGATGATGTCATGGAGCATTACTTCACTGCTGGGATTTCATTTTGCTAAAAATTAAGAAATGGTAGAGTAAAGGCTTACGCTTATGGTACAATAACCTCATCTATTTCATCAGGAACACTAAAAACAATGTAATGACTGTCAAAAAGCTGTCTTCGTCTCTACATGTACATTACGTTTAATCATTTAGCAGACATTTTTTATCTGAAAATGGCTCGGGCTGAGTTAGGCAGGTAAAGGTCCCTGAAAAGATGCCGTTCACTTGCAGAACACAAGCTTCTGGAGGACACATAAGAAATTCCAACCAAATTGTTTATCATCGACTTGAGGAACAAGCTGTTTGGTACAAACATCACCTCCACCATGTGTTTTTTATTCCCTGAAGACTAGTCCCACTAGCTTTACTTTTTCAAAGAGATTTTAGATGAACGGCGAAACACTCAGAGACTGTAGTTCTTAGCTCAAAAACACACAGACACTCCTCCAGAGACAGTATAAGGGGGAGGAAAAAATCACAAAACCATAATGTTCAATATTGTGGCTGTAGAATGCATTTAATTGTGGCTATTGTTTTACTTAATAATGTGCATGCTTATCACCTGGAGCCTCAAGAATCAAAATTTATAAAAATAAATAAATAAATAATGTGTTTTTTAAATGCCATCATGCTCCATCGTCATTCAATAAAAACTCAAAAAACTGCACCTACATATTAATACTGTCAGAAAAGTGCTAGACAATACTAGGTTTAGCTGAAGATGCTGGCCAGCAACTTGTAGTAGGAGGCAAAGACTGTGATTTTGCCAAGTAGGATGTGTTCCTGGATCAACGTTTTTTTTTTTTGTCTGTCCTAGAACAGTGTGAAATTGTATGCATGCCCCTTTAGTCTTCATTTACAGTTTTTCTCAATCCATTTGACATATTTCTCCAAAAACTGCTCTCAAAACAGCTAACACGGTAATCTGAACACTTTGTAATTGTGCTAAATAGATCGTTTCAGGCAAATCACAAATCACATGCATAATTTTTCTCAAAATGTTTTCACATTAGTTCATACAGCCACACTAAACTTTAATACAATTGCAGCTCTTTTTATTGGTTTTGCAGAAACCACAATCATTTGTGCACCATTTTTTCCAAACACAACAAACTTAATTTATTTGTTAAATTATAATTTCCCTGCATTTCAGGCAAATTACAAAGCACATGCATCATTTTCTCAAAACACACTGCACAAAATTATCAAATGTTTTCACAGTCGTTCATACAGCCAAACTCTTAATATGTCAGAAAAAAAAAAAAAAAGCTATTGCAGCTCTTTTTATTGATTTTAAAAAATGTTTCCAAACACAACAAACAAAAACTCTGTTGTTTGTTAAATTCTCAGTTGCACTTGGAAGGTTCTCAATTAGCCCCAAATAAATATCTGCCGAGTTAGTAACACACACAACACAGGAAATGCAAATTTCCTAATTGTTTCCACAGCTATCTCAATTACAAAAACTATAAAAGGGGAAAAGAAAAACAACAACAAAGAAGAATGGGGAAAAGAAGAGGTGTACGAGTCAGAGGTTTTGGAGAGGATAGAGGAAGGGCAATACAATTGCAGCTCTTTTTATTGGTTTTACAGAAAGCTTTCCTGTAGCTCAAACAATAAGGGTGTGGCGCTAGCAACGCCAAGGTCGTGGGTTCGATTCCCAAGGAAAGCAAGAACTGACAAAATGTAAAAATGTGTACCTTGAATGGATAAAAGCATCTGCCAAATGCATAAATGTAAATATTTAGGTAATATTTAGAGGGAGAGGAGCAGTGGAAGAGGTAGAAAGAGATGAGGGGAAAGGAATAGATGGTATAGATAGAGGAGATGGAGCAGGAAGAGTTGAGGATTTAGGAGAAGCAAGAAGAGCTGAGGATGTAGGAAGAGGAGAAGAGATGGTAGAGTGGAAGGCAATTGTATTAGTGGAAAGAGCAAGAGAAGAAAATATAAGACGACATGGGCAGAGGGGAAGGAGAGAGAGAGGGAGGAGGAGAGATAGAAGGATTTCAAATGAAATCAGAGCCACCCTAATTGACTGTGTCATTAATTATGGTCTTTCCTTGAGGGAAGCTGGACAGAGAGCTCGGCCCAATGTAAACATTGTGCCACAGTCAACAAAGCTGCTGCCTTGGGGACGCACTACACAGAAAGGCCCGGTTTCAAAGACAGGACTTGCACTAAGCTGGGATTAGGCTTTAGTTCAATTAGGACATTTAAGTAGGTTTTATAAACATGCCTTAGAAAAAACATTACTGGTGTGCATCTTGAGGCAAAACAATGGCACTGAAATATTTATGTCAGTGCAGGTTTGGTTTGGTTAAAACAGCTCAAACATGCATTTTAGTCTGGGACTAGCTTAAGACTTGTCTGTGAAACCGGGGGAAAGGCTCCTACATTTTTTAAACTCCCTCAGTGAAATCTACTTTCTGAAGGGTGATCAGGAGCTAATTAAGCGAAATTGTGTAGTTGTTTGGGACAATTTCCAATTTAACCATTCAGCACTGGTGCAAGAGTGGTTTGAGCATCACACACATTTCAGGATGGTGTTCCTTCCAGCTGATGGGTTGGTCCTTCCTCCCATTCTCCTCTTGGAGATGGAAAGTATATGATCACAACCCTTACAACCAAGTCTTCAAGCGATGGAAGAGGCCTGTGGAAAAGGTGCCAGACGGGCCAGTCTGATTATTTCACAATCTGCTCAGTTACTGGGATTTTCACACACAACCATTTCTAGGGTTTACAAAGAATGGTGTGAAAAGGGAAAAACATCCAGTATACGGCAGTCCTGTGGGAGAGGTCAGAGGAGAATGGGCTGACTGATTCAAGCTGATAGAAGAGCAACTTTGACTGAAATAACCACTCGTTACAACCAAGGTATGCAGCAAAGCATTTGTGAAGCCACAACACGCACAACCTTGAGGCGGATGGGCTAGAACAGCAGAAGACCCCACTGGGTACCACTCATCTCCACTACAAATAGGAAAAAGAGGGTACAATTTGCACAAGCTCACCAAAATTGGACAGTTGAAGACTGGAAAAATGTTGCCTGGTCGCTTTCTGTTGAGACATTCAGATGGTAAAGTCAGAATTTGGTGTAAACAGAATGAGAACATGGATCCATTATGCCTTGTTACCACTGTGCAGGCTGGTGGTGGTGGTGTAATGGTGTGGGGGATGTTTTCTTGGCACACTTTAGGCCCCTTAGTGCCAATTGGGCATTGTTTCACTGTACTAAAATGTCACAGTCACCAGATCTCAACCCAATAGAGCATCTTTGGGATGTGGTGGAACAGGAGCTTCGTGCCCTGGATGTACATCCCACAAATCTCCATCAACTGCAAGATGCTATCCTATCAATATGGGCCAACATTTCTAAAGAATGCTTTCAGCACCTTGTTGAATCAATGCCACATAGAATTAAGGCAGTTCTGAAGGTGAAAGGGGGTCAAACACAGTATTAGTATGATGTTCCTAATAATCCTTTAGGTGAGTGTGTGTGTGTGTGTGTATATATATATATATATATATATATATATATATTTTTTTTATTCATGTATTTGTGTATCTACAGCTAAATTTATCAAATCAACAGAGAACACACTTGTAGTTTTATCTTTGATAAATGCATTACTAGAAATGCAGTGCTTCATTATGCAGTGAATACTGAACTGTGCCAAAATAAGAGTGTATTTAGTTTGTTTTGAGAGCAACTACATTCATTTGGAGAAATGTGTCATATCAATTGGGGAAAAACCTGTTACCTCATGAAACTCAAAGACACTTCATTCTTACAGTCCAGTAACATTGCTAAATAATGTTGACATGTATAGTAGAACTATAGTCCCCCATCATAGCCTGTGTGGTTTTCATTCCTTGCCACAATTGTCTGTGACTTGTATGGGGGCTGAAGAATTATGGAACAGCTTTCTAGCAGAAAGGTGGGCGATAATAAGTGATTATGTGTGGCCAAGTATGGTGACCTATACTTGGATGGGTTAAATGCAGAGCACAAATTCCAAGTGCGCACACACAGTAGTGAACACACACACAGAACAGGCGCTCGGGGAGCAGTTTGGGGGTTCTGACAATTCCAACAATTCCTGCCGGACCTGAGACTCGAAGTCCAACTTTCTAACCATTAGGCCACGGCTATACCATGATCTGGGTAAATCTTATTCCATGAGATGGGTAATTTTTCTATCATGGAAATTATATGGTGATATAGTAATTTTAAATGTAAAGCTGCTTTGAAATTAGCCTGGCTCCGCCCTCCTTAAAGAGTCCAATCATTGAACAGAGGCTGTTGTGCGATAGTTTGAGATGACATACATCACGACCAAACGTTAGTGATTGGTTATGGCAGATCTAGAGTGGCTCTGTGCAGATCCAGTAGTTTTAAACTTCAACAGAGTACCTGCCTTCAAGGAAGTTAACACTTGTCAATGGACAGTGGCCAGAGTCTCTGTACAAATGAAATGTACGAGAGACTGGTAGGACCAGGCTACTTTGAAATAGTCTACAGTGAAAAGTGAAAAACTTTGCGAAATCACAGTAAGCCATACAAACAGAGACTGTGTCTGCCATGTAACCTAGTGAAGGTCCATTGAGAGTTCACTACATAGATACTACTGTACATTCAGAGACGTTGAAGCATCACTCCACAAACTCCATCAAAGTCTTTTGTTGCAGTGAGAGAGAGAGAGAGAGAGAGAGAGAGAGAGAGAGAGAGAGAGAGAGAGAGAGAGAGAGAGAGAGAGAGAGAGAGAGAGAGAGAGAGAGAGAGAGAGAGAGAGAGAGAGAGAGAGAGAGAGAGAGAGAGAGAGTGTAAATGATGTAGTGGTTTATTCCCCGAAGACATTTTATCCAACCTTCCTGAGAGAGCGCGAGTGTTTGAGTTGATATTTGAGGTTTGGCACATGCTCTCCCCTGGGTTTTGCTCATGGATCCATAGAACATACTGCTGGTTCATACAGTCGTAGGCAGTCATATGAAGAGCTACTGTATCAAGATTTCCATTGTTTAAAACAATATGCAAAAATCAGACATGAGGTGAAAGAATGTTGTTAACCTCTGGACAATTTAGCATTTTTTTCAACATCAAATTTATTTTGGCAAGATACAAGAACTTGTGAAATATCCTGTCGTACAGATAAATGAAATAGATGTTGTTGCATGTACACATGATTATTTATTTTTTTGCATCCGATCTGGGCCAGTTTCAGATTCTAATGGCCCATTCAGAACAAAAACAATAACTGTAAAGATAACTATAATGATAACCATAGTGTCCACAACAATCCCTTACAAAAAGTTTTATTAAGTATACTTAAGTAAAGTTTGAGTGTATTTTTGTATACTTTATGTAGTAAGTATAATAATACTAGTAGTATAATATACTAGTATTATACTTGTAAGTGTACTGTTTCAATACTACACTAGGGACTACATTGGCCCATTTTTTAATGTATAAAAGTATACTTGTTTTAAGTGGAACAATAGTAAATTCTGAGTGCACAACTAGTTTACAACTATGTTTTTCGTTTGTACTGCAACTCTACTGCAAGTGAACTTATAGGTATACTGATAGTGTACTAGTCAAATACTTCTAGTACATTTTTTGTTTTGTTTTTTTGAAAGTATACTTTGAAATATACTCTCAGTAAACTGCTAGTTTAGTTGTTCCCTTTTGAATGGGAACTCACTCTGCATCCTAGGACGCTAATGGGGAATGCTTCCGTGTGACCGGTGTCTGAAGCACGTGTTTAAATGTGTCAATCGTATAGGCCAGCGACAGCGATCGTAAGGTATAAAAAGGGCACCTAGAGAACATGTCATCCTCTTCAGGGACTGTTTTGTTTGAGTACGTGGTAAGCAATTTATTAGAAAATGTGTGGATCCGTGTCCAAGGTTTTTGACCTGATTGCTTCATTCACATTCAAACATTCATCAATGCACACATCAGATATGGTAACCGGATGCTCAATCATGCTTTCTTGATGTGTGAAAAACAATGAGGTTCATTATCATGTTACGCAGCACATTTCAGCCTCAGCAAGAACCGTTGAAGTTTGTTCTCATGCGTCAAGCAAGTTCGGTTGAGCTTCTGTTTATGTTTACTCAAAGTTTATATGTGAATAAAAGCTCAATTAAATCTGTTCATCATATAAAGCGACAGAGTCTCTTCAGAAAATGTGGACTAAACAGCTCAATTCATATTGATTAGTTTTACGATCTCTTTATGAACTTTTAGAAGTGTCAAAGTGGTAGTTGCAAGGACTGTCAATCAAAGATATTAATTTGTGCTACGAAGATAACTGCATGTCTTACAGATTTGGAACGACATGAGGGCAAGTAAATGATGACAGAATTTGCACTTTTGGTTGAACTAACCCTTCAAGTCACTCTTGACTTGCAATCACAGGCTGGCACTAGCTCATTTGGGTTTATTCAAATGCCTTAAGAAACATTGTCTGAGGTGTCATCGGCTGAGAGAGCACGCTAACGCCCGAGACACTAATGAGACGTATCTGTCATGGTGGGTGATTTGCCTAACTAGACTAATTACTGTGTTTCACCCATACATGATAATGAATTCATTATTTATGTTGTGGCTGTATTTTCAATCATCCGATCCAATATAGAGATGTTGACTTAGAAGGCTTATTATGGGCATGATGTACAACAACATAAGTGTGAGTGAATGGTTTTAAGAACACACTCTTGAGCTTGTAAAGAGACAGCAAAGCAGTGTGGTCAGACGTCTTTTTTCTCCCTCCTCTTTCTCTCTCTGCCGATCTCTTTCCCAGGGAGGGCATGCTTTCTGCTATGATTCTGACCAGTCTCACTATCTGGCTGACAGCTGATTGACATACAAAAACATGGTTTGCTTTCTAGAGTCTGTTCCTGTGGCCTCAGATATTGACACTGACAGGCTGGTGTAGATGTTATTCATATAATGATATTGACAGACAGACGATAGAAGTGAATGGTCTAATCATTATTCAGATAGAGGGAAATGCATTGAGGTATGCATCTTGAGGATGGCCCCTCTAAATTTGGACTAATGTCACACCAAAAATTTTATGAAACTGTATGGTTTGTCATGTGGCGCCAGTCATGAAAAGAGTAATTTATTGTGCCAAAAAGATTGTATTATATGACAATCTGCATACTAGGAAGGCTGCTTGTCGAAAAATGGAGCGCAAATGGCGTCTTACAGGTTTGAATGTTTATTATTTAGCTTGGAAGGATCTTCTGGGTGACTACAGAGCATTAATTGAGACTGAAAGATCTTATTATTTCTCTTTATTTCTCCTTCAGGCAGGTTTTCATAAATTCCACAGTACTGAAACAGCTTTGGTCAAAGTTACCAACGATATGTTGATGGTTTCTGATGGCAAATTCCATTCCATTCTCATCCTTCTTGATTTAAGAGCCGCTTTTGATACTGTTGATCATAGTCTATTACTCATCCAACTTGAAAAATATTTTGCTGTGTATGGGACAGCTGTGAAGTGGTTAAAATCCTATTTAACTGACCGTTCTCAGTTAGTTTCTGTAGGTGGTTTCAGGTCTGAGATTAGCTCTGTTTTCATTGGTGTACCCCAGGGCTCAGTCTTGGGCCCTTTACTCTTTAACAATTATCTGTTACCACTTATCACACTCATATGTTGCGCTTGCTTGGGCTCCATCACCACTTTTATGCTGATGATACGCAGATTTATATACACTCAAAATTTGGTAAACCACCCTGATGTTGGTTTTCTTTCTGACTGTAATTTTTTTTTTTTTTTGTCTGAACAGTGGTAAAAAAGTTATGCTTATTGGTTCCCGTCATCAAATTTCCAAAGCTGCTTCACTGTCTTATTAATGGCTCTGTTTTGGAGTCTTTGGAGTTATTTTTGATGCTAGTGTTTCACTAGATTATTTTGTTCAGAGTACAGTTAAATCATCCTTTTTTTCACCTCGGGAATACAGCAAGATTGTGTCCTATGCTAAATTTCTCAGTAGATGAAAAGCTGACAAATTCCTTTGTCATCTTTCGGATAGATTAGCTTTGTCATCTCTCAGATAAATTTTCTGCCCTTTTAGCTGGAGTTTCAAAATCCACACTTAACAAACTGCAATATGTACAAAATTCGGCTGCCAGGATCTTGACTGGGTCCAAGATATCCAGTCATATTACTAGTTTTGGATTTTCAAGCAAGGCATACACTTAAAATCTCCTTCCTTTGTTCAGCAATTGTTAATTGTTCAGCATATTGTGGAATGATTAATGACTTGTGAGTATAACGTTTCATTCTGCCCTGTGTGACTTCTGGTGCCAAATGATTGCTTTTTGTGAGGAAATTCAAGTTTGTTTTCAACAATCTTTGTCTACATCCTTAGATCAAAAGTTTGATGTTTAAAATTGAAAAACTGCGGCCATGCTACGACAAAGCTTTTGCATCAATGCTGCTTCGCCACCAATTGCGGCGTGTTTCCAGCGATATATGCACATTCATGGATTGGATTAGAATAGGATTTACAGCAATTAAATGACAACTTACTCTGTTCCTCACACAAAAGTATTGTATTTTGCCTGAGAGCACTGTGAACTTTCTTTATAATGTATGTTTATTTAAGAATTTAGAGATCGGGGTTGTTGATTCAAACATATATACATATATAGTTTAGCTTTGGGGATAGAGTTGAGGAATCAAAAATATATCTATAAAATGGTAAAAGGTAACTAAACATAAGTTTTTGATACTACGGATTTGTAAATATTTCATGTTTCCATAGCCATACGTAATAATGTCTTGGTTTTGTTTTGTTTTGTCGATACACTGACGTTGCACTGCACTTTCTGTTCTCGTTGTTACTGTGTAACAACCTGTCATAAACCTGTTTGCACATTATACTCTTTATACATTTGTTAACCACATATTTATAAGTCTACAGTTTACTCACTGCAAAGTCTACTTCAATTATTTTATTCCACTTTATCCTTATTTGTTACCTTTTTTCTCTTGACTTGATTATTTATAATTCTACAGATATAGACATATATATATATATATATATAGAGAGTACTTTTTTTATATCCTATTTCTATTATAATTTCTTCCTTGTGTTTTTAACTGTGAATTTGCACTGTCCATGGAGCGGACCTGTTTACATTTCACTGCCGGTTGTATATTCTGTATATAACTGTGTATGTGACAAATAAAACTCTTGAATCTTGAATCTTGAATCTTGTTTTGTTTTGTTTTTTGGTGTCAGTATGTCCATATTGTACATTTCAGCATCTATCCAAACATACAGAACATGCAAACGTTACATACGAATACCTACATAAACAACAAGACCAGGCTGCACAGGCTACAATACTGCTCAACCGAATTTCTTAACTTTGAGGGCGAGAGGTTTTGAGATTGAATTTCGCTCAAGTTTTAAGCATGTCAGTACAGATACTGTTTGCCAGTAGATGTGTATCAGTAACATTGGCATGTTTGGTTCCATTTTATTTTGTGATTTGGAGAGTGTTGGAATGAGAAATCAAGACATGGAGTGTGGAGGTCAGCAACTAATTTTTAACAATTGGTGAAGAGGGGATTCAGCGTGAAATAACCTCACTTATCAGGAACAAAATAAGACAACAGTCAAATTTAATATGGTGGGGCAGAGAAAGGTAAACTGTAGGAAATGACAGAATCATTTCCCCCTATTTAGCCAGATCTACTTCCACACAATGTCATTTTCTGTTCTTGCCAGCAATTAAATAAATGAGTCACCGGATCTTGATCATATTCCACATGTTAATTATAATCCCAGGGGTGTCCCCTGTCTCCTTGCAATACACTTCTTTCAGTTCTCAAACTTAATTTACAAACCACTTTCTGTGGTTTGATAAAGATGGCAGCATGCAGGCCGCAGATTTCCAGGAGATCCTTTGCCTGCTGAGCAACCACTTTTCACAATCTCCTGATTGATAAAATCAAGCTATGCTCTACTTCTGCATTTAATATCATTTAATTTGGAAGGGCACCTCATTACAGAGGTAAAATAGGTTCAGAATAGTGTTACACATAAACAAGAGAAAAACAAGTAGGAAAAACTGCCAGTGTCACAAGACAAAATACACTTTCACAAGTTTGTGTACCCATATAATCTTAGTGAAAGTGGTAAACCGATTTGGCTTGCTGTCTGCTATAGAGGGGCTCGGAGAGGATATTATACCGAGCTCTGATTGCCCCCCCCAAAAAAAGATTGTAAAACTAATCCATATGAATTGAGCAGTTTAGTCCAAATTTTCTGAAGAGACACAATCACTTTTAACATTGATCAGTGAACATGAACAGAAGCTCAAACGAACCTGCGCAACACATGAGAATGAATCTCATTGGTTCTCGCACGTTAAGCAAACACATTTGAGCTTCCTTTTACTACAACTGATGTGTGCATTGGTTAATATTTATATGTGAATAAAAGCCTAAATTCAATGTGTTCATCATATAAAGTGATCGTGTCTCTTCAGAATATTTGGACTAAACCGCTCTATTCATATAGATTAGTTTTACGATCTCGTTATGAACTTGTTGAAGCATCAAAGTGGTAGTTACGTATCTGTCAATGGAGGGACAGAAATCAAAAGATCTCTTTGTGACGCATCTTCTAAAAGAGTACAGAATCTCCTGATCAAAACACAGGTGAAGAAACAGCAGAAATAAGCAATAGAATAATGCAAAATAATATGTAAAATAATGCAATCATCGACATTAAACAGCTTAAATAAATCAAAACTGGCTAATGTTACTGAATGAAATGATGACCCAGGATGAGCTACAGGACTGTACAAGCAATAGGGGTGTTGATGGACTCAATTTACTCAATCTATATTTTGATAATCTTTCTGAAACCGATCCAGATGTAGTCTTTTACAAAACTGTTTTTTAATTTTTTTATTTTGCTTTTCCATATTCCATACAACGTATCCATATTTAAGTGTTGATAAAGATGGAATGCTTGAAGCTACAATATAACCGGTTATTTTGGTTTAAAAGCAGAGGAGCAGTTCTTTCTTTTGACATATTGCATGTTCAGATATTCATACAACAAAACATTCTGAGGCCATAAAACTGTTGAAAATTATCAAAAATGCTGGGCAACTTAAAAAAAAAAAAAAAAAAAAAAAAAAAAAAATTAATGACAGAATTTTAATTTTGGGGTGAATGACCCTTTAAATTCAAGCTAAAAGATAATTTGAAACATTCAAGATATTTGTGGGGATCAAGTAATATTGCTTATCAGGTAATTTTATCCTATTATTTTAAGAATGTTTATTAAAACTAATTATTGTTTTCAAAATTATTATTATTATTTATTATTTGTTAGTCACTGACTCCTGGATTGTTGGTTTTACTCCCATCAGACTTTTTGTCAACAGACAGAACAGAATGAAGCAGTTTAAATATCAAATTAAGTAAATATGTGACCAATCACGGAAAAGTCGGTTCTGGGGCATTTTGAGTTATTCGCATATTCTGAAAGTGTAGTCTCCAAGCTTTCCAACGATGTGTAACACATGGAGATCTGATAATATTTGGAGAAGTTGTGGCCATT
Source organism: Paracanthobrama guichenoti (assembly GCA_018749465.1). Taxonomy (NCBI): domain Eukaryota; kingdom Metazoa; phylum Chordata; class Actinopteri; order Cypriniformes; family Gobionidae; genus Paracanthobrama; species Paracanthobrama guichenoti. The sequence continues at coordinate 23,292,924 of CM031956.1, forward strand.
TGAAGGTAGGCACTCAAAGCCTCTAAAGATTGTGCAGTTGTCACCTGTTCTCACCTGCTGGAGTGACAGCAGGGCTCATTTACATCTCATTTAGATAAGCCACACCCCCTGTAAAGCTGCATGGTTGCATAGCAAAGACAGACGCATCGGACGCAATGTGCATTGTAAATGTCAGTCATTTATCTTTTTTGACTTTTATAAAAATGATTTAGAGGCTGAAATATGGGAGTTTTATCTTTTTATAAAACCTTTTTTGTCAAAACTCAATTTGAACTTGTGCATTGTAGATAACATGTTGAAAGACACTCCTTTAAAATCGGGCCATCGTTTTTAATGCTATTTTAATGTTTATGTAAACAAAAAGTACATATTGATGCAAATTTTATTTGTTATTTGCTGGTTTTCTACATAAACTTGGTGAATTGATTTCATTGTGTAGCATTAGGACTTTTTGAACAGGATTCTGTGATGACCGTGATCATTTTGGTCACTATAATCATGAAATGAAATTTTCATGCCATTTCATCTCTAGTTATGATCAACTATGATAAACTAAAATCAACTATAATTATGTTTTTATAGTTTAATAAGTACAATTTTCTATAAGAAAAAAATAATCTCTGATTCTGTTCTTTTCTCTGACATTTAAGGGTAACATAGGCCTACAAAGACTCTTAGGTCTAAAACAGTTTGGATAGTTGTTAATACAGCGTTCCCACAGCTCGGTTAACTTCAAATTCAAAAACCTTTCAAGGACTTTCCAGGTCCAATACCCTCAAATTCAAGGACTTCGAGTGAGAGTAAGGTTACATCGTGTTACCTTGTAAAATACATTGTTACAGTTTTCATGTGTCAAACACAACTATGCAAAAAGCTTTTTTTTTGCATTTATTTTTGGCCATATGACAGAGGTCTGATATTCTACTTGTTTTGCATAAAACTGAAGGATATTCGGTACATCCTATACTGTATTCTAAAATGATCTGATATTAACTTTTGCATGGATTTTATTGAAAAGAGCTTAGGCTCATGTAACCAGTCTATTTCTGCAATATTTCACGGTGTGTCTGTGAAACGCTGAGGTATCGTAGTGCTTCTTCCTCAAACGTGGTCTTGTCTCATAGTGTTTGACTATATCAGCCAGGGTGTCTCTGCCAATGCTGGGGAAAAAATCATTTAACATCATGCTAACAGGCATCTTGTCACCTATATCAGAATGTATTGTACAAATTATAGGTGCTTTACTGAAGTAAATTTTATGATGAATACTTTGTACTTTTACTTCACTACATTTTAGAGTCTGTATCTGTACTTCCTGGTTTAGTCTTGGTTTAGACCTCAGTTAGTGGTTGGACCTGGTTTGAGTCAAAGGATTAAAAAAATCCTGTACATTAAACTCTTCATAAATACTTTAACTTTTGTCTTATAATGCACATTTTATGGCTACGGATACTTTATACTTTTACTTAAGTAGGAATGTAATCTGATACATTTACTATTACGTTAGTAATCCTTGTTAAGAATATTAAGTAGCACTTCCTCCACCACTAGCTAAAATTATTAGAATCACATTCAATTCAAGAATGCTAACAGGCAGGTTTATGTGGGCTAAGTCAGTCACACCAGTCAAATCAAGCAATTGAAGCATTATTCAGATTAATAGCAGATGCTAACATTACCATCTAAAACCCATTATAGTAATGGGGGTTTTTGGCAAGTGATACAATGCTAACAATTACAATTAAAACAACAGTCCTGAGCTAGCTACTAACAATAGGTAACGTTAGGTATGGGAAGGTCTAAATATGGACTAAACTTGAGATAACGTGTACGTGTTCTTAGAATGAACACAAAACGACAAACTTTGTTTATGGAAACTCACGCCATAAGAAACAGAAAAGTATTCTTGCAGATTTCGTTGCCTCCAATGAAATAAGTCGTTCGGGCACACTTTCTCTTTTCTCCTCGTGTAGCATTTACAGTCAAAGTTACGGATTTTCCCCATTTCACTGTCTTTATCCCCATCAAATGTTACTGATATAGCCATGCGATACTCTTTGCGGCGTCCATCTTCATTGAATTTTGATATCAGCTAGAGCCGGCCAGAGCACTGCATAATAAGTAGCCACGCTTCCCTTGGAGGGCGGGGGCAATGGAAATACACACAGACAATGACATGCTCCTACTGCGTGCTAGAATCTCCGAAAAACAAGCCGATTTCAACCTTAAAATGTACGCTTTTAAATATACCAATACTGCTATCTCAAACACGGAGAGGCTTCTTCGTGATCTCAACTAACAGATTCTGCAAAAACGTGAACATCACCAATTTTGAAAAAAAATGCTTCTTTCTCATTTTGCTCGCAAGTTGTGCTGCCGACTTGTGTCACTGGTTTCCGTGATGGGTCACATATTTTATATAATCTTAATATTTAACATGTTAAAGCTCACAGAAAAAGGGATGAAAATTAGTCAGGGCCGTCTCATGTAAGCCACAGGTTCTGCTGTACATAAGCGATTCAGGCAGTGCTCTGTGCAGCAGCTCCTGCAGGGCTGTGATTCTCTCCCCTCTTATGTTTCACACTTTCACATTCCTCTCATTGAAAAGGATTTTTTGCCTTACCAGGAAACTTTGTCCAAGCAGCTCCCTACAGTATACTCCTCTCATCCCACTTCTCCAGCTGTCTGCCTGCACATGAATGCCCTTGCCTGCCAGAAACCATCTTTAAAAAAAAAAATTATACAGTAAGATTTGGAATTTAGTGCAAATTTATGTTTTATTGTGCATTTTGAGAGTTGACAAAAATAGTGGAAATGTCAATGTATGGAAAAGGCTTTGTGAAGCTTTTCTCCTTTTGATTGAAAAGTAACAGCTAGTGATGTGACGGTGGGGAATTTTTCTATAATACATTTTCTTGTAAATACCGGTATGACTGACGGGGGCTTTTAAATCGCTTTTAAATTTTTAAACCGAAAGTAAAATGCACACGGCCACTTGGACGTTCATAACGGAGCAGAGCAAAGCGAGTGTTTTCAATGAATTCCTATGGAAGTTAAGCTTGCGTAGGCATGAACTGGACATGCACCGTGAATGATAGTGCAGCCGTAAATGAATGCCCGTGCGCATATACTTCCTGTTTAGTATTAGCGCAAATTTGGGTGCGGGTTGCTTGAATGGTGGGTCCATTAGCCTATTATTCTTAATGAAAAACACAACAATAACACAATACAATGACAAACTCACTTAAATAGGCGCTTCTACATTTCGCTTTGAGACCAGATCTTCCGCGATCATCTTGTCTGTCAGCTTTTCGCTCTCGTGATGAATGAGATCTGACTCCTGCTGTGTTTGTGCTGCGTCTCTCGTTCGGCTCACACCGTATTGAGCAGACACGTTTAGTTTTTAATTGTAGTGTCTCTGTAGTTCTCCAACTGAACTAGTAAATTATTTTATTACTATAAAAATGACTGGTGTTGTGTCTGAACACCGGTAACACCGGCAACACCGACTATCGCAGCAAGCCTAGTAACAGTATGTGTTTGGAACAATATGAAGGTGAGTAAATAATGATTTTTAGGTGTAACTATTCCTTTAAAGACCAATTCACACCGCATAGACAAACACCAACAAACAACAAACAGAGTTTGTCATGCATGTCAACCGCTGCCATGACGATGAGGCAAGTCCCAAAGCAAAGCAGGTTCCGGGCGTGCTTAGTAAATTATCCCTGTAGTGAAAATGGCAGGTTTCTGGACAAATCAGAAGACAATTCTAGAGAAAGAGCACACTGCGAGGGCACACTGGACAAAGTTTGAGCATTCGCACCAAGCCTGTAGCCTCGATCGCCCTCAGGTGGTTGATCCCAGTATAGCTCATAACCCTTGCCCCTCCGTGTTTTCTAATGGACGCGAGACAAACTAAACAATCAAATTACACTCCAAGTATTTTTTTCCCAAAGATAGTTTCTGTCGTTTTAGGCAGTTTTTATCATGCTGATGTTAGTTCAAGTGTTCTTCTTTTAAATAAGTTTAGTTTTAGTTAGTTATTAGATGCTATAAAACCGGGGGGTGTGGCATCATGATTGACAGCTGAGATTGACGGCTTCTCTGAGTGAAGTGGTCACTGAGGCACTAACAGACTCTTTTTTTTCTGGATTTTCGGGAGGAGATTGGAGCTTTAGCTTTAATTTTTACATTTCCATAACTGTTTATTTCACACCGACATAATTAATTGTTCTGCATACGCAAGAGTGTGGGCGGGCTTTTGATATTGTGCCTCTACTTCCTGCTCTCTACTGCGCAGACTCCGGTCCTGAGGTCACTACTGTGCAGACTCTGTCCCAAATCTGCGCAAGATGTTAGCGCCATATTCGGACCTCCGGAGGTTTCACTTTCTTCAACGGAAGCGAATGAAGTCACGTTGTCTATATTTTTTTTACGGTCTATGGTCTGCACGTGTAAAATCTGAGTGAGAGCAGAGCCATATTTGAAAGCGCGCGCCCCGTCCAGTAAGTTGTGTGCTAGTGAAAGAAATCCGCCAAAGAGCAGAGAGATGTTACATTGATGCTCTCTCTTGTTACAATAATGCGCTCCCAACATTTAATACCATAGAAACGGGCTCAAATGAACTATAAAATGAGAAGAAAGTTGTGTCTGAAAGATGCAATCTTTTATTTTTATTGGTTAAAACGAGTGGGCAATATCTTTCTTTTTATCTATGTGTTTTTCTGTGGCTGCTCAAGTTTGTTTGTGTTTGTTGGCCTTTAATACTGGCCTAGAAATGAAACATTCCATTCTGATTGTGTTAAGTGCTCAAATAGCCTCGACGTTTAGAACTAGCACGATTAAGAAAGGATAAAACCCCTTCAACCTTTCTGCATCATCGAGGGAGGGGAAAAAGTTAGGAGTTCACAAAACAAAATACTCCAGGGGCACGCAGGTCAAGCGAGGCCCTTACAATTCTACCGAATTACCATTTTAATGTCAGAGTCTTCCTGAGAAAGCAGTGCATAAACAGAAATGCCAATTGCATTTGTGTGTGTGTACTTGGAATGTTCACCATCTATGAGAACGAGTGACATTGAGATGGAGGTATTCACTGAAGCATGAAATAAGCTTTTCTGGAGAACAGTGCAGGGTTGAGAGGATGGGGTGGGAGTGTGGGGTGATCGCTCATGTTATTTCTTAATTAACAACTTGCTGTTCTTAAGCCAAGCTCATAAAATGTGTTCTATTCATCCTTTCTGGCCGGTCTGCTACTAATTTCTGCAGATATTAATTTCCATCAGAAATGCTGAGCATCTGGAAAAGAAGCTTTAAAAATATAAATTGCTGTGGACTCAACATTGTCTATGCAGTTAAAATTGATTTAAATACAGGCTTTCCATGTCCATAGTCTTTCAAATTGAGGAAGGATTTACCAATGTGCCAATGCAATGATGCCAGTGAGAATAATTTGTTTGTCTTTATACAATCAAACCCAGACAATAGACAATCCTGTTGGTTATTAGGGTCCAAGCACTGAAAGTGTGCTCTGCAGCGCCCCCTTGAGGACAGAAAATAAACTTGGTGCATATATCTTCCATACTTGTGAAACTCTGTACACATATTGGTATGATATATTTCATACCAACAGGAAGTCATCATTTTGAATTTTGTGAAAAACGCATAAATACCTCCTGATCGTCACTAAACATGGCCAACGTGATGCCAAGACACTGAAGATGCTAAATTGCGAACAATTTTTTGATATCTCGAAATCTCTTGATATCTTTTATCAAACTGTTGTATGTTTGGTCATGTGGGGAATGATCACATGGATGTGGCCAGTGTGATTCATGGTCATAGCGCCACCAGCTGGCAGCAGGAAGTGTGGCATATACAAATTACTTTCCCTATGTCCCAGTGTCCATTCTATCCATCCTAAATAGTATGTGAGATTTAAAATAAGTGTGTCCCAAAGCATAGTATGTTGAAAAGAGTATGCTGAAGTCCCCCGATGGTCTACTATTTCCGTGCACATCCGTGTGGATCCGTGCACACTATAACGGCTAATATTACCCACAATCCATTGTGCTTTTAAGGAGGATTAGGTTAAAAACTACCAACACGAGTAAAAAGTGTTTAAAATACTACAAAACATGGCGGATGTGCGCGACCAACGTTTAAGTAGAGAGGTTTAGATAAAAGGGTTTGAGTGACTAATCATCAACATTTAAGCTGATAAAAAATATTTATTTTATGTTATTCGTCTTATATTTCATCTGCAATAACAATGTGAACTTTTATAAAGATCCGTTTGACCATTAACTTTTAAATGCATCGTTACATATTATTATGAGGAGAGTCTCCACATGATTTCGGTTCACCTCTAGAGGTGAGGATACCTGCTCAGTGCTCATGCATTCAAACGGCTGCTTGCACAACCAAAACTGAGCATTTCAGAGCTTCCTAGTCCTTAGTTCTACAGTTTAAAACTTACATACAAACATGGACAATTTCAGAAAATTGTTTTTATATGGTGTTGTAATCCAGTGGGATCTCATTACCATTCTTACCTAAAGATACATACATTTTTTTAACAGTATGACAGACACTGTAACAGACAATATCACTGCCTCTGCTATGCACATCCTTTTACATATTACATACAACTTTTACATATGTACATTAAATTCTTCATGAATCCTTTGACCTCATGCAATTGAGAAACCAGTTCAATACTCATTTATTAGTAGATGATGGTGATATTTTGTCTGAAAAATACTTTTTATTGCTAACTTAATTTGTAAATGAAATGCAGATGGAACAGCAAAGTCTTTGCATAGCACAATGTAACTATAATCAAAGTTCAAGAAGTATGAGTTATGTAACATACATTGTCATTTTTATGGTGTGTTAATGTGAGTTTACTGATTTCTGTGTGTGTGTGTGGGTTTAGAAATCACACATAACCAAATGAAACCATTATAACATCAAATTAAGTTAGAATTGCTTTAACTGTTGTGTATCAGAATCAGAAAGAGCTTTATCGCCAGGTATGTTTACACATACAAGAAATTTGTTTTGGTGACCGAAGCTTCCAAAGCACAAACAGAATGACAGTGGCAACACTAAATAAGAATAAATATGGGTATGTCTCTAAAGTTTACATTGATATTTTACACTATATTGCCAAAAGTTTTGGGACATCTGCTTTTACATGCACATGAAATTTAATGACATCCCATTCTTAATCCGTAGGGTTTAATATGGAGCTGGCCCACCCTTTGCAGCTATAACAGCTTCAACTCTTCTGGGAAAGCTTTCCACAAGGTTTAGGAGTGTGTTTATGGGAATTTTTGACCATTCTTCAAGAAGCGCATTTGTGAGGTCAGGCACTGATGTTGGACGAGAAGGCCTGGCTTTCAGTCTCCGCTCTAATTCATCCCAAAGGTGTTCTATCGGGTTGAGGTCAGGACTCTGTGCAGGACAGTCAAGTTCCTCCCCACCAAACTCACTCATCCATGTCTTTATGGACCGACGCTTTGTGCACTGGTGCGCAGTCATGTTGGAACAGGAAGGGGCCATCCCCAAACTGTTCCCACAAAGTTGGGAGCATGAAATTGTCAAAAATGTCTTGGTATGCTGAAGCATTAAGAGTTCCTTTCACTGGAACTAAGGGGCCAAGCCCAACCCCTGAAAAACAATCCCACACCATGATAATCCCCCCTCCACCAAACTTTACACATGGCACAATGCAGTCAGGCAAGTACCATTCTCCTACCCAGACTCGTCTATTGGATTGCCAGACAGAGAAGCGTGATTCGTCACTCCAGAGAACATGTCTCCACTGCTCTAGAGTCCAGTGGCGGCGTGCTTTACACCACTGCATCCGACGCTTTGCATTGCACTTGACCCCGTTCTGTGATTTTACATGGCCTACCACTTCGTGGCTGACTTGCTGTTGTTCCCAATTGCTTCCACTTTGTTATAATACCACTAACAGTTGAGCGTGGAATATTTAGTAGTGAGGAAATTTCACGATTGGACTTACTGCACAGGTGGCAAACTATCACAGTACCACACTTGAGTTCACTGAGCTCCTGAGAGCGACCCATTCTTTCTATCCAAAAGTATATGAGCTAAACACTGCAAATATAAAAGACGTCATGATTGTGCAAACAGAATGTTATCGCAAATCAATTCTTAACCAGACTGCTGATGATAAATTAATCCAAAATGGGTATGATGGTGCAAATTTTGAGACAAAGACTTAAGCATATGGCTGAATGGAGGTTTGATAACTTCCTCTGGGAATTCCCATATTGCTCACTTAACCCATCTTGTGCTGTTTGAACATCCTGTTTGACTGTTGCAGTCTGCGTCTTTGAGCTCCAGCAGAGTGTTGAGTTCTAGTGAGGCGGGGCGGACTAATGAAGGGGAGGAGAAGTCGAGGTAACAGGAGCTCCGCTGATAAACATAATTTACACTCTCCACAACCAGAGACATTAATTATCTTCACAGTCACAGACTAATGAACAACTCATGGAGACAGAGATAGGAGAGCTGAAATAACAGAATCAAAGACAGTAATATTACCTTCCTAAACAATATCGTATCCATATCCTTAAAGGGACCGTTCAAACTAAAATTAAAATTCAGATATCCTTTACTCAGCCTAAAGTCATTCCAGACTGGAATGGTTTTATTTTCTTTGTCCTGCAGAACACAAAACAGTTTTGGTTACCATTTACCGCTAACATTTATTGAAGCATTTCTCAAAATATATGGTTCCACAGAAGAAAGTCATGAGGTTTTGGAACAACATTGGGCAAGTAAATGATTACATTTTTTTCCTCCATATCCATGGGCAATAAATAAATTAATGTTTTACAGTAAGTGATCTTATACATATGGGTCATAAATGCTGCCTCTTTCCATCACACCATTATCACATATCGCACCATATTCGCTTATAGACCTTTTCTAAGCATTCTTTCAAGCATGTTAAATAGCTTAATTGATTTTGTGCCACTTGTGTTAAACTCTGACAAACAATCAATGCTATAACGTGCAGTGTACCTTTTAAGTACTTTTAAGAACAGAAATTATTTATGCTCCATCAAGTAGTATGAGTCATTCACATGGCAGCATTTGCTATACACACTTAGTGCACAAGTCTTACCACCTTATGTTTAATGCCTGTGAGCTTTTACAGAATTAATGGTAGTGAAGTAAATATTTCATAGCTGTTGATGTCCATTTAAATAAGGTTTACCACCATCAGACTCCAAAAATTGCACAGGGCTTGCCCATGCAAATCTAATTCATAACTACAGTGGCAAGAATAAGTTTGTAAACCATTGAATCTGTATTTCTGTATTAATTACTCATAAAATGTGTTCTGAACTTAATTTAACTCACAATTACAAACACTTGTAGATCTTCCTTTAGCAGCAAAATGTACATTAAACATTTTATGTGGCTGCTTATAAGACTTTTGACCAGTTTTAGACCAAATCTATTTAATTTTATCCCTATTTGAAGGTTGTTTTGATGGTACAGCTCTCTAGGTTATGCCACAGCATCTGAATTGGGCTAAGTTCAGGACTCAGCACACATTGTCTTCATTTTCTGACAGTCTTTAGTTGATTTACATTCTGTGTGCTTTGGATTGTGGTCATCCAGCCTTTCTAAAGCAAGCCAAATACTGCAGCCCTAATATTTTTCTGTAAAATGTCTTGATACACTTTTGAATTAATTGTTCCTTCAATGACTGTACAGTCCAAATCAGCATTAAACCATGATATCCCTTCCTCCATGCTGAGGAGAACCACTGAGATGTTTTGGTGTTGGTGTGCAGTCCCTTTTCCCTCTAAACTGAGTGTTAAGACTTTTTGCCAAAAAGTAGAAAAAAACAACAACAAAAAAACAACATGGGCAAACATATTTTTTTGGCAGCAGTGAATTCCTACTTGTTCCTACCACTCTGTTTCTGTGTTTTTTGATAGTAGACACATGAACAAAGACTTCTGCACTTTGTAGAGTTGTCTGGAGGTCTTTTGATGTCATCCTTGGGTTCGTTCTCATCTCTTTCTGGGTTGTGAAGTTAGTGATCTCCGTTCATAGGGAGAGTAGCAACAGTCCAGCATTTTCTGCATTTGTAGACCGGGTATTTTACTGTATTCTTTAGCAATGCTTTCATTGCCTTTTCACGCTTTGTGCATCTCCATTTTGTGATCAAGTCATGAATCACACTAATCAGTCTTTTTTTTGTTTTGTTTGTTTTTTTTTTGTTGTTGAGAAGAACAGATTTGCCTGTACCCAGTATTTGCATACATTTACTGTATTTAAAAGGCAGGGCATCTGCACAACCCACATTTAGAAATCTCCTTTCTTTTATATGTCTCTGATAAGTTTTTGGAGAAGTACCAGCCTTACCAGCCTGCCTTGTTAATGAATACTTAATTTCACTTAAAATTTTAGAAGGTACAACTTTTTGTGTAATATTAGTTTAGTCAGATTGTGTTTGTTTATAATTGTGTCATAATGTATTCTGATCTTCAACTAAGTCAATGGGATAGTTCAACCAGAAATTAAAATTCTGTCATTGTCTGGGCAGTTGTGGCCTAATGGTTAGACAGTCGGGCTTGTAACCCAAAGGTTGTGGGTTAGAGTCTCAGTACCGGCAGTGAATGTAGGTGGAGTGAATGAACAGCACTCTCTTCCACTCTCATTACCCACAACTGAGGTGGCACCTAACCCCCAATTGCTGCCTGGGCGCTGCAGCAAAAATGGCTGCCAATTTGGGCAGAGAACAAATTCCGAGTATGGGACACCATACTTGGCTACATGTCACGACAAGCCGAACGGTTGAGTTTATGTTCGCTGATCAATGTGTAAATGTGAATAAAAGCCTAAATTCAACCGGTTCATCATATAAAGCGATCGTGTCTCTTCATAAACTTTGAAGCGTCAAAGTGGTAGTTGCGTAGCTGCCAATGGAGGGACACAAAGCTCTCAGATTTCATCTTCACTTGTGTTCCTAAGATGAACAAAAGTCTTACGAGTTTGGAACGACATGAGGGTGAGTAACTAATGACAGAATTGCATTTATTTGGGAGAACTATCCCTTTAATTACTGTTATTGATAACTCAGACCTAGTCATCGTAATAAATGTGTGGAAAGTTTCACTTTAGAAGTTGTAACAGAAGCTTGGAGAATCTAAATGTTCTATATCTGGTAGCAGGTTACAGTTGACATCTAGACCCTAGTCTTACAGATTTCAACTAGCTGAAAGACCTATGGCACTTTTCTATACAGTAGGGTACAACGGGGCTAAAGGCTCCCTGGGTGTATGTGCCTTTAGCTGTGTTGTACCCTACCCATTTTCAGTGTCTGTTCTGCTGTTCAGGTAGTTTCCAGTGCAACTGCACTACCACTATGCTTCCACCCTGTAACTGGTTTCAGAAATCCAATGTCACAACTTCCTTTGCTCTTTACTGCTGACCCTGTTTATAACGCATGAGTGTTCATACATCTGTAGGTGACTTGAGCTAGTCCTGTAGAGGGAGGAAAAACAGTTGCCTGAGATACACAAATGAAGATAACAACAAGCTTTGACACATTGTCCCATGGCCTCACAAACTTCGACTTGGCAGTAATGTAGTCAGTGGCACAGGAAACTGTCAAAGTCCATCACCCTAAGCATGTTAAGTAAGTCAGCAGATGAGTAATATTATCCCAACTGTGGAGCCAGTCTTTGTCACTTGGGAGGTTGCTTTGTGGGGCATGTACGTCAACATCCAAACTCATAACTGCCCATCACCAGACCAGACAAGTGTATCGGAGCAGGGTTAGAACTAAAATCTGCAAAATAGTGGCACTCCAGGAACCAGGTTGACACCCCTTCAGTTTTTACAAGGAGACACATTGTGGAACTTGATGTACAGAGGGAAATATGGTTCACAAGAGTTTGTCCATAGGACAGATTAAAGGTCAGTGCATGTGATAATGGTTGGTCAGGTTCTGTGTTTAACAGACTTTATGTTGGACCATGTATGTTCTCTTCTAGGTCTGACATTTGAATCTTTCCTGGACTGGAATATAAACTAAGGACCTTGATCTGACAGTACAGAGACAAACAGATCCCATTCAGCAGCAGTGGTTCTGCTATGCCTTGTGTTGACAGGAGTTTGTCACATAAGAGACATGAACTTGAAATAGAAAAGGTAGTTTGGAGCCTGGAGTGTCAGAACTGGAGTTGATGTGAAATGTGATTCACCTAGGAAGTCTTTGGTATCCAGTTGAACCAGGTTCATTTTAAAGTGCCCCTATTTTGGTTTTTCGAATATTCCCTTTCATGCAGTGTGTAGCTGTTTGTGAATGTAAATGTTCTGCAAAGTTGTAAAGTCGAAAGTGCTCTTTAAAGTCTCCCAAAAGAAAGAATTGACCCTGAGCCACCTAGGCCTATACGAGTTGAATCCCACTGTTTCGGTTCTACGTCACTAGAAAAGACATTTGCATAATGCCTGCCTATGTTGTACGTTGTCTGCCCATGAGCAACTTGACTTCTCAAATCTCGGAGTTCAACACGGGATTCATAAAATGCTTGCTTTTGAATGCATGGGTCAATACTTTATTTGGACCAACTTGCCCCTCAGTAAGTATGAATAATTCTACTGGGTGTTCAAAATACGTAGTTTTGTGTTTTATATTGTAAGTTTCCGGCTCACTCGCATTATTACTATCTTACTGAAATACTTCTGCTCATCATCTGTGGGCCACTGTAACCTAAAACCTGAGTCTATTAATGCAGATTGTCTGTCATTCTTACTACTTTGAGTAAAGATAAAGCATGGCACAAGATTTGTTTTGCAAACTTTTAATGTTACATCAGTCATTGATGTTAGTGCTCCGCTAACGTATGTGCTGTTATTGAAACAGTTCCCACACGTGCATCGCAATAAATTAGAAATATACACATGGATGTGTTGATGGACGCACACTTGTTAATGCTGATGGTGAGGAATTACAGTTGCAACATCTCAAAATGAGTAGCGTATCACCGAGAAATGTCCTGTGCAAGTCATCCTTGCGATGGAGATTCAGGTTGAATAACTAGTTCTTCCAGTGTTTCATCATTGGACTCGCGCTCGGATTGATATGGTAAAATCAACATCATTGTTACTGTCTTTATGGTGTGTACAATCGCTGAGCTTTAGGAAGCCTCTGGAGCTGAAGTTCAGTTATGGTGATGGGTGTTTAGCTTCCAACACATGCTGTAAGCGGTAGACCAATCACAACAGACTGGGTCATCTGACCAATCAGAGCAGAGTAGCTCACAGAAAGGAGGGATTTCTTTAAACTGTATGTGTGCAAGATCTACCTACTCTGCTTTCATGAAGGACATGGGCTGCATTCACCACATCTACATTCAGACTTATGCTAGTGAGATGGTGCACCAGCTGGTAGAACTTGCTTCATGATAATCCTACGACTGCTTTCATCTTCGTAGCCATCATTGTAGTATGTGTTGTATCTGATGATGCTCCAACCCAACGCAGATCTTTGTGCAAATGGCGGATCTTCATTATCACTGGCAACATCTCTGGTGAGTAAGGCTTGAGGACAGTTATAGCCTATTAACAAGCCTACTTTACAGTCAAGTTCAGGAGACATTTCATCTGCCGGATGTTCTAGATGAGATCAATTGACAGGCATGTAGTCTCTAGTTAAAGTATATAAGTTTGATTTTCACTTTAGACTTAATTTCTCTTTCTTGTAGCAATTTTGATTTGTTACTGGACACAGCCTTCATACACAATGAAAAAATTATTGTCATCCGGAGGGAACAAGTTGCCATTGCCCAGATTGGCCTCTTCTGGACACCAGGGTAAACGAAAGAGAGGAAGACTGTGAAAGCAGAACTGAAAGTCCTGAACCACACCTGGGGAACCATCCAGAAAATGGCCCAAAACAGACAGGAGTGGCAAACTTTTGTTGCTGCCCTAAATGCCACTGGGCATAAAGGGCCCTGAAGAAGAGTGTCACTCTGGGTATCAGGTAAGGCATACACTAAAATTTCCTTCCTTGGTTCAGCAATTGTTGAGACATATACTGGAATGATTGATGAAGTATGGGTCTGTTTCTTTCCATGTAAAGTCACAAGCTTCTGTGATTCAGCTGTTCTGTCTGCAGATCCTTGATTGATCTTTGACTGACCTTGATTGGTTCTAACTCCTTGTCATGGGCATTTATTTTAGCGATCTTGATGTAGGCATGTTGGGTGATGCTTTTCACTTTTGCCAAAGCACAACTGCTCAGACTGTACAAACTTCAGTCTTTCTTAAAACGGTCTTTCCATAATCTTTCAACACTTTATGAAGAGTGTGGCTGCATCTCTTATAAAAGACACACATAATGCTAGTCCTTTCACTGGAACTAGAGTCAAATGTCTTGTCACAAGTTGCGATTCTGTTGAAACTTAAAATGATCTTGATCTGTTTGCTTGAAGCTTTCTTGCTCTGCTGGCTTTATTGCTTGCAGTGAGGTAATGGGATTGCATGTGATTCTAGCTTCCTTTTTGAGAAATTCAAAGTATTTGAAATTATGGAATCTTTTCCATTTGTCTTGGAATTCAACTCAACCACTCTGGCAATTTGGCTGATATCCTTTGATTTTCAATACCATCATTCTGTAAACTTTGAACATAAGGCATGGTTGATTCAACACTGCTTAGGAAATCTACAAATTCCCAGAGGTCTTTGCTATCTTTGTGCCATGCTTGAATTTTGTTGCGATATGCCAAATACGAATGGATTGCCAAATCTGTTATCAAGTATGTTCCAGGCAGCCGTTTATGTTCCAACCTGGAAATGTCTGGAAATAGCTCTCTTGGACGGACCGTTTACATAGCCTACTTGCGTAGAAAGAATAGCTTTTGTTGGGCTAGCAAGTTCTTGTGATTGATTAACATCTGGAATGACAGCTTCCAGTCATTATACTTTAGAGGGTCTCCTGACAAAATTTGGAGTCCTATTGGCTGTAATCGATTCAGCGTGTGCATTCACAAGGTAATTATAGAAGCTTCATTGGAAGTAGCAAACGTAGCTGATTGAGAGATATGAGCTTGGGTGATTGGAAACTTTAAAGAACAAGTTGTTATAAAGGAGCAGTGACTTGAGTGAGCATGAAGGGCTGAGAGAGAGAGAGACATAGGAACGTTTGGTTGAGAGATATAACCTTCTTGCTTTTTTTTGTTGAAGAGAAGCAGAATGCTGTTTTCCCTCATCGCCTTTGAGGCTATCAGCATAAACATTATGCCTTGCTTGTTCTTCATTGTGCCTTTTTAGTTCCTCCAATCTTTACACTTCCTTTTTCTTATCTTCCCGTTTTATTTTCCTAACAGTACTTTCCAAGATCAATTGAGTCCTTTTTCTTGCATTTCCCTTTCTTGAGCTTCTCTCTCGGGCTGTTGACCTTTAATCTTCTGCCTCAGGTTTCCTAATGCCCTCTCATATTTATGTTGTGTCTTAATTATTTGAATCAACTCTTGTGTAGCTGCTATTTCAGCCACTGCTGCTTGACTTTTCTTGACTTCCAGAATCACAGGAAGATTGACTGGATGTCTTAGTGGATCTTGACTTACTGGATGTCACTGAGATTTTGCTGGACATGGTGGCTTCAAACACTGATGCTGAATCAGGCCAGGGTAGGTTCTCAGTTGAGAAAGCATTGAGCCTTTTCATTTGCAGTGCTAGTAATAGCAAGGCAAGTGTCATTTTTCCTCCAGATTTCAGGCTCAAGGCTTGTGATGCTTCTGATGTCATCATAAATATGTTCGATCTCGGACTGAGTGGCATTAATGGTTCTCACAACCTCGGAAATCAATTCCGCATCATCTTTGTTCTTAATGGCTCTTTTCAAACCATTGATGTGATACTTCCATCTTCTATACTTCTGATCAAAGCTTCTTTTCAGATCATTTTGTCTAGCATCTTGCAGTGTTTTACTTTTTTTGGTGAGTGTATGTTCATGCTGGCTTGTTTTAATACCTGGGAGCTTTGTATTATCTGCGCCCACCCAAGTTGTTGAGCCACTTCAACTTGCTCAGCTGTATCAGCCTGCTCTGTTGGGATGACCTGCTCTGCATTTTCAATGGACAGCACTGTATTTTCAGTTGTGTCTGACACATCAATTCTGTTTTACACTGTAATGAGAGCATGTTTACATGCACACAATATCTTGTAGCTTATTGAAATAACCTGTTTTCCTGGTTTACATGCCAACCAATAACCTGGCAATGCAAGCAAACCGCATTTACATGACTTTAATAAATCAGGTTATTTTCCGGTAGTGATGTCAAAACGTAATCATTTGCATATCTGACTCTGAGTATTTCACTTATGTCGGTTGTGATGTTAAATAAAGCATTAAAACCAATATTGCAACATGTCAGCGTGACACTTACGGGCTCATATATTATCCTCTCATGCAGTTACAGATGCAGCATTTTGACTAAACCACTTCTGCTGCTGCACGAGATGAGAGCACTTTTATAATTAGTTGTGGTCAAGAAAAAGACTGAGTTTGCAATATATTTCATCCTCCCTTACTGCAAAACGCTTGCTCTGTCTGGATGCGTTTAAATCCACAGTAAGGACACGTTCCTGTCACATATCACTCATGCACACTTCAGCCGACAGAAAGTCAAAGTCAAGAAAAACGGCGTATGGAGCAAAAATCTAGCTGTGAAGATCGGTTTATGCGTTAGCCGCTAATGACCTTACTTCGATAAAGGAAAACAGGTTAACACATTTACATGATCGTGTGCATTGTCGGCTTAAGCATAACCAGATTAAGAACATGCATGTAAACACACTCAATCTAAAGTTCTAGTGTAAGCGACTATTTCAGATAAACTTATGCAAACCAAGCATGTAAATTATAATAAATTATAGCATAAGTATGAACAACTTGTAAAATGGGAATATCAACCGGACATGTTCACAAGTCCCTGCGGTCCAAATCAAGTCTCAAGTCTTTAGCATCCAAGTCAAGTCTTTTTCTATTTTTAGCAATATTTTATAATAACAGTGTATTGAACTATCAAAACAGATTACTTTTACTTTAAAATTGCCTAATAAAGCACACAAAATACTACTTAAATCATTACTATTACTTTCCAACTTTGTACAAAATTATACCATTTAGAACCACCACAAGGGGGAAAAAGTGCTGTGTATTTTGAGCTATTTGAGTTGCCGTAGTTTGCTGTAGATCTCAAGCAATGCTGGTTAATGTGAGCCAGTGAGCGCCGGCGGTAACGAAACCTGTGTATGACAACCATCTGCGTGTCTCGTTTGTGGAAATGAGTCGGATATATCATAAATTCCGTATGAAAGTGTTCATGCAATCCAGATGCAAATTAACTTGGTAAGTGTGGATTATATGCATATGTTAGCAAATAGCCTACTTTGGGGAAAAACATGAAAAGTGAAAAATGTGTTCTTGAAAATGGACCTTTGCGACACAGCTGCTTCCCTTTGGATTTAATTGATTGCTTTTCAAATTAAATGACAAAGTTTCCTAAGGTAAGGCTTGACCACATTGTTACTATTTGTTGCTAATTTATATAACAGCAGATTTCTAATGGCTGATGAATTTGCATGCCTTCAGGTGCGTCAGGCTTGGTGTGTTTAGAAATGTTTTGTGATATTCTGCTGCAGCACATATTTGGGAATGAATGAATAGTAAAAGGTGGTGTTTTGTGCTGTCATGTGGGGTAGTAAATAGAGAACATAATCGGGAATGCCGTGCCAAATAACTTGCATTTTTTTGAAGTCTCAGTCTTCAAGTCCAAGTCAAGTCTCAGTTGTTGCGAGTCCAAGTCATTTTTTTCCTGACTTAAGTGCAACTTGCGTCCAAGTCGCAGACTTGAGTTTCCATCTCTGATATCAACACACTTAAAATTATAAAGTATGCAAAACACTTAAATATAATACATAGAACATTAACTTTTTCAATAATGCATATAGACTTTAAGCTTGTAAATAAACAGAAAATACAGCTACATTCCACTTTTAATTAATCAGATGGGTTACGTTCATTGAAAAAAAACACCTTAAACTTTCTGATGATAACACTGTTCCATCTCTTAATGCAGATGATAAAACAGGAAGTGACATACAATATCACGATGGGAATAAAATAGAACCAAAAACAAAATCACAATAAGCATTATGAAATAGTCAGAATATAAAAATAAAGTGGGATCTAGGGAAATAATCATCATAGACACAGAGCTTTGTGACAGCAAATATACACTCACCTAAAGGATTATGTTCAATTTCTCATCAATGCAATTATCTAATCAACCAATCACATGGCAGTTGCTTCAATGCATTTAGAGGTGTGGTCCTGGTCAAGACATTCTCCTGAAAAGTTGTATATGGATAGTAGCTGTTAGTTTGCAGTGTTATGGGGGTTAATGAAAATAAGGTTTGGTTAAATTGATATCAGTTTGGTGTAGTGACAAACGTAATTGCTGTTAGCTGATGTGCATCACAACCTCAGTTAAACGACACAAAGGGTTTAAGGTCATTTCGCCCACCCTTTAACAGTTTTACTGAAAAGTTCATTGATAGTCATACCATAATACTTATACATAATACATATTACTTCTATCTTATCTTCTAGTGAGCAAGCAAAGGACAGCTGTGGCAAGGAGCGAAACTCTCCATTTGATGGATAATAGAAAGGAAAAAAAAATCTGAGAAACCAGGCAACACCAGGGGTCCAGTTTTCCTCTGGCTATACATATTAATGTTATAGCATTGGTTGAGCGGTAAGATTAAGGTGTGAGTGTCTTTGTGGTCCATTCAGGATTGAATGGTACAGTGCATCCTGAAGCAGCAGTTCATCCTAGGAAACTATTATAGATTTTTCTATAATCTGACCTAAACAGATTGCACACATCCTTGACTGAAGACAAGCATTAAAGCCTTAGCAATGAAATTAACACTTAGTCAAAATTACAATTAATGTGCATAATTTTGGCAAGTCAGAGAAACCACCAGTGCAACCATAGGGCAGAAGTATTCTCACTTTGTATGTTGTTCCACATTAAGGCACTTAAATAGTTAATGGAACACTTATTTTATTTGATAATTTTCTTATTGCCTGCTGTACTGTACCTCTACATGAAGAAGTTGCATACAGTGATTTTCTCAGGACTGGCATGTAAGTTGTAAGTCATCATTAGTTGATGCCTTTTAACTAGGGACAGCAAAACATTTTGAAATTGGTAGTATGTTTCACTACATGCTTGAAAAAGCTATGCTTGTGTTCAAAAAGTATGGTCCAGAGTCTAACAACTGGACCTCTATCCACTGAGGATAAATGCTCCAATATGTGCTGTTCTGAGAGCAGTTTGTCTTTGTGTGAAAAGGTCAAGAAATCAATGCCGATGTTCTGATATCTTCGGGTCAAGATGACCAATACTTTTTTAGTGTGGACAGGTGACATGACCAGGTCAGCCATATCTTTTAAAGTCGAGAAATTTGACAAGCAGGTTAATGTAACGGTATCTTGGTCTCCATCAAGAATGGCAGAAGTCTGATAAGGGCATGCATATTACACCCTAAACTTCAATGTGTGCCAACATTTTGGGGTATTGCTTGGGGGCTATTCATTTGTCCAGTTGTAAGGTGGCAGTGTGTAATTGGCTCCTTAGGTTCACTTAAAGGGAAATAGTTCTTCACAAGAACAGTGGCACAGTGCTAGCGCCACAGGAATAACACCTTCAAATAAGTCATGGGCTATGACCATGGGATAAAGTGAAAATGTTTTCCTTCACCCTCTGAATATAATCCTCAGTTGTTCTTGGTGGAAAAGCATCTTATCTTGCTACTTTTTCCTGGAATTTAGCATGGTGGCCAAGGCAGAACTGACAGATATAATCTCCATTAAAGCTTGCAACTAAACCACCAATTGCATGGGCAGCAAGGTTATCTGCTACAACACTGAAATCCCTTCCTGCTCCAAAATGCAAAGATTTTTCTAAAGAGGCTCTAAAACAGAGGTGTCCAATCCTGCTCCTGGAGGGCCAACCTTCAGTCTGAAGGCCTTCATTAGCTGATTCAGGTGTGTTTTATGAGGGCTAGGGCTAAACTCTGCAGGACAGTGGGATTCTCTAGGAGCAGGTTTGGACACATCTGCTTTAAAATTACATCATATCCCAATCTTTTTATGTCATCAGAACATTGTGTAAATTCATGTTTGGGCTAGTTTTGATGAGCCAATGGGCTAGGTTTGGGCTAGTTTTGATGGGACATTTGGGCTAGTTTTGATGGGTCATTGGGCTAGTTTTGATTTGTGCCATTGGGCTAGGTTTGGGCTAGTTTTGATGGGTCATTTGGGCTAGTCATGGGTCATTTGGGCTAGTTTTGATGGGTCATTTGGGCTAGTTTTGATGGGTCATTTGGGCTAGTTTTGATGGGTCATTTGGGCTAGTTTTGATGGGTCATTTGGGCTAGGTTTTGGCTAGTTTTGATGGGTCATTGGGCTAGTTTTGATTTGTGCCATTGGGCTAGGTTTGGGCTAGTTTTGATGGGACATTTGGGCTAGTTTTGATGGGTCATTGGGCTAGTTTTGATTTGTGCCATTGGGCTAGGTTTGGGCTAGTTTTGATGGGACATTTGGGCTAGTTTTGATGGGTCATTTGGGCTAGTTTTGATTTGTGCCATTGGGCTAGGTTTGGGCTAGTTTTGATGTATGCCTTTGGGCTAGTTTTGATGGGTCATTTGGGCTAGTTTTGATGGGTCATTTGGGCTAGTTTTGATGGGTCATTTGGGCTAGTTTTGATGGGTCATTTGGGCTAGTTTTGATGGGTCATTGGGCTAGGTTTTGGCTAGTTTTGATGTATGCCTTTGGGCTAGTTTTGATGGGTCATTGGGCTAGTTTTGATTTGTGCCATTGGGCTAGGTTTGGGCTAGTTTTGATGGGTCATTGGGCTAGTTTTGATTTGTGCCATTGGGCTAGGTTTGGGCTAGTTTTGATGGGACATTTGGGCTAGTTTTGATGGGTCATTTGGGCTAGTTTTGATTTGTGCCATTGGGCTAGGTTTGGGCTAGTTTTGATGTATGCCTTTGGGCTAGTTTTGATGGGTCATTGGGCTAGTTTTGATTTGTGCCATTGGGCTAGGTTTGGGCTAGTTTTGATGGGACATTTGGGCTAGTTTTGATGGGACATTTGGGCTAGTTTTGATGGGTCATTGGGCTAGTTTTGATGGGTCATTGGGCTAGTTTTGATTTGTGCCATTGGGCTGGAGGTTTGAGCTAGTTTTGATGGGACATTTGGGCTAGTTTTGATGGGTCATTTGGGCTAGTTTTGATTTGTGCCATTGGGCTAGGTTTGGGCTAGTTTTGATGGGACATTTGGGCTAGTTTTGATGGGTCATTTGGGCTAGTTTTGATTTGTGCCATTGGGCTAGGTTTGGGCTAGTTTTGATGGGACATTTGGGCTAGTTTTGATGGGTCATTGGGCTAGTTTTGGTCTAGTTTTGAGAGGTCATTGGGGTAGTTTTAGGCTTTTTTTTAAAAAAGCAGCCTTTTTTTTTTTTTTTTTGTAAGGCTAGTTTTGTTAAGCAGACCTGGTATTGTCTGCAGATGCCAGAGACCAGGCAGCTTGTGCCATGTAGTGAATGACGTGATGGCTAGCGGGTTGCATTTAGGACCTATTGGCCTGCACCATCTAGAGTTTCATGACAAAACTAGATATTTATCATGTTATGTTTTTTTTTTTTTTTTTTATCTTTTGGAAGTTGCCTTCAATATACTTTTTGCTTAAAAAATTTGAGGGGGCATACACCTGGGAATGATGCCTCTGGGTACACTGACTCCTGGTATACATTTTGCTATGGTGGCTGGCTTAGTTGAACGTCCCATAGAATATAAACCCTGATAACCAGGGCACTTTCAACAGGCTTCACAGTGAGAGCCTGTTTGAAACTCTAACACCAATGGGAGAATAATGTTGGTTTTACCTACGACTATGAGGCACTCGTGTCACTCATAGCTGCATCCAAAACTTCTCACATTCTCACTCAATTCAGCCAGTGTTTGGATGCATGTCTCTAGCTTAGTGATCTTTCCATTAGCCCTTTTATTGCCTTGCATATATCAAATGTGACTGATGCATTACTGCTTGATGGATGAAGCTATGCTAAATGTATGACATGATGTGCATGTTGCAATAGCAAAATATCTGCAGTTGTTTGTTGAATTAAGAGATTGTTGTTCCTGAGTAGCAGGGGTTTTAAGATTGCCAAACTTAACGTGAAATATGAATCACAGAGAAAAAGACAGATCCATGAAATATGACTCACAGAGGTGAAAATAACTAATGTATTGTGAGTCAGTGCTTGCTACAAAGGTGAAGTTGATGATGCTGACTCCACCATCTCCACTGTATAGTGGACGTGCCTATAGAGAGAAATGCATGCTTCATACGAAATACATAATCAGAGAATTTGTTTTAAAATTTGAATCAGTTCATTTAAAACTAGACATTTTAAGCTTTGAGCCAAGTGAGCCAAGTACTTATGCTTGTATGAGTATGTTTCGGTTAATTTTGTGACGCACTTCATCAAAGTTAATGGAGACCAAGACGCAGACAGCGTATCAAGTTTATTTCCTTTATTTTACAAAAGCATGAGTTTTGTTGTTGTGAGTGTACACAAAAAAAGTAGATACCCAAAATATATGGAGTATTTTAAGTTGTTTTTGAGGTCAGAGAACAATAGATAGACATTTGGATTTCCTGCCTGACACATGGACCAGACATGTTAGCGATCTGTCCGTCATGGACAGTGTGACTTTATGTGACTAACCACCTACTTTTTTAGTAGACTAACACCTACTAATTTGGTCAACTAAACCTCTTCTAGTCTACTAACGTTAAGTCGACTATTAGGGGGCAGCCCTAAATTTAGGTAATGTGAATGCAGGCAGTATAGTCGCAACATAATGCTCTTAGAAATAAATTAAAAGTTAACTAAAGCATTTACAGAAATTGTGATTTAACAAGAAAGCATGAACACAAACCCAAGTATTACAAATGTATTTACACCAGTTTTAATGTAATAGGAAAGCATGAGACAAGTAGAAGTATGAGACAAGGGAGGAGTTATAGACCAGAATATCAGTATTTTACTCATATTAGTCATTTTGCACATTGCAAAGTTATTTTTTATTTACCGCCAGCTCTCTTTGCAGAACACAATCCTTGCTCCCCAGGTCCCCCCAACCATTTCCTCCTCTGATTTTTTTCTTTTTGCGGCAAATCAGCGCACAGACAATTTGGATTGCAAGCTTCTTGCGGGCTATTATTTGTAATAACGCTTCCAGTCTTGCACAAGAACTCCAGTCTCACGTGTGATCTTGCGTTATTTCCTTATCACTTCTCACGTGTTTGGTTGTGAAACGTAGTTTGCAGACCAGACAGAGTTGTCTGCGATTCTTCCTGGACCTTGTGGGACATCTTTACTGATTACGGCAGGTTCAGTAGGGTTAGGGGTAGGTGTAGGGAAGGGACAAGAAAGGCACACACATTTATAAATATAATCATATACACTAAATATGTTATTGCAGACCATCTTAAAAATGTACTACAAGACACTGAGGTGCACCTTGAATTTATTTGAGTTCTTGCTTGAATACCAGCTCACTTATTCATGATTTAAGTCATTTCAAGCTTGTTCAATTCAGACATGACCAAGTAAGTTGTAAGTTTATTTACTCTATCCATTTCACCTGTTTCCAGCACCACTCCATTTATATATATATATATATATATAGCACCATATATATATATATATATATATATATATATATATATATATATATATATAATACACCCATAAACACTGCATCCTCTTTCATAACTTTTCATCTGTATTTTGCGGCTAAGACCCTCACATTCACAGCACGCTTTAGTGGCACATGTGAATTCTTACTCTGTTCACCCTTGTGTCTTTTCTTTTTGTGTCTGTGAGAGCCATAGGCAAGACCACCTACAGTATTGATCTGAGATCATTAAGTGCTAGTACTAACAATCTATATATATGGCAGAGGTAGCTGATAATAGGCAGCTCTGACAAATTACTCACATGGCCACCCACACAAAGCTCTGATACGCCAGAATTACTGCCCTAACTAGGTTACGTTTTCTCTTTATCTTTTACACTATTGCTGATGTGCCACTGATTGTCTTGTCAGCTTGCTGTGCTTCTGTAGTATATATGCCCCGGAGAAACATGCAGCGCTTTTGCAGCTACAGAAAACCTTTATGTAATAATCATTGGGGTGCTTTATAAAAATATCTAAACTATGAGGGAGGAGTAACTGAACTACTACTATACAGTACAGTACATCCAGTATGGTGGGCAATCTGTATTCTTGTCCTGTCGTGTGAATGCATTCATGTTTTTAACGAGTGGAAGCAAGCAAAGCTTAGACTGCAGACCTACATGGAGAAGAAAATCAAGACTATAAAAACAGCTTCACTTCGTAGTATTTATTAACTGGTTAACATAGTTCTTTCTGCTTTCCAAAACAAGTTTGACTGATATTCATAACCATTAAAACAAATTAGAACAGTTTTTTTTTTTTTATTTATATTGTCTTTTGTCTGATACACTGCAAAATTCTTTTCTTACTTAGTATTTTTGTTTCTAGTTCAAATATCAAAAATTCTTAAAGCAAGGTGTATTTACTAAAATAAGCAAAATTATCTGCCAATGGGGTAAGAAAATAATCTTGCCTCTGTTTGAATTGAGATTATTTTTCTTACCCCATTGGCAGATAATTTAGCTTTTTTATAACCAACAAGATTTATTTCACAAGAAAAAAAAAAAGACTGACTTTTTACTCCTCTAGTAAATGCATCTTACTGTAGGAATTTTTAGATATTTGGACTGGAAACAAGACAAAAATACAAAGTAAGAAAAGCATTTTTGCAGTGTAACTTAAAAATCTAAAGAGACATATTAAAGTTGGAATATAAAAGCTTTAGATTGTGAGCTACAGTGCACCTGGAACTGTACCTGGATTCACAGCGCTTCACTTTTGTTACAGCTTTATTCCAAAATGGATTAAATTATTAATTTTCCTCAAAATTCTACAAACAATACCCCTTGTTTGAAATCTTTGCACATTTATGCACCTTTGGCACCAATTACAGCCTCAAGTCTTTTTGAGTATGACGCTACAAGCTTGGCACACCTATTTTTGGGCAGTTTCTCCCATTCTTCTTTGCAGGACTTCTCACGCTCCATCAGGTTGGATGGGGATCAGTGCACAGCCATTTTCAGATCTCTCCAGAGATGTTTAATGGGGTTCAAGTCTGGGCTCTGGCTGGGACATTCACAGAGTTGTCCCGTAGCCACTCCTTTGATATCTTGGCTGTGTGCTTAGGGTCATTGTCCTGTTGAAAGATGAACCTTCGCCCTAGTCTGAGGTCCAGAGCGCTCTGGAGCAGGTTTTCATCAAGGATGTCTCTGCACATTGCTGCATCCATCTTTCCCTCGATCCTGACTAGTCCCTCGATTTCTGCCGCTGAAAAACATCCCCACAGCATGATGCTGCCACCACGCTTCACTGTAGGGATGGTATTGGCCAGGGGATGAGCGGTACCTGGTTTCCTCCAGACATGACGCTTGCCATTCAGACCAGAGAATTTTGTTTCTCATGGTCTGAGAGTCCTTCAGGTGCCTTTTGGCAAACTACAGGCGGGCTGTCATGTGCCTTTTACTGAGGAGTGGCTTCTGTCTGTCCACTCTACCATACAGGCCCGATTGGGCTGTAGAGACGGTTGTTCCTCTGGAAGGTTTTCCTCTACCACAGCGAGTCCCATGGCAAAGGCTTTGAATATTTACGTACATGTGATTTATTTTTTTATTTTTTTCGTTTATTAATTTGAATAAATTTGCAAATATTTCAAACAAACTTCTTTCACATTGTCGTTATGGGGTATTGTTTGTAGACTTTTGAGTAAAATAATTAATTTAATCCATTCTGGAATAAGGCTGTAACATAACAAAATGTGGAAAAAGTGAAGCTCTGTGAATACTTTCCGGAAGCTCTGTATGTTTCTGTGTTAGTAGCAAACTTCTATTGCCAGATTTTTGGCATACATTTTTTTTTCAACCTCACAGACAGGGGTTAAATTGCCATTGGGAAGGGAAAGGAACCCTAAAACAACATTTAACAGAATATACACCAATACATGTTTCTATGCAAATATATAATTACCAGTCTAGCACAATTTAAACACACTGGCAGGGTGAGCACTGATAGATGGCTCTCAAACTTCAGTTCAGGCATCTTGGGCCCTCGACAGTGCTCTGCAAAAGATCAAGTGATTTTGATTTCCCCACACTTCTCTGTTTGCTGAGATAAATGCGGTAATGAAATGCTGGGACAGTGCTTCTTTCAGGGGGCGGGGTTAGAGTGCCTTGCGCCTCACACTCATTAGTGTCTTGGTGAGTGTGTGTGTGTGTGTGTGTGTGTGTGTATACAGAAAGAGGCTGAAACCCCTGCAAGCCAGCCTGCTCAGCCTGCCAGATAATTGCACTCTGGCGGCCCAGGCACTTGGTATTCTCAACACACGGGCAGAAAACACACGGCCAGATAAGGCAGCTGAAAGAGCATCCATCACCCTTGGTGCAACATTAAGTCAGACAGTCCGTGAGGTTGCCTGAACCAGGTCAGGTCTCAAGCCAAAAGGGAACTATTCTGTTGTGTTATAACTTAGATGCAAATGAGATGCTCATATAAACAATATAATTTGACAATGCATTGCTCATGTGCAGTGATGTTTGAGTAAATCACCTGTCGTATACACAGGGTTTGCTCTGCTGTTAACAACATCAAATGACTAGTTCACCTCATGCCATTGCAAAGCGGTATGACTTTAGTGGTTGCACTTTATTTGGTTACACTTACTCTTAAGGTGCTATTGTTAGTGTAATTATATATTTAAGTACTGAGTAATATTAATTTATAACGTACTTATAGGGTTAGGGTTTAGTTGAAGGTTAGTTGCATGTAATTTTGCACAATTTACTGTTATTAGTATGGTAAGTACATGTAATATATGTAACAAGGACACTGTAAAATAGTTTTATCCTTTATTTCAAGGTGTCCTTGTTACAATGTAATTCATTATACACTTAAGTTAAAAGTAATATTAGTTAACATCTACTCACTGTATGGTTAGTATTAGGGTTTGGTTTAGTTTAGCTGCATGTAATTATGCATAATTTATAGTTACCCACTTTATATTAGGTGGCCTTAACTACTATGTACTAACATTTTAATTAATCATTTGATACAATGCACTTATTGTGTACATAGGTTTTTACATTGTACTTACATTTAAAAAAAAAAATACCTGCATGTAATTACATCTGTAATTAATTTCTGTAGTTAAATTTATAATTACACTGCTGACACCTTACACCTAACCCTACCATTAAACTTACCCACACCACCGCACCTGTCCCTAACTTTACCCTTAAACTTACCCACACCCCCACACCTGTCCCTAACTTTACCCTTAAACTTACCCACACCACCACACCTGTCCTTAACTTTACCCTTAAACTTACCCTTTACCCTTAAACTTACCCACACCACCACACCTGTCCCTAACTTTGCCCTTAAACACCACACCTGTCCCTAACTTTACCCTTTAAACTTACCCACACCACCACACCTGTCCCTAACTTTACCCTTAAACTTACCCACACCACCACACCTGTCCCTAACTTTACCCTTAAACTTACCCCTTACCCTTAAACTTACCCTTAAACACCACACCTGTCCCTAACTTTACCCTTAAACACCACACCTGTCCCTAACTTTTACCCTTAAACTTACCCACACCACCACACCTGTCCCTAACTTTACCCTTAACCACACCACCTGCACCCCAACTGTCCCTAAACTGTCCCTTACCCTTAAACTTACCCACACCACACGCACCTGTCCTAACTTTGCCCTTAAACTTACCCACACCACCGCACCTGTCCCTAACTTTACCCTTAAACTGACCCACACCACCGCACCTGTCCCTAACTTTACCCTTAAACTGACCCACACCACCGCACCTGTCCCTAACTTTACCCACCAACTTACCTGTCCCTAACTTTGCCTTAAACACCGCACCTGTCCCTAACTTTACCCTTAAACTTACCCACACCACCGCACCTGTCCCTAACTTTACCCCACCGCTTACCTGTCACACCACCGCACCTGTCCCTAACTTTACCCTTAAACTTACCCACACCACCGCACCTGTCCCTAACTTTACCCTTACCCCACCACCGCACCTGTCCCTAACTTTACCCTTAAACTTACCCGCACCACCGCACCTGTCCTTTGCACCTGTCCTTACCTTACCCACACCACCGCACCTGTCCCTAACTTACCCTTACCACCACCGCACCTGTCCCTAACTTTACCCTTACCCGCACCACCGCACCTGTCCCTAACTTTACCCTTACCCGCACCACCGCACCTGTCCTAAACTTTACCCTTACCCGCACCACCGCACCTGTCCCTAACTTTACCCTTACCCGCACCACCGCACCTGTCCCCCTAACTTTACCCTACCCACCACCGCACGCTGTCCCTAACACCGCACCTGTCCCTAACTGTCCTACCCTTACCCGCACCACCGCACCTGTCCCTAACTTTACCCTTACCACTTACCCGCACCTGTCCGCACCTGTCCCTTTACGCACCTGTCTAACTTTACCCTTACCCGCACCACCGCACCTGTCCCTAACTTTACCCTTACCCGCACCGCACCGCACCTGTCCCCAAACTTTGTCCCTTACCCGCACCACACCGCACCTGCACCTGTCCCTAACTTTACCCTTACCCGCACCACCGCACCTGTCCCTAACTTTACCCTTACCCGCACCACCGCACCTGTCCCTAACTTTACCTTTACCCTTACCCGCACCACCGCACCTGTCCCTAACTTTACCCTTACCCGCACCACCGCACCTGTCCCTAACTTTACCCTTACCCGCACCACCGCACCTGTCCCTAACTTTACCCTTACCTGACCCACACCACCGCACCTGTCCCTAACTTTACCTTACCCGCACCACCGCACCTGTCCCTACCTTTACCTTACCGCACCACCGCACCTGTCCCTAACTTTACCCTTACCTGCACCACCGCACCTGTCCCTAACTTTACCCTTACCGCACCACTGCACCCACACCCACCGCACCTGTCCCTAACTTTACCCTTACCCTGCACTCCACACCGCACCTGTCCCTAACTTTACCCTTACCCGCACCACCGCACCTGTCCCTAACTTTACCCTTACCCGCACCACCGCACCTGTCCCTAACTTTACCCTTACCCGCACCACCGCACCTGTCCCTAACTTTACCCTTACCCGCACCACCGCACCTGTCCCTAACTTTACCCTTACCCGCACCACCGCACCTGTCCCTAACTTTACCCTTACCCGCACCCACCGCACACCCCTAACGCACCTGTCCCTAACTTTACCCTTACCCGCACCACACCACGCACCTGTCCCTAACTTTTACCCTTACCCGCACCACCGCACCTGTCCCTAACTTTACCCTTACCCTTTCCACCGCACCTGTCCCTAACTTTACCCTTAACCGCACCACCGCACCTGTCCCTAACTTTACCCTTACTGCACCCCTAACACCACCGCACCTGTCCCTAACTTTACCCTTACCCGCTCACCACCGCACCTGTCCCTAACTTACTTTACCCTTACCCGCACCACCGCACCTGTCCCTAACTTTACCCTTACCCACACCACCGCACCTGTCCCTAACTTTACCCTTACCTGCCCACACCACCGCACCTGTCCCTAACTTTACCCTTACCCCTGTCCCTAACTTTGCCCCACACCGCACCACCGCACCTGTCCCTAACTAACTTTACCTGTCTTAAACTTTACCCTTAAACCACCGCACCGCACCTGTCCCTAACTTTACCCTTACCCGCACCACCGCACCTGTCCCTAACTTTACCCTTAAACTGACCCACACCACCGCACCTGTCCTAACTTTACCCTTACCCGCACCACCGCACCTGTCCCTAACTTTACCCTTACCCGCACCACCGCACCTGTCCCTAACTTTACCTGTCCCGCACTAACCTGTCCCTAACTTTACTAAACTTACCCGCACCACCGCACCTGTCCCTAACTTTACCCTTACCCGACCCGCACCCGCACCTGTCCCTAACTTTACCCTTAACTGCACCACCGCACCTGTCCTAACTACTCCCTTACCCGCACTGTCCTTACCACCGCACCTGTCCCTAACTTTACCCTTACCCGCACCACCGCACCTGTCCTAACTTTCCCTAACTTTTACCCTTAAACCTGTCCTACCCACACACCACCGCACCTGTCCCTAACTTTACCCTTACCTGCACCCACCGCACCTGTCCCTAACTGTCCCTTAACTTTACACCACCGCACCTGTCCCTAACTTTACCCTTACCCACACCACCGCACCTGTCCCTAACTTTACCCTTGTCCCACACCACACCACCGCACCTGTCCCTAACTTTACCCTTACCCGCACCACCGCACCTGTCCCTAACTTTACTTTACCCTTACACCACCGCACCTGTCCCTAACTTTACCCTTACCCACACACCGCACCTGTCCCTAACTTTACCCTTAAACTGCACACACCGCACCTGTCCCTAACTTTACCCTAAACTGACCCCACACCACCGCACCTGTCCCTAACTTTACCTCCCTACCCACACCACCGCACCTGTCCCTAACTTTACCCTTAAACTGACCCACACCACCGCACCTGTCCCTAACTTTACCCTTAAACTGACCCACACACACCACCGCACCTGTCCCTAACTTTACCCTTACCCACACCACCGCACCTGTCCCTAACTTTACCCTTAACCACACCACCGCACCTGTCCCTAACTTTACCCTTAAACTGACCCACACCACCGCACCTGTCCCTAACTTTACCCTTAAACTGACCCACCGCACCTGTCCCTACCTTTACCCTTAACCCCACCGCACCTGTCCCTAACTTTACCCTTAAACTGACCCACACACCACCGCACCTGTCCCTAACTTTACCCCTTAAACTGACCCTTAACCACCCACCGCACCTGTCCCTAACTTTACCTCTTAAACTGACCCACACCACCGCACCTGTCCCTAACTGTCCCTAACTTACCTTTAAACACCACCGCACCTGTCCCTAACTTTACCTTAAACGCACCTGTCCCTGTCCCTAACTTTACCCTTAAACTGACCCACACCACCGCACCTGTCCCTAACTTTACCACTTACTTTACACCACCGCACCTGTCCCTAACTTTACCCTAAACTGACCCACACCACCGCACCTGTCCCTAACTTTTACCCTTAAACTGACCCACACCACCGCACCTGTCCCTAACTTTACCCTTAAACTGACCCACACCTGTCCGCACCTGTCCCTAACTTTACCCTTTAAACTGACCCACACCACCGCACCTGTCCCTAACTTTGCCCTTAAACTTTACCCACCCGCACCTGTCCCTAACTTTACTGACCCACACCACCGCACCTGTCCCTAACTTTACCCTTAAACTGACCCACACACCACCGCACCTGTCCTTAACTTACCCACACCACCGCACCTGTCCCTAACTTTACCCTTTAAACTGACCCACACCACCGCACCTGTCCCTAACTTTACCCTTTAAACTGACCCACACCACCGCACCTGTCCCTAACTTTACCCTTAAACTGACCCACACCACCGCACCTGTCCCTAACTTTGTTAAACTGACCCACACCTTTACCTGTCCCTAACTTTACCCTTAAACTGACCCACACCACCGCACCTGTCCCTAACTTTTTTACCCTTTGTAAACTGACCCACACCACCGCACCTGTCCTACCTGTCCCTAACTTTACCTGTCCCTACCATGCACTTTACCCTTACCACCGCACCTGTCCCTAACTTTACCCTTAAACTGACCCACACCACCGCACCTGTCCCTAACTTTACCCTTTAAACTGACCCACACCACCGCACCTGTCCCTAACTTTACCCTTAAACTGACCCACACCACCGCACCTGTCCCTAACTTTACCCTTAAACTGACCCACACCACCTGTGTCCCTAACCCACCCTTACCACCCACACCACCGCACCTGTCCCTAACTTTACCCCTTAAACTGACCCACACCACCGCACCTGTCCCTAACTTTACCCTTAAACTGACCCACACCACCACACCTGTCCCTGACTTTACCCTTAAACTTACCCACACCACCGCACCTGTCCCTGACTTTACCCTTAAACTGACCCACACCACCACACCTGTCCCTAACTTTACCCTTAAACTTACCCACACCACCGCACCTGTCCCTAACTTTACCCTTAAACTTACCACCACACACCCACCGCATTTTGCTGTCCCTAACTTTTTACTGCCTTAAACTTACCCACACCACCGCACCTGTCCCTAACTTTACCCTTAAACTTACCCACACCACCGCACCTGTCCCTAACTTTACCCTTAAACTTACCCACACCACCGCACCTGTCCCTAACTTTAAACCTTAAACTTACCCACACCACCACACCTGTCCCTAACTTTACCCTTAAACTTACCCACACCACACCTGTCCCTAACTTTACCCTTAAACTTACCCACACCACCACACCTGTCCCTAACTTTACCCTTTAAACTTACCTTACCCTGTCCCTTACCCTTAAACTTACCCACACCACCACACCTGTCCCTAACTTTACCCTTAAACTTACCCACACCACCACACCTGTCCCTAACTTTACCCTTTAAACTTACCCTCCTTACCCTTAAACCTTACCCCACACCACACCACACCTGTCCCTAACTTTACCCTTACCCACACCACACCTGTCCCTAACTTTACCCTTAAACTTACCCACACCACCGCACCTGTCCCTAACTTTACCCTTAAACTGACCCACACCACCACACCTGTCCCTAACTTTACCCTTAAACTTACCCCACCACACCTGTCCCTAACTTTACCCTTACCCCCACACCACCACACCTGTCCCTAACTTTACCCTTAAACTGACCCACACCACCGCACCTGTCCTTAACTTTACCTTACTTAAACTGACCCACACCACCGCACCTGTCCCTAACTTTACCCTTAAACTGACCCACACCACCACACCTGTCCCTAACTTTACCCTTAAACTTACCCACACCACTACACCTGTCCCTAACTTTACCCTTAAACTTACCCACCCTTAAACACCCTTAAACTTACCCACACCACCACACCTGTCCCTAACTTTACCCTTAAACTGACCCACACCACCACCGCACCTGTCCTTAACTTTACCCTTAAACTGACCCACACCACCGCACCTGTCCCTAACTTTACCCTTTAAACTGACCCACACCACCGCACCTGTCCCTAACTTTACCCCTAACTTAAACTTACCCACACCACCACACCTGTCCTGTCCTATTACCCTTAAACTGACCCACACCACCGCACCTGTCCCTTAACTTTACTTTACCCTTAAACTTACCCACACCACCACACCTGTCCCTAACTTTACCCTTTAAACTGACCCACACCACCGCACCTGTCCCTAACTTTACCCTTAAACCTTACCCTAACTTACCCTTAAACTTACCCACACCACCACACCTGTCCCTAACTTTACCCTTAAAGTGACCCACACCACCACACCTGTCCTTAACTTTACCCTTAAACTTACCCACACCACCGCACCTGTCCCTAACTTTACCCTTAAACTTACCCACACCACCGCACCTGTCCCTAACTTTACCCTTAAACTTACCCACACCACCACACCTGTCCCTAACTTTACCCTTAAACTTACCCTTAAACTTACCCACACCACCACACCTGTCCCTAACTTTACCCTTAAACACCACACCTGTCCCTAACTTTACCCTTAAACTTACCCACACCACCACACCTGTCCCTAACTTTACCCCTTAAACTTACCCCTACCCTTTAAACTTACCCACACCACCACACCTGTCCCTAACTTTACCCTTAAACTTACCCACACCACCACACCTGTCCCTAACTTTACCCTTAAACTTACCCACACCACCACACCTGTCCCTAACTTTACCCTTAAACTTACCCACACCACCACACCTGTCCCTAACTTTACCCTTAAACTTACCCACCACCACACCCTCCCTAAACTTACCCACACCACCGCACCTGTCCCTAACTTTACCCTTAAACTTACCCACACCACCGCACCTGTCCCTAACTTTACCCTTAAACTGACCCACACCACCGCACCTGTCCCTAACTTTACCCTTAAACTGACCCACACCACCGCACCTGTCCCTGACTTTACCCACCGCACTTACCCACACCACCGCACCTGCACCCTGTCCTGACTTTACCCTTAAACTTACCCACACCACCGCACCTGTCCCTATGTCCCTGACTTCCACCCTTAAACTTACCCACACCACCACACCTGTCCCTAACTTTACCCTTAAACTTACCCTTACCCTTAAACTTACCCACACCACCACACCTGTCCCTAACTTTACCCTTAAACTGACCCACACCTCCGCACCTGTCCCTAACTTTACCCTTAAACTGACCCACACCACCGCACCTGTCCCTGACTTTACCCTTAAACTTACCCACACCACCACACCTGTCCCTAACTTTACCCTTAAACTGACCCACACCACCACACCTGTCCCTAACTTTACCCTTAAACTGACCCGCACCTGTCCCTAACTTTACCCTTAAACTGACCCACACCACCGCACCTGTCCCTAACTTTACCCATATCCCACCTCAATATCAGCAAAAGTGTTTTTCAATACAGTATGAACACAATAAGTACATTAGTTACATTATTACAAAAATAATTACATAGTTAAGGCCACTTAATATAAAGTGGGACTGTTATTACTATAGTATGTACTGTACGTGTAACGTGTATTTTACAGGTACTGTAAAAGAAGGTTGTTTTATTTGACTTTGAATTTGATCTGAATTGAAATGAGTTATGTAAATTCTCACATATGAACGCACTAGGGCTGTCAAAATTAACATGTAACGCATGCAAAAAATTGTTTCCAGTTTAAGGCGAAATAAAAAACAAACATTAATGCTTAATATTTAACGCAAATAACACATTCTTTTTTTTCTGTCATCCTTTGGCTAGCGTTACATTATATGATCACACTCTTATTCACGCAAATGCTTTTAAACCATTAAAGTGCCACAAGACAAATGAGAATGCGCTCAGATGCGCTGCCTGTGAATGTCCTGACTATGTGACACACACACACACAGACACACACACACACACCAGTATGCACAGACACCGTGTCAGAATCGAGTTCTCTTTCTTGCTTGAACAAATAACACACAGAATTATGCCAAAATGCCCGTTCTGTCGTGTATTCTCATAAGAGCAGCCTTAAATTTGTTCAATAACGTCTTGAACTTAATGAGATGCACGTGACAGCGGCATGTCTTAAAGTGACAGCAGCCTAATAAACCAGTTGCTATGATGTCTGTGATTTAATGTTAGTCAAAGAATAAAAGAGAGAAAAGTGTAGCTTTAATAAGGATTAATCTATATTTAATTTATAATGTATGCAGTTAAGACTGTAAAGTGTTTGATATAACTTTATTCAGTTTCTGTATAGGCTATATTTTCTACATGTTAGACAGATTCCTATGCAGGACACAGTTAAATATTACATTTATTATAATGGGTTTATGTGAAGATTGTATTAAATTCACTTCAATTTTTTTAAACCTAAGGGTTGAAATTGACGTAGCTTTCAATTATACTGTAATGTTGAATGTCTATCATTTAATGTTTAAAAGATCAGTTTCATAGAGACATAGAGGCAGTATTAATATCAGTGATACTGGCCTTCATTCATAAAAAGATGGCATTACAACAAATATTTAAAATCTTATAGTTGTTTCTACATTAATTTGGAAAGTAACTGAAATTATTACAATATAAAAATATTAACTCAGATCTTTTTAAATGCAATTACAGAAAAAATGTGTGATCAGTTAACTTTTTTTAATTGATTGACAGCATATACCGTATATATACAAATATACACCGTATACAGAGTTTCACTGTAGAACGTATCTGTATATTTATGCTGTATGAATATGAATGAAACACTAGATCTAAGAGCTTCCTATTTTAAAAGCATTTTAAGACAGACATTACATGTTGCATTCAAGATGCAACGTACAAAATGTTAATGTTAAATATGCATTTCAATACTGAAAAATATTAGTATAAATAGTTCAATCCAATTATAAAGAACTCTTCCACATAATGTTTTCTGTTATAAAACCCACACTGTCAGACTGCCAGAACAACTACTGTACGTGTGTTAATTAACTCTCTTGCACGCTTATGTGAACAGCACTGTTTGTGTGGTTTGCTTGAGTGAATGCTAACGAATTCACTGCATATGTAGAGTTTCAGTAATGTATGACTTATTGCATGACGGTTAACATGCTGCCTTATAAGGTATCTGCTTATGCAAACAGTAGATTTCAAAATCATGTGTATGTGGTTAATGTGCTGATTTGTGTTGGGTTGGGGGTAGATTGAATGGCAGCAATAATGTTTTCATGTCCTGTTTTCCTGTTATTATTGGGCATGAACGCCGCTGCCTGAAGCAAGAACCTGCTTTTGTGCCTCGTTGTTTTTGTTTTAATGGTTTGGTCTTGCCTCCTCAAGGCCCGTTCATACCAAGGTCAATAACTATAATGAAAAAGATACGGTTGTAAACATTGTTCTAAATGAGTACACACCGTAACTATCACCATAATGATCCAGAGAAACAATATCATTGTTTTTCCCAGCTGATGAACGATAAAAACATTGGCAGCCAATCAGAATCCATCCTGCTTTGCAGAGGTTGGGCATTTAAAGTGACAGACGACAAAACTGCAGCATGTGCTTAGTGTTTCCCACACATAGACTAATCCGTGGTAGCAGCGTATTCGTTCAGCTGCATTTCCTTTCCCTGCGCTCTCTCTCTCTCTCTCTCTCTCCTCTCACACACGCACGCACAAACACAAGGTGCGTTCCCATACGACCGTCAGGATTGCCAACTCTCACGCATTTGGCATGAGACGCACACTTTCAGGCTCTGTCTCGCTCTCTGCCCAAGTAAATTGCCAACCCTGCTTCTGATACGAAACAAAGTCTAAGCTTTTACATTTTTTAAAGTTTTAATACGAAATTCAAACAATAAATAGTGTTTTGGCGCACTTAATATAGCATAACAGTTAAAGCCAGAGCCGTTGAAAAACAGAGTTGTGACATGCGTTCATCTCCCAGCGGTGCGCGCGGTCACGTGATTCATGGAGCTCTCAATAGTTCTAAACAAACCAGCAGTCAATACATTTGAATAGACAACAGCTTCACTATACAGGTATTTGCAGCAATGTTTGGTAAGCAGTACAGCATCGAGTGCATTGATTATTACGTCAACTACATTTACAGTATCATTTTATTATGGAGAGTGATGGAGATGCAACATTGTTAACATTAATGTCAATGTTTTTCTTGTATTTATCCCTCAGGTATTCCTTACTAATTGGTCACACTCATACTCATTGGTGGTCAAATGTGACCATACAACCGTAACTATTTTTCAATTAAATAAATGTTTTATATTTTAGTTTAATAATATGTATTAAATATTTTGAGGAGATGTTTTGGTACTAAATACTATTTGTGCAATAATTATGGTCCATTTATGACCATTTAAAATATTTTTCTTCTATATTTTATTACTAATGTTACAATTAGTGTAGTAATTAAGGTTAAAATTGAGAAATCCAATGCAAAGAGGCAAATTAGAGTCATGTTGTGGCTGGAAAAATAATCATTTTCATTTGTAATGCCATTACCCACTAGGTGCCTGTATGGCTCTTTAATAAATATACATATATGTATCTAGTCTAGTTGCTCAAAGAAGTATTGCAGATCATAACTGCTTGCTTATTTTTAGGTTTTGCATTTGAATACATATTTAGACATGATCAAACTTTTAAATGTGAAATTTTAAAACGTTCTATATCCTAATATTTTTAGAAATACTTATATGCGCACACAATCAAATTTGGCAATCAAACCCCGTCTGACATGGAACACCCCCAACCCCGGCACCACCACCACAAATTGCTTTTGAATCTGTGGGAAACACTGGCTTATGATAAACCGAATGATATTTTGCATTGGTGTAGACACTAATATATTTATCTTTATAGTTATTGTTCTTGATGTGATCAGGCCTTTACTTTATGAGTGCTATATGTTACCTGTCTTGTGCATGGTCTCCTAAGTTACTTACTGTCTGGTCTCCATCTCCTCTTGTTCATTGATTTCCCAGGTGTGTCTTGATTCCTTGTTAGCTCCTCTGTGTATAAATAGACCCAGTCAGTCGTTGTCTTTGCTTGGTTTGTCAAGTGTGTGTTTGCTTTGTCTCCCCATGTATGGCTTACCTTTTTGTTTCTTTAATAAATACTGCTTGCACTTAGATCCAGCCTCTCCTCTTCCCTGCATCGACCATGACCGAGAGCAGAGGAGCTGGTATAGAGGAAGTGAAGTTTGCAGAGTAGAATGGACCATCAAATCTTGAGGCATCAGATTTTTTAAAAGTCGACATGAAATCCATTTTAGCTGTGCAATTTGGCTTATTTTTGAGTGCAACAGGACACTGATTCAATTGAGCATTGGTTTCATCCATCAGATTTTATAGAAAAGCGGAAAAGCGGCTCTATGTCATTGAATAAGAAAGCCAGTGGAGGTGGAAGTGATTATATTTTGAAGAAAGATTGACGAAACAATTTTTGGAATAAATCATGTAAAATAAGGTTATAAATGTATTAAGGCAGTAAATGGAAAGAATTTTGAATAATGTTGACTTGCAGAAGTGTATATTCTGCTGAGCACCTTATGCAACAGCGTTAATGTTTGCCTCCCACCTAAAGTTGTATAAAATCACAGTTCCTAGAAATGTCACATCGACAGTCAAGCCATGTTAACAGTCCACCAGGGTTTGGAGACCTCTCCTGAAGTGCACAGTGCCCTCTACAGTCTACAGCGGTCAGCTTCAAAGCACTTCAACTATGTGTCACATACGGCTCCGAGACACAGGGTTGAAGAGCCAACTGCAGCCTTTATTTGAGGGTAATCCAGAATCGTTACCCAAACAACAGGAAATAGGTCAAGAACACAGGCAAACCATCCAAAACATAAAACAGGGTCAGTGGGGCACAGGCGAAAACAGAGAAAGCCAAGAATACCGGGCAGTAGTGATGGGCTCTTTCGAAACAATGCTTCACTCTAAAAAATGCTGGGTTAAAAACAACCCAGGTTGGGTTGAAAATGGACTAACCCAGCGACTGGGTTGTTTTAACCCAGCGGTTGGGTTAAATGTTTGCTTAAAACAAACCAGTCGCTGGGTTAGTCCATTTTCAACCCATCTTGGGTTGTTTTTAACCCAGCATTTTTTTCAGAGTTTTAATGAAGCATCAAATTGGTGGTTTGGAGTGAGTTCTTTTTCACTGCTTAATGCGCTTTTTAACATAGTTTAATTTGGGACATAGCATGTCCCAAATTCGCAATGGCCTTTTTCATGCCAGTCAGCAAGAGCTACTTTTCAGGATATATTGCGCTAAAACTTTTTTAACATTAAGCACGTTCCACTCTTTATATTCTCATTCATGCATTTCATCACTCTGAAGTGCTAGTCAAATGGTATATATTTACATACCTTCTCTAATAATAGATATTTTATACTGTGGTAATATATATCGTCATACCACCCAGCCCTAGACGGATTCATTACTGTTGCTTATGAGAGCACTCAGCATGATGTCTCGTACTAGACAGTTTTTAACAAGGCATCGCTGGAGGTGCAGTCATTTATGCAGAGGAGATTGATAGGGAGAGAGTGTTGAGGTGTGTTTTCCCAATTCACATATATTGTTTCTTGTCAGTAAGGAAAGGACTTATGTACAGACAGACTGAAGCTTCCCTGGACTCTGTATACTAATGACTTCAACTTTGACTCACTTTGTCACTTCATAGCTCAATCAGTGTGTAAACGGTATTCTCCCTTTCTTAGTCAAAGCATGCCAGTCACGAGCAAGAGACACTGACAGGAGAAACTTCGGCATATCATGAAACCTGACTGTGGAGCACCCTGGCACTCCTCTGATGGGTGACAGAGAAATGTCACATCCAGACACCCCGCTTCAAAATCACTCTCAAACCACAGAACGTCATAGGCTGCAACTTGCCTTATTATGAGGGCCAAGAGCACCAGTATGGCTCCCTGTCTGAGGGCTTTTGCTGAAGGAAACTTTCCGCTCACATCTGCCAATGTTGATGAGTTCTGTGCAAATTTCCATCACTTGCATCTCGATCCACCCTCAGCACTTTACAATGTCTCATTCTTCATTTCCCCCTGCCGCCCACATCTAGTCTGATAATCCTCCTCTTCTGTTTGTTCCAGATGAAACCCTCATTCTCTTGACAAATGCACAGTCCATCATGCTAATGTGTTTTGGGAAGCATTTGTCGTCTGGAAAGTCATTGCCTATCTAACTGTTAATTGTCTGTTTCGTTAGTTTGGATTCTGCAGTATAAGTTGCTTTAGTCACCTTGACTAGGCCTTTGGGATGCAACCTAAACAGTTTACTTGTTGGATTAAGGCCCAATCCCGATTCTGTTTTATACACCTTCGCCTACCCTTTCCCCCCTGAAAAAGAGAGGCAAGGCATAGGGGTGAAAATATTCCCTTAAGAAATGGGACAACACTACTACACTGTTACACATCATAATACATCATCATGCATACAAAGTACATGACTGTAAATACAAACACAAGATTGAATGTAACATAAAACAAATGATTATTTGTTGTTAAAATCCTTATTAATGCCAAAAATACTTTCTTTGTTTGCTTGGGCAGCCATGTTTGCAGCCCTATGAAATCCGTTTTCTTTTTTCCCAAATTCCGTTTTCTTTTTAATTCTGTTTAAATTTTTCTGGATTCCATTCCTTTTTTTTTTTTTTTTTTTTTTTTGGACTCGTATTATTCGTATTATTATTACATTGAGACATTGTACACCTGTAATATATTTCTGCCACAATTTCAAGTTAAACCAAACTTTTATTTTGATGGGTTGCCGTAAAGACCTTTTGAGTTTGTGTGTTTGTGATTATATGATGATAGTTTTTGATGAAGTGACTCTCAGAGCGGCTCTGGAGATGAAGTTCATGTGTTCATGTCCTCCTATAGTGAGGTGGCAGAGGCTGAAAACTTCAGTGTGTGTGTGTGTGTGTGTGGGAAATTAAACCACTCATTCACACAGACACGCAGGATTCATATTAATGTTAAACATATTTAATATTCACAGACACTACTCTATATTGCGATTTCAATTTAAGTGTACTGACCTGATTTTTATGAATTCATCAAAAATGTGTTAAATTCCGCATTATACATTAAATTCAGTTTTTTTTTTGACTGGATTCCGTCCGTGTTTTCCGCATTGCGGAAATCATAGGGCACTGCATGTTGCCGCTGTATGCAGGGAAATTTCTCATACCCCTTTGCTTGAAGTGGGGTCCTGAAAAATCTTTGTTTGAAGGGCTATCTGGCCCTTCTCCTTACCCTTACCCCTCCAACCTAAAGAGAATCAAGACTCTCCTACCTCTTCACATGAACGCGCAAAACAGAAATGTAGGGGTAGAAAAAGTATTTGGCCTTCATGTCTAGTATG
The DNA here is from genome assembly GCA_018749465.1 of Paracanthobrama guichenoti. NCBI lineage: Eukaryota > Metazoa > Chordata > Actinopteri > Cypriniformes > Gobionidae > Paracanthobrama > Paracanthobrama guichenoti. Next base: position 23,334,817 of record CM031956.1, read on the forward strand.
TATAAATGTTTGTTCAGCAGGGCTGTTATAATCGTACAGTTATTGATGAAATGCACTGCCTAAAGCAAGAAGCTGCCCTTGTTTCTGGTTGGTTTTGTTATGATTTGAATATCTTATTTCAGGGTTATGTTTTGAAGAAATGTTGAATAAGCTCTACAAGGAACTCTAATGATCTTTCTGCTTACTTTAAAGTGAAGATCAAATCTTCACTTAATTTTTTTAGTAAACATAGAACTGCATTCACAACCCATTTTACTTCCATAATACAAAATATATGAATACAAGTTTTTGTGGCGTTTATATCTTTTGTGAATTGCCTGAATGGGGAATAGTGGGCATTTAGCAGTGTAATTTTTTAACTGTCCTATAATTGTTACTTTGACCTCAAACTGCATGCACATAATTGATCTATTTAAATAAATATTGTATTTTGGTTTGCATATACAGGATAGCCTGACATTATTTATATATTGTACTGGAAAAATCCTTAAATCCTGTTATATTCATAAAAAGAGGCTGCATAACCTCTAATCTCTCTATCCCGCTTAGAAAGATGCTCTTTCAGGGGTTGGTGAATATTCTTATACATCATGTATGCTGGTTAAAGGAGACAGGGCTGTTCCCAGCTGCTGCCAGCAATTTATTTTATGCGTTACAATCCATTTGACCCTGAGATAAACATTTCACTATTCCTTTTCACTGCTTTGTAAAATACAATTGCTGTGTATCACACAATACCACTGCAGACATTATCATCTTGCTTTTTGACAGGGGTTACTCTTTTAGACCAATTACAATCGTACTAACATGTGGATAACTTTTTATCCACAAAAGAATCCAGAAAGTCTCTGGTTGGGTCCTTTTAGTCTTTTGATGACCAACCGAGGTTGAGTTTGGGCTTTAATGGGAGACCACATTACACAGACTTTTAGCATTATAATCCTTCGGATGCACACACCAAAAGACTCGTCTGAACCGCGAGAACATACACCTGTCGATTAGTAACATTTCCACAGTGAGACGAGATCACAAAGAGACTCGTGAGGTCAAACATGACTTGAGAAGAAAAACAAATGGAGGACGATCAGTGTCGTCAGCTGGTTCTCCTGATGTGAGTTTTGTTAAACAAAGGAGAAAAAAAGAATATGGTTGATAATCTTTCTCAATATTCCACTTCCGTGGCATGTTTGTGGGTGCCAAGTTTCAACAATAGAAGCACGCAACATCCGGTTTGTGAAGCTTGCTCGCTTTCATTGGCTATTGCAATTATCACGTCAGAAGCAGCCCGATCATGAGTTGGAAATATCAAACACGTGTATGCTCCAATGCGATCGGAAGCAGTAAAATAATCATAATGACCACACAATTGAGGATTTTTTTGGGGACAAAAAGTTGTTTGCGACAAGCCTCAAATAGGGCCATGCCCCCTGATCACTTGGGAGTGCAAATCATGCTTAAAATCTTCAAGTGTGTGACCAGTCTCAGTTAGCACATTTTGTCTCCTTACTCAAACACACCTAAATCAATCAACTTGTTAGTAGAGACTTTAAAGGACACCTATTATGCAAAATTCACTTTTACATGGTTTGAACATAAATGTGTGTTGGCAGTGTGTGTACACAACCACCCTATAGTGGTAAAAATCCACCCACTCCTTTTTTTTTTTTTATCCCCATAAATCATAAGCAGTGTCTCGGAACAAGCCGTTTGCAGATTCCTGGACATTTCACAGGCCCCGCCCACGAGTGTTGGAGTGTTGATTTATCTTTTGCTTGATTCATATTAACAGCAGATGTACCAGTAGGTACTGTATATTACACTGCTTTCACTTTAGTAACGTTACACAGATCTAAAATGCACACGGGATCTCTGTACTTGCTGCATAGGTGCACCGACATAACCAACTGATTTCATGTGAACTTTGTGTGTTTCTGACATAATTTTGTATGCATGCATACATAATTTATGCATTTGTCACTGCAATGTCACGTGAGCATGTCCGCGATTAGAGATGATAATCAAAGCCAAACAGATGTTTCAGTTTTCATTCACGTGTTCACTGGCGATCACGAGCCGTGAAGGCTCCGCCCTTAGGGGTGGGGAGCAGCAGCTCATTTACATTTAAAGGAGATGCACACAAAACAGTTTCCAAAATGGTATATTAAATGATCTGTTAGGAATTTTGATCTTAAACTTCACAGACACACACTGTGGACACCTGAGACTTATATTACATCTTGTAAAAAGGGGCATAATAGGTGCCCTTTAAAGCATTTTTCAGACTGTCAGTCCAAATCCGATTTTTGTGCACTTCCGATATGAACCCGATCACATGAGAGATGTGTAATGAATGTGTAGTGCAATTTTAATTGCATGATAAAATCACGTTTAGCACCATCTCTGCTTGTTTACCTTAAACTAAAATATGGAGTGTGTCTCGCCCAGCCTAAAATCATTCCTATTATTCACCATGCAAGCATTATTAAAAATTACATCCTGCAGTAACCTTCACCAGCAAAACACTAATTAGCATGTTGACTTAGACTTAGAAGCACTTATCTTTTGTATTGAGAAGCAGCTGTGAGTATAGGCTACTGTGAACATGCTGCTTTTAAGGATGAATATCACTTTTTGTTGCCTTTCCAATCTTCTGTCTCTTAATGTCACAATACAGCTGTAAGGCTTTGAGCTGAAGTAAGTTTCACTGTCTGACAGCATTGATGAATGAATAATGCATATGTACACAAGCAACCTTTCCTTGTTTTAATGTAATCTGCATTTGAGATGAATGTAGCACGCAACTACCATTCACCACTCTCAAATCGGGAGACTAGAAATGAGACTGGAATCACTGACGACTCGTTTCAACAGTTCAGAATTGCTTTTTACTGTTAGAACACAATAACATCTTGGGTTACGAATGTAACCATGGTTCCCTGAGAAGGGGAATGAGACACTGCGTCCTAGGACACTTTGGGGAATGCCTCCAGCGTGACCAGTGTCTGAAGCACGTCTAAATGTGTCTAACATTGACCGATGATAGCCTATGACGTCACTACTGGTGTGAACAGAGTATGAAAGGGTGCCTGTAGTATACGTCAACAACTTATTTTATCCAAAGGAGACGTGGGCAGGCATACCTGAAACATGACAATGTGACGGTGTCTCGTTCCCCTTCTCAGAGAGCCATGGTTACATTCATACCCGAGACATACCCTTTTGAATAGGAGCTTGCACTGCATCCTAAGACACTTTGGGGAACCAATACAGACCCTGGCATGCTGAAGGAATGAATGCCATAACAGCTGAAATGAAGTCTATGACTCTACGGAGCTAGGTCTGGAGTCACAATTCCCTGTCTTAGACGGTTCACACCAGCGGCTGTCATGACTCTATTCCCTAGGTCCAGAAACCTGTGGGCAGAGCTCAGGGCCTGGTGTTCTTCTGAATACCTTCAAGGGAATACGGCTAAGGATAAGGAATACCCTTCCTGTCAGAGGAGGTCTCCGGAAAACCACTCTCTCAAAACGAGAGGAGACCTGGCAACACTCTAAAAAATGTCATCATGGAGGCTCGCAGATAGCCAACAGCCTGATAGTATCCGAGGGGAGCTCTACAAACTTAGCCCTCAGCAAGACGACTCTCTAAAAATTAGAGGAGGCCTAACTACGTTCTGTGCTATGGACTGCTTACAAAAGAGCCTGAAAACCCGATACTGCTATCCAAGCAGAGCTCTGGGGAGTGGAGGTCTCAGCATGATGACTCTCTAAATTGAGAGGAAACCTAACAACGCTTTCCTAAGTGTGGTTCCACCAAGGAGGCTCACAGAGAGCCGTACTACCCGGCATGACCACCCAGACTGAGCTCTAAGAACGGAAGTCTTCGGTAGATGACCCTCTAAAGCGAGTGGAGGCCCATGTTCTATGCTAAGGACTGCTTACCAAGGTGACTCACAAAAGAGCCTGACAACTCAATACTGCTATACAGGCGGAGTGTTGAGGAAGAGGTCTCAGCAGGACGACTCTCTAAAGCGAGAGGAGACCTAGCAAATGCCCACCTTGAAGACAGTTAACCAGGGAGGCTAAAAACAACCTACACCCAGTCCACTGCCTCCACAGAGCTCTCAGATTGGAGGCTTCAGCATAACGACCCTCTATAGTGAGAGGAAGCCTAACAACACTCTAAGCTAAGGACTGCTTACCAAGAAGGCTCACAAAAGAGACAACTCGAAACTGAGCTCTGAGAAGTGGAAGCCTCAAGACAGCTCTTTAGAGAGAGTGGAGGCCTAACACTCCACCTTGAAGACAGTTCCACCAAGGAGGCTCACAGAGAGCCAGGTCACTATCTATAGCGGAAAGATGCTGAAGTCAGAACAAGCTCATTACAGGGAGATGAGGACCTTGCCCATAACCGGGAAGGTTCTACTCCATGCTTATCCTACTATTAAGGATTACACTCAACCATGAAGACATTGCCATCAAGGGGAGCCAGCTGAGTGCTAGCTGCAACCATGCGGAAACAAATGTCTTTGTAGGATCTCAAAACTCCAGACACAATGACAGCACACCGAAGCATCAAACAGAAAATGGGTCTTGCTAAAAGAGTCAGAGGGGGTCACAGGACCTGAGTGAAGCCATCAGATGCTTCTGATGAGGGAACAAGAAAGCTTAACAAATGTTACTGTGTGTCAATAACACATGCTCACAATGCATTGCAGAATTTATGGATCGCTTACAGAGCCACAGAGATACAATCTGGGCATGAATCCATGAACTGTAAATATTGACCCAAAGGTACTGGCTTCACATTCAGTTGAAGCCATTTTGTCGACCATTGCAACCACATTTTGAAACTCACAAATTGAAAGAGAGGTGAGGACATGCCAGTAGGGCTCTGCTTGAGCTCCTATTAAAAATCTATTTAGAAATGATGAATAGTACTGTAGCTAGTGGGAATAATTCAGTTATACAACTTGAAGTGGGACTATTCCAAGTAGCAGATGGGCTTAAAATATGACCTTTTGTAGTAAGCATGGCCTCATCCTCATCAGCTACACTCACTGAGTAAACAGCTCTCTATTCGGTTTAAACTGCATCAGCATGGGTAAATTAGATGCAGTGTTAAAGAGAAATGTACCACAAATGCCCAATAAATGGAGATGCACACACATTATTCAAACATTTGTTAATAACTCGTAATTTATTCTCTAGAAAACATGTTTTTGTGGTAAGCCTGTTACATTTAAAATATTTTGTGGCTGAATGTTACAACATTGCAATAATTTCTGAAGCATAATTATCATATCAGATCACATTACATACAGTCAATATTATTGCACTATGAATAGAAAAACAAAAAGATGTGATGCAATGGCCAAAGATGGGACCTTTCTTCCAGATGTTAAATCTATAAATTGCAAATGATCTTGAAATTGTGCTCAGCTGAATGTTTTCAGATCTCAGCCTTGTAAACGCAGCCTAATTAATGTCATGAACGTATGACAGAGCATCAGTCAATGTCCATATGCCTTACTTGAGAATGGCGAGCGGCAAGAATTGCTTAGATATCCAAATACCTGCAGTTCTCCGACTCTCGTAACAAGGAAAAGGGTCTGCTTAGACCCTGACGTGGACCTTTTTCCACGTCAAAGACCATTTTTATAAATGTGAACATTGCGGTGGATTTAGTATACGCACACATCAAATCTTTGCGTAGGCACGTTTTATAAATGAGGCCGCAGGTTTCTGCTGACAATTTTAATGACAAGATTTTTTCAGTCAGATGTAGACATGGGAAGATACTTTTTGGCCCTCTGAATGCAAAAATTGTTCAGCCCAGCAGTGGCATGGAGACACTGGGAGGATGACTATGAGAGTAGTGAAGATGGTGTGTGTGGTCTCAGTGACGGCAGGGTTGAGTGGAGCCATCATTTGTTGCGGTCAGACACCTCACTTTTCATCAGCTCACTTCTGCTGTATCCATGGCAACTCTTCAGCTAGTCATGCCCTTGGGATGCATTTCTTGACAGTATTACTCTGTCTCCATTGCTGAAAAGGTTGGCCCAATGCTGAAACATTGTTTTGTATGCATGTGTCCTCTCTTCTTGGTCCTTTTTGTTTTGTGTATCTGAGACCCGTCTGTGTGCATGTAGCAGAAAAATGCCTTTATTTATTTGATTAACGGATAATAACAGCAGCTCTTTTGGGCCGTCTCATCAATGTCATTACAGTATTATATACACAAATTAGAACTGATGTTCTCTAAATTACAGTTATTTACCAGAATACTGTATCAATCAACCTAAATCTGTCTGCATCCTCTGGTAATTGTAATACATTTAGCAACCTGTACTTTTTTCCTTTTTTTTGTGCTTATTTAATGTGTGTAAAACCAAATGCATAAATTCTTTTGGCATTAGTATAATAACGTGGTTCCTAAATTTGAAACTCACTACCCCATCCTATTATTATCCTATACCTGTAACAATCGCGTCCACTGGAGGCAAGCTTTAAGAACCCATGTGCAGTTTAATGTCATCCAAATGTGAACAAATACAAAATAAACAGAAGACCTGACTTGAAACTTGGAACTAACATAAACGTGACCATGAGAGACTCACCAACAGTGGTTACAGGTAACAATACTCGACAAGGGGACAAGGCAAACATGAGGGCTTAAATACACAGACTAAATAAGACACACCTGTGAACAATCAAGACAAAGAACCAATGACAGAACTTAACTAAGAACCCACATGACTAAATGAACCAATGACAACATGACGCAAGAGACTAGGGAAGCACATGGCATGATCACATGAGGGCACAATGGAAATCACATGACAACCAGGAAGCATGAACATGAACAAAACCCAAACACACTGTGACAACACCATAGAAAACTTTTTTTAACTTGTTGCTTATTAGCCTGCATTTTGGGTGTTTATTAGTACTAGTATCAGCACATATTAATGCCTTATTCTGCATGACCATATTCTACATCCCTTAATCACCCAATACCTAAACTTAACAACTACCGTACTAACTATTAATAAGCAGTAATTAGGAGTTTGAGGCAAAGGTTGTAATTAATATTGAATGTGTGTTCCCAAGTGTAACCAAATATGCATACTTCAAGCATCACTAATACTATTGTTCATTGTACTTTAGTATTAGTGGTTAAGTAGTAAACTCATGACTTAGTGAATCATTGCTGGGACTGTGCTGATGATGGCCGGAGGATGTTATGCCTCTTGGTGAAGGTCCGCATCTCTCCTCCGTCCATACTGGCCAGAGGTCTTCCCAAGCATTCACATGTATTATAGCATTCACCTGATGGAAAGTAAGCCCTCATGACTCCCGTCCCATCCCCCCCCAGCATATGAGTCATCGTGCTGGGTGATGTTAAGGTTACCGCTGCCTCAAATAAAGATTTCCACAGCAGCCCAAAGTGTTTTACACATACAGAGGGAAGAAAGTGCTAGAAAAGAGTCTGGAGTGAATAAACAAGCTGATGTAGCCCTGACCTTCAGAAACTGCCGGGAGGCTCTTGATGACTGAAGATTGTCACTTTGTTGTGACATATTCGCCGCAAGACGTCAGAAATCTCTGGCGTGCAATATTTACCATTCCAACCGCTCCATTTTTTTATTTTCTTTGTCTCTTTCTTTCTTACTCTAAGTAAATCCACAGCACAGAATAAAAGGAGTCCTGGCTGAAATCTATTATTTCACCCTCTATCTGCGTGGCCATGAGTGATGTGCAGGTTCACACTGGCTCTAAGAGATTTAAATGCTTTTTGCATAATGCACCTTAGAGTTTCCCATAAGGGCTTTGAATATTCTGTTTACAAGTATTTTACATAAGCCATGACTTTACCAGAGAGACTCATGCATTACTAGCAATGTACAATAACAGTCTAGACGACGATAGCACACATACGCATCGGATGAAACAGTTCAGTTTGCAGCACAAATTGGTGTAAACTCGTCACCTTGGAATTATAAGGTTCTATCTGACATTTTTGTCAAAATTGAGTTATTCCCATAATCTTATTTTGCGACAGCTTATTTACTATGTGATGTTTTTTTTTTTTTTTGTGTACATTTTTTTTACATTCAGAAAACAATAGTTCTATCTACAAAGTCGAACTCTAACTTGGTTCTATAAGGTTCTATTTGTGCACTTCGAATGCACACAAGAGAACCAATGTTCAAACATTAACTCTCAAAATTAAAACTATTTCAAACTTAAATTTCGAAATGAAATAAATGTCATAGAAAGCATTAAATTTAATGTTCTCATACATTAGCATTGTTACAACACTAATTTTATGTTTTAAAACAAATTATAAGTGAACTGTTTGTTTCTTGAAAATTATTGCTTCAATTAATGTTTTGCAAGATAGAACCTTACAGGTCCAAACGGAATTCTTTTTAGAATTAGAAGGTTCTATCTGCATTTGGCCTGTCCAGAAAATCCCTATTTAAAAATCTGAGAGGATTGTAATATTGTACATTTAAGAATACATTTAGCGTCGCTGTCGCCTTATAATTCCAAGGTGGCGAACTCTACATCAATGACATTCTGTGGATTCTGTGTTAAACAGCAACTTGAATGTCATCAGAAATGGCCGGTTTATAGTTGGTTGGTTTTGGTTGGTTATAGCTGCAGTCTCATTGAATAATAATTTACCCTCCAGAACAATTTGAATTGTACCATTTAGAAAATCTAAAATAATAGAATAGCTTCTATCCTTACAGGGTCTTTGACCCTTTGAAATAATAAGAGTTCACTGTTCAAAGTTAATTTTGATCAGTATCCCTAAGCATATTAAAGCCAATTATTGTGAGAGCTTGTCACAATGTAATGTAGCCGGTTTAATTGTGGTCAGAGAGAGAGTGGAAAATAGTCATCAACTAATTATAACTAAATGATAACAGTTGGAAAACTTGACTAACATTATAAGTGGACCACAGAGATTTGAATGTTGCTTTTAGTGATGAAGACTGGACCAAAAATCTAGGATTACGACTTATTCAATTTAAAATATTAAATCCATATTATTGGACTCCTAGCAGGTTATTCAGACTTGATTTAAAGGACTGAATGTTGGGGATGTGAGGACAGGTCCCGATCTAAAATACAGGAATCATGATTATATTCAAAAAGTATCAGTAAGCTGCTTTTAATTTTGTCCAAGTATTTATGACCTATAGGGATCCTTTTTTTCTCTCTGTGCGAGTGCTTCGGATGGGTGCGCTCAGAAAACCATATATCAGAAGTTAAAACTGATATGGCTTTAAAAAGCATGCAAATAATAGCTTTCATGAGCTCGACTGCGATAGAGATGATGATCAAAACCAAACCGTTAGTTAGTTTTTTGAGTATCCGAGGCACGAGCTGTAAAGGCACGGTGCTATTCTGGATAGGGGCGGGGAGCAGCGGCTCATTTGCATTTAAAGATACATGCACAAAAACTGTGTTTTTGCTTCAACTCAAAAAGTTAAACATTTTACAACATGGCATAATAAATTATCTGTGGGGTATTTTGAGCTGAAACTTCAGGGGCCTGAAAGCGCAAACTGTTGAAAACAAGTTTCAAAGTGCAAGTTTTTGAAAACGATACAGTTACCGTCTACAAACTACAAAAACACAAATTTGTGAAAACGGTGACGTCATCCGCATGTGTATTACATGTTCAGTCTATAGGCGTGTAGTGTTTCTTTACAAAGTGACAAGCGACATTTACATTTTTTCATGGATTTGTGTGAATGGGGATTGTTTTGACGTCGTCTGTACGTGAAAAACGCAAAGGAATATTGGATGTTCGAAATTCGTGAATTTAATCAAATAAACTGTCAAATCACATGGAAATATGAATATGTATTTCACTAGGCTACTGTATGGGCTCATACACAAAATATGCTAAATTTAAATATGTAATAGCTGATGTGAATATTGCTAGAGAATAAATTGTATTTACACCAAAATCTCTTTTCAGACAAACAACTGTTAGTGTTTCTCTGTCTAGATTAAGGAGCTTTACACACAACCTTATCAGAGCTAAATGGGCTAAATAATAATATTTGATGACCTGTCATGTTATACATTTCATGTAGACTTGATTTGGGTGTGTACAGTGGTCATTTACATGTAGCCAACAACAAATTTCCCATCAACACAATTTTGGCCAGTGAAAATGCCGAGTGGCTAGTAACTTTGGATAAACACTTAACCACATAGGCTGGTGAGCAAAAAAAGTGAATGTCTCACCCTGATCCTGACATGAAGAGAAAAAGTTTCTTGAAAAGACGGACATTTATAGGAGAAAGTGAGGCAATGCTTATTGAAGATAGTAGCAACCTGGTGGTGAGATGCAATATGAAAGGCAATAATATATTTGATAAAAACAACACCATTTTTTTGTTGTCACACAGTGGATGCGATAAACCAAAAAATAAAGGCTGGATCAAGTTGCAAACTAGACTACACTTTTAAAGAAAACAAACTCTGCATAACACTTTTCAGAATACAAAAACACAGGAAACAGAACAACCAGTTATAGTATGCCGAGATCAGACCCCAAACGGGGATATTCCAGAAAGCGAGGTTAACTTACACCTTGAACTCCCGGTTTATTAACCCAAACCTTGCTTACTCGAGGTATGCTGGTTCCAAAAACGAGTCCACGAGTAAGTTCGGACAACTCCGAGTATGTTCCCGGTTAACACTCAAGACATTCTCAACAGAGCAGCAAATCGATGATTCACCATGGAAACAGTGGCTGCGTCCGGAAACCTAGGCAGATCACTCGTTGCCTCGCTGCCTTATCAGACAATGACTTGTGCATGAAGGCACCTCACGAAACTGATTTCGGACAGACTTCTGAGGCAGTGTAACAGTTTAATGATCTACAGCAAAATAGAGAGCGCTTTGGTAAGAAATATTTAATTACTACATTAGTAATTTATTGTTAGAAATTACATCAGAAGTGAAAAATGTTGGTCAAAAATGTACGTTTACACACAAACTGACCAGCAAACGCAACTTTCGGACGCCATCTTTTTTTTTAGCTCAACTGTCACAGAATAGAACGCATAGGACTGTGGGATATCAAAGGCAGCGAAGGATACATCAATCAGATGAAGGTATCTCAGGAGACAGGAAGCGAAGCTAACATTAGATTCGGACGTGCCTTGATGCCTTCCTACCTTTTAAAAATGTATCCTCCGAAGGCAGTATTTTCCAGGTTTTGGACGCAGCCAGTGAGTTGCTGTGGCTACTTGCATGCCCCGAGAGTTACCTGTTTTTGAAACCGAAAGTTGAGGTTATCCGCTTACTTGGTCTTAAACATACCCGGGTATGTCGCATAACCTGCTTTCTGGAATACACCCCAGAACAAACACAAGGCAATATATACAAAAGCAAACTAATCAAAGAAACAAGAAGCAGGTTTTACAACTTAATCAAGCAAAGAAAAACCCTGGAAACAAGGAAATCAAACAAGCATGCAAACCGGGAAAAACCCAAACTACAACACAGACAAACCAAACAACCTTATTTTGTATTGTATTCATTGTGATTGATGCTTTTTTATGGGTGGGGAAGTGGAAGCGGTTTTGATGTACTGTAATGCCCACATTTGTGAAATGGAGTGTATTGTGTGTAGTTAATAAAATGTGTGAATCATAAAGAATTAGTGTAACTAATTATTAGTGTAATTATTTAAAAATGAACTCTTACGAATTATAACTCATCTTCTCTCATCTTTGTCCTCCCAGGTGAATGTGTACAAAACCAGCCAGCCCCCTGAAGTGGTTCACCCAGTCCGGTTCTGTCCTTTCAGGGGATGGCCCGGGTCCAGGATGGGCACACAGAGGAATATGACAGGTGCAGTCATTAATAATCCTCTTATGTCAAATGAGAACAACGGCATCATAAAAGAGGCATTACCTTATCTCCACACACATACTGAGGAAATTACCTCATCTACACAACACTGAATAAAAAAAATGGCACAAAGCATTGATGTTTTTATTACTGACCAGCTGTTATGTGAGATACAGAGAAAACTGTCTGTATAAATGTAATTGCCAGTCCTTGTGCTGGGGTAGTTATGCAAATACTGGGCAATAAAAAGCATGTATACCATTTGTGTCACCCTAGAAATGAGACTCTAGGTTTCATTCCATGGACACTCGAGTACTCTGTTGTCTTGTTTCTCAGCTCTGTGATGTTAGAGGACAGTCAGGATGGCATGGACAGTGGTAGCCTGACTCCTGGCTCAGCTCGACAGGTCTGCATCCAACGCCATCCAAGCCACGGCTTTGGTTTCATTGCCGGCAGCGAACGGCCTGTCGTTGTACGCTCTGTCTCAGCGGGTAAGACATGTATCTCTGCCAGGAGTTATGGGCCTGATGTCTGTTGTCCCCTGGCTCTGCTGTGCCAGCCAATCAGCTTCATATCTTTTTAAAGGCTTTTGAGTTGTTCAGATTTTAGATGACTTTAATCAAATGGGAATTCAGATACTTGAGGTGTATGATTATGTTTCTATTTGATGCCTTGACAAGATAAGTGTGAAAATCCACTGGTTATTACAACTGCCTTAGAAAATTAGTCTGACTAAAATGATTTTTTGATCTATATCCACGTACATTTTAGGACAAGAGAAGCAGAAGACGAGAATGTCAGGGGTTTTAAAGTGCCCCTATTGCGCTATTTTAAAGGTTCACAATTTTGTTTTGGAGGTCTCCTTCAATAGGTTTACATTAGGGGTGTGACGAGATCTCGTGCCACGTTACACCTCCACCGTAGTTTTGCTTTTTATAGAAATAAAAACAATTTAATTCCAGTCGATAATGGTTGCTTCAATTCCATCAACTCATCCAATACAGCTGTTCGAGTCGTACATAGTGCACAGAGCTGATCACGTGACGAGAAGACTGACTGTACCGTGGCGGAGGATTCGCTGCGCAATTGTCTTATATTTTAAAATGCGCATTCAGCCCCACCGCTCCCTATTCACAGAGTACACACGAAAGTAAACGGGAGCGCTCATTCAAACGCGATTTCAATGCGTTACCGCTGTTTGAAAGCGGCTCCCTGAGGCATACGAATATCTCCCAGTATGAAAGCCATCTAGTTGTAACCATCTCTTAGCTCTGTATCATGCTTGAGGAAAATTTGGTCTCTATTTGCACTTTGAATATTGAGTACTTTGATTATGGTTATTGTTTGCACTTAATATCTATGATCAATTTGTGGGAAAGAGTTCAGTTAGGAGGTCAAAAGAAGCTCCTGTGCAGTTCTAAGGTCTGAAGACGATCATACAGGAGAGAAGTGCAAAATCTTTACAGTGCTTATTGTCTTTTACTGCATATGATAATTCATACTCAGAAAGTAGAACTGAAATGACATTCATTACAAGATGATGAGTTAAAACATTTCAAATGCACCTGCAAACTATTTTTCTAGGCATGCATTTCATCATTGAGGATTTCTTAAAGCTTGTCTCGTTCTCGTGAACCCAATCTCGTGAGATAAGTGTCTCGTCACACCCCTAGTTTACATGCATCCAAGATTGAAAAAAAAAAAAATCTTTAATTTTCTCATAATATACATTGTGTCACGGTTATCTGGACTCACTCATCTTTAGTTTCACGTTTGTTGTCATCAGTCACATGTTTCCTGCCACTCGTGTGTTCCCATGAACCCTAATCTTCCACCACAGCTGCACATCATTTAGTTGTTACCTCTATGTATTTAGTTCCTCTGTGTTCAGTCTTTAGCTGTCGGTTATTGTTTGTGTGTGTGCATGTTATACACACTCTTACATTTGCTACCGTCTAGAGTAATAAAAACCTTTTTTATGTTTTATAATCCTGTCATACGTCTTCATCATCTTCATCTGTGTGACACATTGCACATCACCTGATTTCTCTCAGAGTCTGAAAATGGTTCATTCAAAGATTCAGACTCTCTAAACCACTTCCTTACGGAAAGCTACTCTTCTTGCCGACTTCTGGTCTACTCTGCTCTGACTGGTCAGATGTCCCAGTCTATTGTGATTGGTTTACAGTACGTGTTGGAAACAAAACACCCATTACCATAACTAGCAATTCCAGCGCCAGTCCTCGTCCTTATGAAGTGCATGTAAAGTGGATTCACAGCACTGAAAACAACAGACCTCAGCTAGAGTGTTTGAGGGCGAGGCAAAGTCGACATTTGTGGCCAGCCAATGAAGACCATAGACTGACATTATGCATATTTGTTGCATAGGTATGCAACAGGAAGTAAGACTGGAATTGCTGACCACTTGTTTCAACAGTTTAGAATCGATTCTTTCTTTTAGGAGACGATAACTTTATTTGTCATGCACTTTGGTATTTAAATCTTTGCACAGACCTTTTACATTCACAAACAGCTGCATTACACGCTACATGAAAGATAATATCCGAAAAAGCACAATAGAGGCACTTTAACTAATCAACTCTATCAGACACTAAGAACAACATGAGTTTCTGACATGTGTCCTTTACAGACGGACCATCAAGTGGCAAGCTCTACCCCGGAGATCAGATCCTATCCATCAACGAGGAACTAGTGAGCGACGCTCCCCGGGAGAAAGTCATAGACCTTGTAAGGTAACACCCTTTACTGTCACCAGAGGGAAGGGCCTTGTCTGGACGCATGACTGTGCTTTATATATTTCTATTCCATGTGTCTCCATCAGATAAGAGAATTCATTTCAGATAAGGCACTCTTTTTACATTCTGCAGCTCACTGGACAAAATGTCTTTTTCTTCCGCAGGCGGTGCAAGGACTCGATTGTTCTCACTGTGCTGCAACCACAACAGGTAGTTAAGGACATTATGTCTTCTCCAATCGCAGTTACATTAAATCAGTCCCTTTCAATGCCATAGTCAAACTACTATGCCAGTTTCAATGTAATCTGTACATTTTTACTGGAATTAAAGATTCAGGTGTGTACAAAAACGCCATTTTCTTTGTCCCAATGTTACATAATTAGTGCATTGACACTAAAGCTTAGAAATGAAAATGTCTCTTTTAAGGCCCACATAATTTGTCAACATTCCCCAATGCACTGAGCCCAGCGGAGCAAAGCACAAAGCTACAGCATTAACCCTGCCGCCACATTATGTACAGGTCACACTTTCAACTTTGACCCTGTTTGCTACTGGGTTTGCAGAGCCCAATCAAATCCTCAGCTGTTGATAAGAAAGAACTGATCCTCTGTGTATACAGCTCCAGTGGTACAACCAGATCATGACATTAAAACAAAATATCAGTGTACACAGTAAACACATTAGATGTTCTATGCAAATTAATCAATGAAGTATGGGCTTTAACAAGTCTAAGGGCCAGATTTACTAACAGCTTGCTCCAGTGCAAACCCGCTTTTGCTGTTAAAAACTACTGTCAGGATTTACTAAAGACACGCAGTGATGAAATAGCGTTGAAAAGGCGTGGACGGTTAGTTTTGCAGCTGAGAGTATTGCATATGCATTTGTAGGAGATTCCCTTTCAGACACACAACTTATGGCAGGAGAGTGTTTAAATGAATCACGCACCATTTTACTAAGGTTTGTGCTCGTCAGTTTACTGGTGTCTGCGCCATTATTTACGCCCCAAAAAAGCATGTGTTAAACCAGACGCTAATTTGCGCTGCTCTTGGTAGATTGCATTGGTCTTTATGGAAATGATCCGGCTGCGTCTGTTCATTAATGTGCGTGCCATCAGTAGATCACGCGCAGAACTTTCCTCCCATCAGCGCTTTTATGGGATTGTGCTTTTATGCTAATTTGCCCTGTTTAGTAAATCTGGCCCCAAGTGAATTACCAAAATGTATTCACTGGCAATTCACTAATTGTCACTAAAATAACTGTTTTTTTTTTTTTGTCTTGTTTTCCAGTAAAAATGTTTTAGTGTGCATAAAAAGATTATTTTACATGAGAAGCAAATCTGCATAAGATATGAGGACTTGTTTGCAGAGAATATATCTTGAATTAGGTTTTTCTTACCCCAGTGGCATTATTTTTTTTTGTCTTGTTTTAAGCATAACAAAAATATATGAGAAACACTAACAAGAAAAACTCAAGATATATTACCAGAAAACAATTCTTACACCGTACACAACTATTTAATGTTTAAAGCTTTTTACTCTAAATGAAACTTAACTTCAGTCTTTCTGTCTATTTCTTTCTTTCTTCCCACCCTCCCTTTGTCTTTCCTTAGTCACCTAAGTCTGCCTTCATAAGTGCAGCCAAGAAAGCTCGTCTGCGAACCAATCCCCCCAAAGTGCGCTTTTCTGAGCAAGTGTCCATCAGCGACCCAGACTCAGTATGTGCTGCTGCCTCTCGCTCACATCACACCCCAGTCATATCTGTGCTAACACAGCTTTCCTTATGTGCTGAAATGAGACCTGCACAACACTGGCTGACACCATATGTATGGAGTTTGTTGAACGGTCTCAAGGTATTTTGTGACATGACTGTTCATGGTCTATTCATGATTATATTTGTTATTATTTACAAAGGCAAAGTGAATGTGTCAATCGCTAGTGTCTCCTTCTGAGAGTCTGTCATTTCAGAGCTTTAATACTGAAGTGCGATTCACTCCACATCTCCTACTCATCTCATTTCATCAGACTGCAGGTTTATTACCCAGAGGGGCAATGCGAAAATCCCTCTTCTATTGTGCTTCCGTAGTCTATATGTGGTCCTCCATTTCGAGAAGCTTAAAAGGGTAAATCCAAAACGTGCACTTCTGTGATTTCATCTTCCAGACAATATTAAAGTGCATACATGAATACACAGGCCTTGGAATTGACTACGCTTGGTTTGGTTGGAATGAAAGGGCTCTAGTGTTTCTGTTTCATATTCGTAGGGTAGATTTGCAAAGACAGTCAGTCAGATTTTTTGAATTGCATTTGCATCCTAGTTGGTTTGCTTTGACTTTTTTGGGGGGGATTTACAGTAGACCGACTTGAACACAAATGCAGCTATGTTTCTGAATTTAAGCAATTCATGGCTATTGAAGGGTAATTCTAACAGCAGGTGCTTTGAATAATTTCCTCTGGTTTTGATTGAGGTGTTTATGTTAACAGAGTTACGTGGAGGAACGTCCTGTAGTGTCAGCTAAACTAATTGAATAAGGTAGCATTGCATCTAGAGAAAGACTCAGCCTCCCCATAACCTTTAATGTTGTTACTAGACATTCATTCATTCGTAGCTTTTCATTAGCACTACAGCTGCCATCTCCTCTTGGTGAACATGGGTCGATAGCACCCATGTTAATGTCAATGTCCATGGATTATGTCCCATACAGTTTGATATCTGCCTTGTGAGCAAGGAAGAGTCAACACTACACCCTTGGGTGCTGGTCGCACCAATTTAATAAAGCGGACCGATGGGAGGGGTGTGCAGCTCTCCTGGAAGAAGAAACTTGCTGATCAGGCCTAGAGGGCCAAAATCGGTAAAGATCAAACCACCCTCACCTGAGCCTCCTCTAATCATGTCAATCCATCTTGTGTGATCAGCAGGGGCCAGCAGGGCTTTCTTCATTAAAACACGCCTGTCAGCACAGAGTACATAAGCTGTTACGTTTTATTAAGGGGGTTAGGCTTAAAGACAAATGCCAACGTGGGACTATTCATATCACATCATCTCACGCCGTAGCTAACGAGCAATTGATTGGAATTGTGCTGAATGTATGAAACCGAGATAGCCAACCTGCTCACTTCACCGTCTGCCATAACATGGTCCCAACTGACATGCCAAATTGATGCTTGCTTATTTGTTTCCATTCTGTATTTGTGTATAAGTGTAATAGCAATTTGCATATGCTTCCAGAAGCAAGCCTAAAGGGACTTTGGGTAAAACACTTGCCAAACGTACTGAATCGTTTATATAGAAACTTTGAATGAGGTCTGACACACCCATGAATGTCACATGAAATCATTATTGATGATACTCAGTGGACAGCTGATAGAAAGTAAACCTTATGTCACGTACTCCCACAACATGGAACGTGGTACAAATCAATATGACGCTTGTGCCAGGATGCTATTCAAATTATTGACCTCTCATTTTTCATACAAAATTGCCATCAAGGTTTCTCACTCATTTCAAGGTGCACTAAGTCATTTTCCCCTCTTTTTCCAAGTTGTATGCAAATATTTGCAGCAAATATGATTAAAATGATAGTCACATCAGTGGCATAGAAGTTATTTTACAGTGTCATTGTTACATGTTACATGTAGTTACATACTGAGGTAATAGCAGTAAATTATACATAATTAATATATAATTACACTGTAGCGTGGACACCTTAAAATAAAGTGCAACCCTTAATTTACAATTAGTAACTTCATTGTTATCTGGCACATTAATATGGGTGACAATTATGCATCTAAATAGGATATTTCTTAAATGCCATACCAGAACTTTGCTTTTACATTTTGCATTTAATAGACGTCTAATAGCTGTCCAAACACAGCCCTGACGTCTAGGCTTAAACAAGGCAAAATTTGTGCTGTCAGTGAAAATATAATAGACGTCTAACCATAGCCCAAGAATAGACTAGTCATCTAGAACATGAACATGTCAAAGAAATGAAGTCAAACACTTTGTATTCACTGTTGACTTTGCTTACATAATGGAATATCATACATCTTGCAAGTTATTTTGGCAAAAACAAAAAAATTCAAGGTTATTTTGGGTTACTCATAGCTGGACTATATCGGGTCTATAGTTAAACGAGACGGTGTAATGATGGATATTGCATGCTGGGAGGTGTCCAGATAACTAAAGTTGTTGTCTTTCGTTGTTCAGAAAGATTTATATTTACGTTTATTAGTTTAGCAAACGTTCATGTAGAGTCTGGAAGGTTGTTAGACCGCAGAAGATTCAGGACCGCTCTGAAAAAGGCATCGTCTTGATGTAGCCAGTGAAGTGAGACCAGGACAGGTGTGACATGGATCTTTTTGGTCGATTTTAAAAACTGGACCTATTGCTGTGTTCTGTATCACTGGCCAACAGAGCATTGCAGTAGGTCCAGTCTTGAGTAGACAGGAGCCTGTACATTAGCTGTGCAGCATATTCAGCCATGTAGGGTCTGCTTTTTCTAATTCTCTAAAGAGGAAGGGTCCAAGCACTGAACCTTGAGGCTCTCCGCTAGTTGATGTGATTTAAGAACCCCTCTCCAGGAAACACTGAAGGCTCTGCCATGAGGTCAGACTCAGTATAGTGTACTTCTTCTATTAATGCCCAGAGACATTTCCGTTCGGTGACACAAGGATCTGGTGACTCAAAGACGGCATACCAATTCAGTTTAATGAGGACCGACGATTTGAACCACAAGGTTTTGTCGATGGCAGCATGGCAGTAGGCTTTTGAGCCAATTCAACAGAAACAAAATTACTTAGTGCACCTTTAACTTTTTTTATTGGATATAAAGTAGATGCCTTGTAGCAAAAAGAGAAAATCTTCAAATATATGCTGCAACTGAATTCAGTGTTTGTGTCCAATTGATCTGCATTTATAGAACAAGGTATCGCATTGGATATGGAATGGATGTGATACGACTTCTGCTTAATTATACTCTGCGTCTAAAGTAGTTTTGGTCATATTTGCAATGCTTTTAAACTATTGCTTATGAGTTAGACAAAGATCTTCCTTTAACCATTGTTTTAGACTTAGACTGCTTTTCTTTAAGGTTTTCCATACGGTTGAAGTCCTCTCATGTGTTTCTACATTCTTTCTTTGTCTCTTAAAAGATATTAGATGTTTTATTTGATTCTGTGTATTTACCTATTGGGTCTTTTCTCTCCTTAATATCTCTCCCAAGGGTCACTAACTGCTTCTTCATTCTTTATTCCCTCTGTGTTTTTTTTTTTTTTTTTAGACCATGCTTAAAGACGACTCTCTGCTTCTGATACCAAATGTGTTGAAGGTGTTTCTGGAGAATGGACAGATCAAATCCTTTACATTTGACAGCCGCACCACTGTTAGGGTGAGTGTTATGGGAAAACTCTTCCCTGTTACTAGAAACACAATGGGGGAATTCACTACAAATGTATTTTTTATTTATTTAATGCATGTTAATGATCATGCCAGATTGTAGCAACATTGCTAATTTACATCCATAGTCCCTAGGCAGGTAACACAAACATAGACAAGAAGTCGTTTTGCATGGAATGCATTGCACTGTTTATGTTCATCCCCAATCACCAATCCCCTGTCATGTTTCAAACAAAGCAAGCCTCCCTAGAGCAGATGCTAATGGCTAGAATGGCAACGCTGCATGACACCTGCACATTTTCATTTAAATTTTAACATGGTTTATAAAATTCTTTAGCCAATATTACATTTTTCTTTCCAAACGCAAAAGAGGAAAACATGCCAGCATGTTTCATTTGCAATCTTACATTATGTAAATGTAAAAAATTTGAACGTCATTTCTTTCCAGTAGCTATAATCAATCAAACATATACAACTTTTATTCAATTACATCAGCTTCAAAGGACCTATGCGTTTTTTTTATTTTTTTTTTTAAGTTCCAGCCAAACAGGAAAAGTGCTGATATCATGTGTCAATAATCAAGATAAAAATGGCAGAAAACCTAGTGAGCTTTTTGAGCCTTTACTACATGTGTGGTTTCACAACGAGGTTAACATTTCTCACAATCCTTCCTGAGGTGATATCTTCAGCCTTTGGTCAATACCACCAAACAGATTATCTCAATCCTGGTGGCAGTACACAACACCGTAGTCTGTCTATCTCCCATTGCGAGGGTTACCATCATCAAACACAAAGTATATAATGCATCACCTCACACTGGCCAGTACACTCCAGACAAGCACTCAGTGTTGCAGCACAGCATTTGCTTTACTTACATGGAAACCTCATTAAATATTTGGAGTCTTTTCTGAAGCAAAGCCACTAGTCAGTAAAAAGCATCATACATTTGTCTCCAGTGGCAGATACTGAGAGCAGGGTACAGTGATTAAGAGTGCTGGCTTCAGTGCTTCATCACTGATGGAAAGGTCAAGCCTATCCTCCTGATGCAGTTGCTTTCCAATACATTTACTTTGCATTGCATATCTGAAATATTGTAATAGCAGAATTCATGATGCTTTAGGGGCTAAAAACACCAACCACAAGCAGATGACGACTCCGGCGACTAGGGATGGACGATATGGACTTAAAAATATATCACAATATTTTCTGGTATTTATTGCGTTAATGATATCAATGATGATATAAATGTAGTACCATTCCCCATGTTTTTGGCTACAAGTGAGAGCTGCGCGCATTCTTGAGAGCCTCAGAAACACAATCAATGATCTAAAGTAACACGTACCATCATCAAATAGGCTCCTATAATAAACTAATTTCATGAAAGAATAAAAAATTTTTTAAAAACAGTAAAAATCCAAACTCATGGTGTAAACACTGGAAAAAAAAAGTGCAAACAGCAAAATTAATAATCCCAACCATGTCTTCATTGCAAAAAAAAAAAAAAAAATGCAAATAATTTAATGATAGAATTTAAGTCATTTGAACTAAAATCATGTGCGAAGTAAAAAGTATGAATGCATTGCATATTTGTCATTTTAACTGAATTTAAGACTGGTGGTGGTGCTTAGACGATGTTAGACATAAAAAACTAACAATAATACTGATAACAATGCTACGAATTCTATAATTAATAACAATATAAAGCACACCTAAGGATTGATGAGCTTCTGGGGTCATGAATATTAATCACGTTGTCTGCGTTCGCTCGACCTGATTTGCTGAAATCAAAACCGGGAGGGTAATAGGTGAGCGCCAGCCAAGGAGATTGCCGTTTGCGCATTAGTCTTCTTGTTCATAAAGGCGGAATAACTCCAAACGAACTGTTATTTTACAGAAAAATACAACAAAGAATATTGTTTACATGTCAATTCTGCGTCTCTCTCGCTCTGTCTTTGAGTGTGTGAGAAACACGGAGCGCGCTCGCACTGGTGGTTACTGTGCGTCAAAAACACTGCATTCATTGAGATGAACTGTGCGCTTTACGGATCGCCTGACAAAGAGCGAATCCCTCAAGCGCTCAGTCCGATATATGTGTGTACAGGTTCCGGATTGTAGAGCGATAAACTCCTCCGCGGCTTTTCGCTCTGTGCGTGAGCTGCGAGTGGGTCGCATCATCAACTAGGCTTTATCTTTATTATCGCAGGAAGATTAATTCTTATCGTGCGGAAAATTTTTACCAGTATATCGCGAACAATAATATATCGCCCATCTCTACCGGTGACTAAAAAATTCAAAAGATTGTTCTCCTTTTGCCACAGGATGTGATATCATCACTGCAGGATCGCCTCTCTCTACGCTACATTGAGCATTTTGCTTTGATGCTGGAGTCCGGTGGACTGGCCCAGAATCAGAGGCTGCATCTGCTCCAGGAAAACCAGCCACTGTCTCATGTGAGTAAATGCCACCCAAAAAACAATGACTGATGCATTACCTTCACTCTAAAGTTCAAAGGGTTTGGAAGCAATCCTTAAATGTGGGGTACAAGGTACACCAGCTTCCTATGGTAAGTTGCAACAAACGAAAGTTAAATAATGGTAGTTAAATACTAGTGATCCATGTTATCCAGCATGATTTGAAAATATTCCAAAGAGCTTGATCTTGTGCTCAGATGGAAGCAAAAACATCTGACCGTCTATACAGAGTCCAAATGCTCAGTTACTAATTGTTTTATTTGATTATAGTGACATAAATTAAATTTTCAGGTACGTTTCTTGAAACGTTCCTTATTCACTTGTTTAAATTGGATTTTGAATCGTAGATTTTCTTTTCAGTGTCGCCTCAGACTGGATGATGGATGGATGCCATCGTATATGAATGTAGAGTAATAGAACAGTGCAACTGTTCTGTTATTAAGAACTGGGAAAACCTAAATTACATGATGTTGAATCAATTTTGATATGGCAGCACATAACCTTACTTCCATAAGGAATGGAATGGGACAATTTAGTCCTGGAATGTTTGTTAGTGCTGTATTTCAAAGGTGAATTCTATAATGAATTCTCATTTTATTCTATATTTTCAGGTAGTTCACAGGACCTACTTCCAAGGAATGAAGTGTCTTTTCCGTATTTGCTTCTTCCCGAAGGATCCCGCTGACTTACTGAGGAGAGACCCCGCTGCGTTTGAGTACCTCTACATACAGGTGGATTTAGTCATGAGTGAAGAACCGAATGTTCACATAGGTAGGCTGATATTAGTATAAAGCCTCTTGATCTATTGTTTGTTCCGACTTCCCACAGAGCCGCAATGACGTCATTAAAGAGCGATATGGAATGGATTGGAAGTCCGATGTCACACTTCGGTTGGCAGCCCTTCACATCTACATCACTGTGTCAATTGCGAGACCCAATCAGAAGATTTCTCTTAAGCACGTTGAGTAAGTCTTTGGGTTTTTAAAAACATGCATGAATGCCTAAAAAGGGGAATGTGTTTTTTTTTTTTACGTGATGTAAATGTTATGATTAGGGCTGTTGATTTAACACGTTATTTTTTACCGTAGCCAATTAATCTAACGCATTTAACGCACTTGCCCCGCCCATTACAGTTGCCTGATGAAGAATATGATGCAGGGCAACAACTCTCTGTGTAATGAAGCATAGAATGCAGTTAGATTGTCCCTAAAATTCAAGATTTCAAGAAAAGTTTCAGTCTCAGGGTGTTTTTACACTGAGCACGTTTGTTGTGGTCTCTCACTCATATCCAAGGGTAAATCATCAACACTTTCATTCCTTGCATGTGTTTTATTGAACTGTATACGTCGTCATCTGATAAAATGCATGTGCAGGCACCTGAGGCTGTTGCTTTCACATTCATGTGCACAGTTTGAGCGCAACCGAATTCAGACCACCTCCTTCAGGCAGTCTAGATTGAATGAATGACTCAATCCATTAGACATTTACCGCCACCTACTGGCAGTTTTAGTTTCTTATTTAGAGTATAATTACATGAAAAAATTATTTCATATTTCCATATTAATAAAAACAAAGGTATGAAAGGTATGGTTCACCCCAAAATATTTTTTTTTTCTGAAGCTACAAACCCGATTCCAAAAAAGTTGGGAGACTGTACAAATTGTGAATAAAAACAGAATGCAATGATGTGGAAGTTTAAAATTTCAATATTTTATTCAGAATACAACATAGATGACATATCAAATGTTTAAACTGAGAAAATGTATAATTTTAAGGGAAAAATAAGTTGATTTTAAATTTCATGGCATCAACACATCTCAAAAAAGTTGTGACAAGGCCATGTTTCCCACTGTGTGGCATCCCCTCTTCTTTTTCTAACAGTCTGCAAACGTCTGGGGACTGAGGAGACAAGCTGCTCAAGTTTAGGAATAGGAATGTTGTCCCATTCTTGTCTAATACAGGCTTCTAGTTGCTCGACTGTCTTAGGTCTTCTTTGTGGCATCTTCCTCTTTATGATGCGCCAAATGTTTTCTCTGGGTGAAAGATCTGGACTGCAGGCTGGCCATTTCAGTCCCCGGATCCTTCTTCTACACAGCCATGATGTTGTAATTGATGCAGTATGTGTTCTGGCATTGTCATGTTGGAAAATGCAAGGTCTTCCCTGAAAGAGACGACGTCTGGATGGGAGCATATGTTGTTCTAGAACTTGGATATACCTTTCAGCATTGATGGTGCCTTTCCAGATGTGTAAGCTGCCCATGCCACACGCACTCATGAACCCCATCCCATCAGAGATGCAGGCTTCTGAACTGAGCGCTGACAACAACTTGGGTTGTCCTTGTCCTCTTTAGTCCGGATGACATGGCGTCCCAGTTTTCCAAAAAGAACTTCAAATTTTGATTGGTCTGACCACAGAACAGTTTTCCACTTTGCCACAGTCCATTTTAAATGAGCCTTGGCCCAGAGAAAACGCCTGCGCTTCTGGATCATGTTTAGATATGGCTTCTGTTTTGACCTGTAGAGTTTTAGCCGGCAACGGCGAATGGCACGGTGGATTGTGTTCACCGACAATGTTTTCTGGAAGTATTCCTGAGCCCATGTTGTGATTTCCATTACAGTAGCATTCCTGTATGTGATGCAGAGCCGTCTAAGGGCCCGAAGATCACGGGCATCCAGTATGGTTTTCGGGCCTTGACCCTTACGCACAGAGATTGTTCCAGATTCTCTGAATCTTTGGATGATATTATGCATTGTAGATGATGATAACTTCAAACTCTTTGCAGTTTTTCTCTGAGAAACTCCTTTCTGATATTGCTCCAGTATGTTTGGCCGCAGCATTGGGGGAATTGGTGATCCTCTGCCCATCTTGACTTCTGAGAGACACTGCCACTCTGAGAGGCTCTTTTTATACCCAATCATGTTGCCAATTGACCTAATAAGTTGCAGATTGGTCCTCCAGCTGTTCCTTATATGCACATTTAACTTTTCCGGCCTCTTATTGCTCCCTGTCCCAACTTTTTTGGAATGTGTAGCTCTCATGAAATCCAAAATGAGCCAATATTTGGCATGACATTTCAAAATGTCTCACTTTCAACATTTGATATGTTATCTATATTCTACTGTGAATAAAATATAAGTTTATGAGATTTGGAAATTATTGCATTCCTTTTTTATTCACAATTTGTACAGTGTGCCAACTTTTTTGGAATCGGGTTTTATACTTTGTAATGTCTATTTGACGACTTTAAATGATCTTTTGGGAGTAATTTCTCAGCCAGATTTGATGTGCGATTCATTTGATTAATCGTCACATCATGTAATTAATTCGATAAGTAAGGGATAATGTACACCCAGCCGGTTGTTCTCGCAGAATAAACCCCGACAGAGTGATCAGGTTTGCGTCACTCTGAAGGGGTTTATTCGATAACAACCGGCTGGGTGTACATTATCCCTCTTATTACACGTCTTGTCTCAAGTAAATTAGACACAAAATATTGTCTTGAGTTTAAATATTTTATTAGCTCTTACGCAAAGCTTCCGCAGGGAAAAAAAAAATCCATTAAAAAAACTGCATTAAGCCTTTATTTACTGCTGAAAATATATATATTTTTTTTTACCATGTATGTTGAAATTAATGCTGAAAGGGATAGTTAATTAAAATTATCCCATGATTTACTCACCCTCAAGTCATCCTAGGTGTACATGACATTCTTTTTTCAGATGAATAAAACTGGAGTTATATTTAAAAAAAAGTCCTGGCTAATCCAAGCTTTATAATGGCAGTAGTTGTTGCTCTGTTTTTGAAGTCCATAAACAAATGCAAATAACGCACTCCACATGGCTCTGTGAGGTTAATAAAGGCCTTCTGTAGCAAATTGATTCATTTGTGTAAGAAAAAATATACATATTTAAAACTTTATAAAGTAAAGTTCCGGCCAATCACCTTCCGTGACAAAGTGTTGAAAGTGCCTCTCACAATTCAAAATGCTTACGTGACGTCTGACGACCGTAACCGGTAGAGTAAGCCTTATGAGCTGCAGAGGCACTTTCAACACTTTTCTCATAAATTTCTCACTTTTCTCATTATTTGACGGACAAATGCATTTTTATGGACTTCAAAAAAAGAACAACAATCACTGCCATTATAAAGCTTGGATTAGCCAGGACTTTTTTAATATAACTGATTTATTCGTCTTAAAGAAGAATGTCATAGACACCTAGGATGGCTTGAGGGTGAGTAAATCATGAGCTAATTTTCCTTGAAGTCTTCCATTGTAACCCGTGGTGGTGAAGTATTTTTCAGTCACAAGATGGTGCCAGACAGTCAACGACAGTGGAGTGACACGTTAAGCATACAAGTAGTACCGGTCAATATAACTTGTAGTACCCGGATGAGCGGTGTGCTTTGGCGGTTGTTATCTGCCAGCGATTGACCAATCAGAATCAAGTATTCCACAGAGCCGTGTAATTAAAAAAAATGTTAATCGCTTGACAGCCCTAGTTAAGATTTAAGGCTTCGGTGCGATACACATTTTAATTTGAATTAACATAAGTTAATGCGCATGTCAAAAATGGATAGTTATCTGTATTTGCCGTTATGTTTTTGAACAATGACAGAATTTTTGTGCCAAACATTCATGTTGGTGTGAAGACCCTTTAGCCGCCTTCTTCCAAAGAAACACACATTCGATTTTGTACAAACATGTCTATATGATAACCATAGGCTATAGCATAAAGTTTTATACCCAAAATAAGCTGTTATCCACCAGTGGTAGATGACGCTGATTAAACCATCAAAACATGCTTATAAAGTCTTGTATCTGGTTGCATGTTTTAAACCTGCATCATTTCCTTTAGGAAAGAATGGGGTTTGGAGCCGTTCCTTCCTTTGACTCTGTTGCCAACCGTCAAGGAGAAAAACGTCTGCAAGACTCTCTCACAGCTGTTGAAGACATATCAGCATCCTCCACCAGCTGGTAACAAGGTATATCTGGTTAAATCTTTAAAAAAGAGGGTTTTTTTCTGAAATATGACAAGAAACATGGGACAAAGAAATCATCTCATCTGATGCAGAACTATTTTTTTTATTTTTTTTTTTTATTTGTGTTAATTTTATGCCCTAAAAGCATATCTGATATGTGTAATATTGGAATAGAGATATGCTGTGTGCAATTAAAGGGATAGTTCACCCAAATATTAAAATTATACCATGATTTACTCACCCTCAAGTCATCCTCGGCGTATGTGACATTCTTCTTGACCTTCTGAAGCGAATCAATGAGTTTAAATATGGATATTTTTCTTACACAAATGCATAGATTCGCTTCAGAAGGCCTTTATTAACCTCCCGGAGCCGTGTGGAGTAGTTACATGATGGATAGATGCACTTTTATGGACTTCATAAACACTTCAAGTCACTTCCATTTATAAAGCTTGGAAGAGCCAGGACATTGTTAATATAACTCTGATTGTATTCGTCTGAAAGAAGAAGGTCATATACACCGAGGATGACTTTAAGGTGAGTAAATCATGGGCTAATTTTCCTTTTTGGGTGAACTATCCCTTTAATTTCTCCATACTATAGTCAGAGCACATCTTATAGCAGCAAAACATTGCCCTCTGCTGGCTAGTATATCACCCTCTTTGCACTTGCACAACTCACCAGTTTTATTTTCTCTATCCATGCAGGTTTCTCCTCTTCAAGGAAAACTACAGTATATGCGTGTCTTGAATGACCTCCCACCATTTGGAGGCTTCTTGTTTCACACAGTTGGTTTGGTAATATGAATCTGACATTAGCTTCTCAACCAATAATCAAGATTATACAAATAGCCCTTATATTTTTGCACTGATTTTATAGTTTTACAAAAATGTTTAATATCATCTCATTAGCGGTCAAATGTGTCCTCATTAAATTCCTGATTTGTTCTTTTTCTATGGAAAGGATGAGAAGCAGTCAGCCACTACATTGTTGGTTGGACCGAGACATGGTATCAGTCATGTAATTGACCTGAAGAACAACCTAACAACTGTCTTAGCAGAGTTCAGCCGCGTGGCCAAGGTCCAGCTCTTTAGAGAGCATCATGGGGTAGCACGTGTTGAAGTTGTTATTCTGGAAGCAAAGGTGTGAAAAAAAGGGGGGAGGGATGCAGAATGAATTTGTTTTTGTGTGTGTGTGTGTGAGTGAGTGAGAGAGAGAAACGGCATTGCAATATATAACATTCTAAAATGTAATGCTATACTGATATCTGTTTCTGTACTAATTATTGTAGCCCTTGGTCTTGTTAATGGAGTGGCCAGATGCATCAAACTTTGCCTGTTTGATCTCTGGCTATTACAAGCTATTTGTGGACCCTAAAAGGACAATCTACTGCAGGATACCTGGTCAGCCTTATATGATCAAGGCAGGTATGTTAGAAATGTTATTGTTGCAATTTCATTAAAATACAAGTCATTGCATATCATTTTCTGACAGTGCATTTGCTTTGCTTTTCATCTTTCAATGACAAAACTGTTACATATGCAGTTTGGGACATTTCAAAGCAAAATAGATGTAATAATGGTGAGAACATGTCCATGGTGGCATCTAAATATACGCTTGTCATTTACATTTTCTAATGGTGAGAAAAATCAATTAATCGATCAATCATGACATGAATTCATCAGGTTGCTTCCAAATAGAATTTCTAATTATTATAAGGATTTATCATGGCAATCATTCATAATTCCAGCTTGAATCCTCCATCTTCATCTCGACTCTATGTAAGTGTAACGGAAATGCTGATCTAGATAAATTCATATATCTGGATGTTGAGTATATATTGCATTGTATTACTAAACCATGTATTGGAAGCATCTCCTGTGGTCTGCCAAAGAGAAAGATCACAGCATATCATCACATCCCACAAGGCTTTTTTCCATCTCTGAGAACTCTATTCAACAGATTCACCTTTGTCATCTGGACTCATCCCCATCCATCATGTTTTCTACTCGTTCAACCACTCAGACAGTTCTGTCATTTAGATTCCAGAAGCTCCCATGCCCAATTCCGCTCTGGAGCCACTGTGTTAAGTGGGAGTCGTCGCGAAGAAAGAGAGGGGTCGTCCAGAGAGGCAACACAGAAGACAACGGCATCACCCATATCTCAGCACCTTGGCCTGTGTCACATCCATTTAAAAGAGCAACAACAGATGCAAGAGCTTCAGATACAAGCAGAACAGGAGCTTGACATTAATGAGAATCTTATCTCGCAGGTACAGAGTCGCTCACGCACAAAGTCTGACCCCACTCTAAAGAGCACTGAATCTGTGGCTGAACAAGACGGTCCCACTGATGACAGTTCAAGCTTCAGGAACAGAGCGAAAACAATGGAGCCTGCACAGAGGGTTTTCTGTGACTCCTGCAAGGCAAAACTCAAAGCTGAAGGTTTGATCTCAGACACTGGGGAGGCTGGAAGACTCATTTTGCAGCAGTGCACACATGCATGTGCTTCTCGTGAAGGAGGTGCTGTTGATCTCATTGCCTTACCACTACCTGGGAATGAGGAAGATGAAGAGATAGATGATGGAGGAGGAAAGTTGCAGCCTCCCCCTCCTGGCATAGCAGCACCACCCCCAGGGTTTCGTGATAACAGTTCTGACGAAGATGACCCGAAAAAGGGTCGCAAAGGAATCAAAGCCTCTGCGCTCAAGGGTCAAGAGGAAGTTCCTGTAACACTGATTGATAATGTGACCACTAGGACAGTTCAAGACCATGCTCAGGAGTTAGATGATGCATTAGTGTCCACCCTCCAGGCACTGGAAGCACTAGCTGCATCGGAGGATTACCCACACCATCACCAGCAGACACCACAGACAGCAGGTGGACATATGTAATATTAAAAGAGCTGGTTCTTTAACATGTCTATGAGTAAAATAATCTTTTAAGAGTTAAAAGTTAATTATAAAATCATAAATAATCATTTAAAATGAGTGGTTTGTACACTTTTTGATATATTATCTTAAAATTACAGTAGCCTGACATATGACGTTAGACTGTCCCAAAACAAGCATCAGTGCAGTGTTACCTACTCCTTAACAAAACAACAAAGAGATGTACAGTACGTTGCCTTGTACTGTAACATGTGCAATGACAAAGTTTAATCTAACATTTTTAGATTAGTTTGATATTTAGAGCATATTTTATGTCTGTAATTTTGCTTACAGACAAAAGCTTGCATGATTTCTTACAAGTATGGTTGTCTTTTGTTTCTGTTCCCTTACAGGGTTGATTGTGCTTGCTGCCATAACCCCTGAATCATCCCTAGACTCCGGACACGAGACAAATTCATCAGAGCTAACTGATGTGTCTGAGATGGTTTCTGCCATGAAGCAGCATCAGAACCAGGCATATCTATTTGCCCACCACATCAACAAAGAGCGACTTTTTAGTCGACGGGACTTCCCCTTGTCAATCCCTGGCTGTACAACACAAGCAATTGGGGGAGGGGCTTTTTCAATGAGTCAGATCCGTGGCGGGTGTCCACCAAAGCCTGTGATCTTAAGTAAGACTGTGCCCTTGAAAGTATGTCCCAGTCAAGAAATTAGTCCCTCCGACAACTCTGTGGAGCAGGGGAAGAGCCCTGAAGCAAAAAGTGTGAAGGATATAGAAAAATCAGAAAAAGGTCCTGTCAAAGAGTGCCTGGAAGAGTCTGAACAACAGACATCTGTAGAAATTAAAGCATCAGAACAAGTTTGTGCTCCCCAAGTCAACACCGAGAAATTGCCTCTTGCTATTGAAGAAAAACCAAGCTCCATTACCTCAGAAGGTGTCCCGGAAAAAGATTCTGGTTCAGTCACCATAGAAACTACCAGTATAGCCTTACCTGTTCTCTTGCCTGTGGATAGAACTGCATCTGCAAAAATTTGTTCGACAAATATGTGCCAAGATGTCGAGAATGCCTCAAGTGAGACCACTAAGCCTTCAAGTTTAAAGGGCCTTCTACCAGCTGCTGACTTGTTCTGCACATGTCCAGTACGACCAGAGCCTGGTCCACAGGTGC
The DNA here is from genome assembly GCA_018749465.1 of Paracanthobrama guichenoti. NCBI lineage: Eukaryota > Metazoa > Chordata > Actinopteri > Cypriniformes > Gobionidae > Paracanthobrama > Paracanthobrama guichenoti. Next base: position 23,366,369 of record CM031956.1, read on the forward strand.
GTCTGAAAGATCCACAGGCCCCAAAAGTGGTAGTGTTTCACTCATCGCCTCCCGCAGATGATGAGCATCTCCGTGCCAAAGGACTTCAGTTAGCTAGCAACAAAGAGAACACCGTGAAGACATCTGATGCAAGCTTGGTGAAGCCCAGCACCCTGCCTCCTACTAAGTACTCACCAGCTATGCCTGTTAAAGTAGAACGGAAAGAGATGTCAGAGGCAAAGGCAGAGAACTCCCAGAATCTCCTTGTTGAACCACAGAAAGCTCCTAAAAGTGTGCCTGTTCTGGTAGACCCAACACACATCTTAGGATGTTTGGAAAAGGGTGCAACTATCCCAGGAGCCGAGTACAAGAAACAGGCAAATAACAAAGCCAAATCCCAACGTACTACTCCATTCCTGAGTTTTAGGAACTTGATTTCAGCCACTTTCCCAGCACGTTTGCGCAGAGAGACAGATGAGCGTCGTGCACAGCTTCAAAAAGTCAGGCAGTATGAGCTAGAGTTCCTGGAGGAGCTTCTAAAACCTAAAACATCACAAGGAGAGTTCATTCCACAGGGATCCTCTCCTGTTCCCTCATTTACCCCATGTGCCTGCCAACTGCGCACAAGTCCTGTACAGAAAGTTCCTGGGATCTCACGTGAACAGCGACGCAGCTGTGATTGTAAGAGAATGTGCCGTGGAATGCGTCTCCCAGATACAGCGGTTGGTTCTGCAACGGATCAGAGAGGAAGAGAAAGGGCAATCTCTAAAACACCCCCAGCAATTCCAAAGTCTCCACATGCTCAAGGAGAACTACGGAAACCTCAGACTTTGGAAATCAAAACCACTCGAATCCGATCCACAAGCCTTGAGTCTAGGGAACCCAGAGATGCGACATCATGCTTGCCTACGTGCACCACCCCTTCAGAATGCATGGGTGCGCCGCAATATAAAAAGCTTCAAAGGAGATATAGTATAGGGGAGATCGATAATAATGACAGCACTCCCCTGTATGCTGAGGTTAAAACTACAAAAGCAAAGAGCCTTGAGAAAGAAATGGAAAGAGTCAGGGCCACTGGACTTAGACTTCCGACTCCAGTGGAGCCTGTACATACTAAAGATGGGGATGCAAAGAAGAAGGGGATATTTTTTATTCAGGGAGAAGAGCTACTTCAAGAAAGTCGTGAGGGTACTGCTGAGGTTCTAGGGTTGCCAAGCGAGGATACCGAGGACAGAGAAAAATGTTGCTCCTTTTGCTTCTGTTATCGCAAATGTGAAGCTGCTGATGAGAGCAGTGAAAAAGATGAACTGTCTTATTCCATCCCCTTGCAGGTCTTACCCGGAATGCATCTAGATTCAAGGGCAATGCCAGTAGTCAGCAAGACTCTTCAGGTACTTGATGCAGAGGATTGCAGTGGGGAGGAAGAGGAGGAGGAAGAGGAGGAAGAGGAGCCACAAACACAGAGAATTGATCTGCGTTCCTGCGGGAACCTGGAAACCAGCTTGGCAAGAGTACAATCCTTGCAGGGCAAAACATTCTCGTTACCTGATGGATTCCTAAACGCACAACTTGATGCCAATGAGCTGCTCTCAATTTTAAGGCAGTGTGCCAATTGTCCCCAACTAGAGGGGGAACCTCGTATCCCCCCTGCAAAACTGGCAGAGTACAAGCAAGAACTTGCAGTCTGTTTTAAAGAGTTCAGGGCATCATGTAGACGAGTGGCAAGTGTTGAGAAAAGTCCCTCACGAATGCTAAGTGCCGTCACAGCTAGCTTCCAGGTGCTGTGTAACCTTACTCATACATTCATTCGGCTGGTCAGGGGTGTTCGATCTGAAACTCAAAAACTACAGCTTTTACGTAAGGTAGAGGAGGTAGCTGTCAACTACACCCTCCTTCTTCGGGCTGCTGAAGAGGCAATGGGACATTCTAGTAGCCTCCCCAATAAGAGTGCAAGTCCTCAGCTCCATACATCCACTAACATGGGCTCTCTTAATCGCTCTATCAAAACCTTGCCCAGCAAGTAATGAGTCATTCACACAAGATTGTGGGGCAGGCCGGAAAGACAGCTGCTCAACTCTCTGGCAGGAATCTCTTTGGATCATTCATTGGTTTACATTTTTACTCGCCTTTCTGTTCACGGCCTGCTAAATTCCATAACTGCATAACTATACTGTTATACGTTTATGAAGGTTGTGCCAACTTGTAGTCACAAACAATCTTTGACATTATATGTGCACAGAATTGAGAAAAAAAAGACAACTGATCCTGTGTATTATGGGTGATCAACAGGGCTGTTCACTCTCATGTCCTTAGAGAAACTGTGAAATGGACTTAGTTTTTGTATGTTTAGTTGTTCCTATATCTAAATCACACAATGACATTGGGAAGGGCTGGTGGGGATAGGGCCTTAGTTATTTTGTGTCCTAAAAATGGTTTCTATAATATATTATGGGAAAAATTATATTGTCATTATTGCAATTACAATTACTGTAGACATTATAGCTACATAATCTAACAAAAAAAAAAAAAAAAAAAAAAATCTGAAAAATGAATGGTAACAGATTTTGTAATTTAGGTAGAGAGAGAAATGGTAATTTGGTAATGTGCTTGCTTTTCAATTTTGTTTGTTGTGACATGAAATACTCCCTTTTCGCAAAATCACATTCACAACGTCTGGATTTGTATCTCTGCAAGGGTCTGGATTGACACTTTTTAAATGAATATTTATGAACACAAGAGCCCACTAACAAGATCGTGGAAGGAAACACCTGCCCAGGGTAGACAATGTAGCAGATTCAAATTCACCGGAATATTAATTGAAAGGATACAATGGTTGATCTGAGACCAAGATGAAAAAGGGCGCTCCTGTTTTCTAATGCACAAAAAAATAAATAAATCCTTTTTTCCACTCACACCCACATACTCATCCAGCTCCATACCTCATACACGTAGAGGCAAAAAGTGGCTTTTATTTTTTGTACTGGAGTGGGCTGGGTACTTGATAGCCTCATAATTTTGTGCAATCACTAAGAAAATGCTTGTGTATATATAAAAAAACAATTTTGTTTTCACATATAGCCTATATAAGTACACAGATAACTAATGTTTCCCAATATAATTTTTTTTTAAATATTGCTTTAATGTTTTTCTTCTGTCCTTTAATTTAAAACGTTTTATTGTAGAAAAATTTATTTTTTAATTTTCATGTGATGTCATTCATTGTGCACTCCTGAGAACATAACCCCCTCCAACAGACCTCCCCCCACACACACACAGAATAGTTTTATATGTATTTTAATAAAACCAACTGCTGTCTAATGTCTGAAAACTTTTCTGTCTCCTCTTCCAATCTAGGACATAAATAGTTAAATTATGGTCTTATAATCCATATAAGGCTCTACTGTGACGTTTAAATGATTAACATTTTATTGTTCTGGTGTCTTGCATGTTATCCCTTCTTTAATAGAACTGACTGAAGTGGGCTCTGTTAAGCCAACAACTGAAAGACTGTTTAATGCTGGATTTATATCATTGGTCAGCAATAGTACAAACAGAATCCAGTGTTTTGCTATATTTCCCTATAAAAGTATTATTCTATTATTCTAACTTAAAAATATTGTAAAGAACATATTTGTGAAGCTTATATCATTTTTGAGAATAACTAACATTGCATATATTTATCAAAATAACTAAAAAAAAAAATTAAATCACAACATGTATCTTATGATTTATAGTAGTATGTGCAAGAGACAAATAGTTACTATATTTTAGAGTATAATACGGCATGGAACCTGTTTATTTTTATAAAATACATTAAACAATATCATCATGTTTATACATGTTTTTCTTTTTTTAGACATACTTTCTGTCAAAGACTAGTTGCATTGCCAAAATGAGATTTGTCACTATGCTTCATTTGTTGTATGTGGTCATATTTAGTTCTTTGAGTTCTTGTCAGTGTTTTTTGCTTCACTGTGGTCTTTTTGTGTGTAAGGTCATGTTGAAAGCAATAAAGAGTACTGAAAGTAACATTTCCAGCATAGTTTTGGCTATGAGATCAATTGAATCCACTGATTGAGTTCATAATGAGCACTCCAAAAAAAAAAAAAAATTATATATTGATTTGCACCCTTATTGGTAACACTATAAAAGTATACAGCAACAAAGCACTTATTTGCAAACTATTAGTTTATACATTTTAGTTTCTACATTATTACATTAAGAGGCTATGAATATTGAGTTGTTCATTTGTCACAAAAAGTAGCAAACTATTATTGTTAAATTAGCTCATATGTTAAGAGTTAATGTTTTCTATTTAACAACTTGTTAACCATACCTAACTTTAATACCTACTTAAAAGTTCATACCTAAAAAGTATTTTAAACCACGTAAAATACTGAGTATATAGTATGGTGGAGAGAGCTCAATACGCTGCAACTGAAGAAAGCATGCAAATAGAAAAGAACGGCAGCTAATTAAGAAAACATCATCAGATTGACAACACGTGTGCTGCAAATACTCACAACTCACATAGAATAAAAAAAATAAAACCTCACCTTTCTGGTCATCGACATCACTGATGAGTACACATTGAACAATAATCTTGTATTTGGTTGAGTTGTGAGTATTTGCAGCATGTTTCTGTATTTTGTTGCGTTGTGAGCATTTGCAGCGTGTTTCTGTATTTGGTTGAGTTGTGAGCATTTGCGGTGTTTCTGTATTTGGTTGAGTTGTGAGTATTTGCAGTGTGTTTCTGTATTTTGTTGAGTTGTGAGTATTTGCAGTGTGTTTCTGTATTTTGTTGAGTTGTGAGTATTTGGTTGAGTTGTGAGTATTTGCAGTGTGGTTCTGTATTTGGTTGAGTTGTGAGTATTTGCAGTGTGTCTGTATTTTGTTGAGTTGTGAGTATTTGCAGTGTTTCTCTGTATTTTGTTGAGTTGTGAGTATTTATTTGGTTGAGTTGTGTGTATTTGCAGTGTGTTTCTGTATTTGGTTGAGTTGTGAGTATTTGCAGTGTGTTTCTGTATTTGGTTGAGTTGTGAGTATTTATTTGGTTGAGTTGTGTGTATTTGCAGTGTGTTTCTGTATTTGGTTGAGTTGTGAGTATTTGCAGTGTGTTTCTGTATTTGGTTGAGTTGTGAGTATTTATTTGGTTGAGTTGTGAGTATTTGCAGTGTTTTTCTACATTTGGTTGAGTTGTGAGTATTTGCAGTGTGGTTCTGTATTTGGTTGAGTTGTGAGTATTTGCAGTGTTTTTTCTACATTTGGTTGAGTTGTGAGTATTTGCAGTGTGGTTCTGTATTTGGTTGAGTTGTGAGTATTTGCAGTGTTTTTTCTACATTTGGTTGAGTTGTGAGTATTTCTTAATTTGGTTGAGTTGTGAGTATTTGCAGCGTTTCTATATTTGGCTGAGTTGTGCGTGTTTCTGTATTTGGTTGAGTGAGTATTTGCAGCATGTTTCTATATTTGGTTGAGTTGTGAGTATTTGCAGCGTTTCTATATTTGGTTGAGTTGTGCGTATTTGCAGCGTGTTTCTGTATTTGGTTGAGTTGTGAGTATTTGCAGCGTTTCTATATTTGGCTGAGTTGTGCGTGTTTCTGTATTTGGTTGAGTGAGTATTTGCAGCGTTTCTATATTTGGTTGAGTTGTGAGTATTTGCAGCGTTTCTATATTTGGTTGAGTTGTGCGTATTTGCAGCGTGTTTCTGTATTTGGTTGAGTTGTGAGTATTTGCAGCGTTTCTATATTTGGCTGAGTTGTGCGTGTTTCTGTATTTGGTTGAGTGAGTATTTGCAGCATGTTTCTATATTTGGTTGAGTTGTGAGTATTTGCAGCGTTTCTGTATTTGGTTGAGTTGTGCGTATTTGCAGCGTGTTTCTGTATTTGGTTGAGTTGTGCGTATTTGCAGCGTGTTTCTGTATTTGGTTGAGTTGTGAGTATTTGCAGCGTGTTTCTGTATTTGGTTGAGTTGTGAGCATTTGCAGTGTTTCTGCATTTGGTTGCATTGTGAGTACCTTCCAGCACATTCTTTTTTGTGGGATTTTTTTCTATTTGCATGTTTTTTTTCCTTCAGTTGCAGCACATTAAGCGCTGTCTGCCACCAAAGAATTACCATTAATTAAATGCTTTAAACCTATTATATTAAACATGAACTATTAATTGTACGTGTTCCTAAATGTTTACAAATACGTTAAGCATGAATGTGTATTAATTCACTTTACTTTACCTTTTAGATGCGGTCAATAAGCCAATATTTTGTTTTTTTCTGACTATTGTAAATAATTGTGCATGTAGTAGAACCAGGGGCACCGTTAGGGGGCGTGCAGAGTATGCCAGGCATAGGTTGTGTGGGCTGGGGGTATCTATATTCTAGGGGCTCTATTATATATTCTAGCCCCCAGTGTGAGTTTTTTGGAGGCGACTTATTTTAGGACATTAAAACGCGGCATTCAGCCACACAGACATATGCATCGTGTTTTTTCATTAAACATTCACAAACTTGTTTACTATATCATGAATTGTATGATATATTCAGATTGTCAAATATGTGGAAGTTAATGTGTTTTGTCGTTTAAACGTCTTTATGATAATCATGTTAGTTGATATAACGCGCATTGAGTTTGCACTGTAATTCAGAGGATCTGACGGATTTAAATCACGTAAATTCATCACTTTTTCTTGAAATACAAAAGTCAGTGGCCTGTGAATTGGGAGAAGAATAGGAGTAATCTTTATCGTTTCATACTCAAATGTGTATCTGATATGAATAAAACACTGTCTAAATAGCTTATATTTGAAAGCATTATTGCAGCTTCCAAAGGCATGATATGGAATTTGAATTTAAAAACTACAAATGTTTTTTTTTTTTTTACAGTACTTTATTTAAATCTCTGAAACCTCAAATAAACATTAGCCTATGCGGCTGAAAACACTGAATAGTGATACAAAATATAATAACAGTAATATCAGTGACACGTTGAACATTCAAATCACACCGGTGTGTTAGAATGCGTCAATGGGTTAAAATGAAAGTGGAGGGGGACGAACTGAAATTTTCATTACTTGAAATAATATAAATTTCTTATTAAACTTCCAATGAAACAAACTAATCTTCTGGAAGAAGTCTTGCATACCCCCCTTAAAACTCTTCATGGCGCCCCTGGGTAGAACCCCTGGGTATGTAAAATGCATACAAATATTTATGAGATCACCTTGTTAAAATAAATAAGTTTGGGTTAGGATACAAAGGATAGAAAAAAAAAACAACTCTCTGTACATAAGAGCTAACTTAATGATACTTTGTAAATTAGATTAAATGCAAAACTCTGTATTTGTACTTATGCTGCATTCACGCCATGTCAATTTCGAGATGGCAACACGCGATGTTCAGGTGGTACAAGTTGGAGCTCTGAGAACATTTCCAGTAATTACAACTTACAATTATAGCATATTAATGTATTAATGTTCGAACTACAGTTTACAGTTGATTGATAAAAAAAAATAAAAAAACAACTATTAATTTGTCTGCTGTGGAAAATATGTCTGAAAGCTATTTGTTTGCTTCCCCTTTCATCTCAATGGCAGTTGTGTGACTGGCACTGAATCCCTCAAAAGTATGATTTGACCATCCATTTCGAAGCCAAACCATGAATTGCTGATGGCACCTTGAGAACGTTCACAGCCCCAAGATCAACCCCACAACACAGTCCTGGGGCCGGATTCATGAAAATCTTTTTAAAGGGTCATGAAACGGTTTCAGCAGCCGCCAGTTCTCACCACAGTTTTGAAAAATGCTATAAAAGTGGGCGTGGTTTAGCGGCGGAGTGGAGGGGGACGAGGGGAGACTGACAGCACAATGGCTTCTGATTCAGACAATTTTATTTCACTCTCATTAAAAGCATCAAAGCGTCCCACAAATGCACGCTGCAAATTACCATTAAGTTACACGCAACAATATACACATGCTCAACGTTACACAAATAAATCCTGTGACAGCTATAATTCAAAATGTACAATTCAATGCACAGCCATTCGCAATATGTTCTCTGCATCGAAAATATATATTAACAAGCTGTTGCATATCTTCTATAACTTCTGAGGCTCATTTTGTGGCGTTTTATATGCCGTTTGGTCGATTAAATGGCTGTAAAGAACGGTTACACTCACAGTGTGGATGAATCACGTTTGTGTGAAGACTCGTAGAGAACGTAGGCAACGCAGACACCCATACAAAGTGGGAAAAAAAACACTAGTTTTTGATCCATTAAAGCATCTCACTGTTTGAAGCGACAGTCAGAGGAAATGCCTATCAACGCGTGCTGCCATGAATAATTAAGCGTGTGCTGTCATGAATTAAGCAACGCGTCTTCTCATAGGATAAAGACACGCAGTCTCATGAATAATTATGAGACACCGATGAGTCAGTCATCACCATACTATAGTACGAGAAAGCGTCACAACCTATGACGTTGACATGAAGACGAATTTAAACCAGGAAGTTGAAAATAGAGCAGAAAGGTTTAAAATTAACTAGTTTTCTATACACATTCAAAACTAACAGAGGGTAACATCGTCATCCATGATGTTCAACACACATACTTCTGTTAAAATCTCAGAAAATTTGGTTTAGGGTTTCATGACCCTTTAAGAAAGAAGTTAAGAAAATTCTTAAGATAAATTCTAAGAAGTTCGTAAGAATGTTCCTTGCAAGTGCAATTCTTGAAAAATTCTTAAGTTCTCAAATATTTTTTGAACATTTTCTTCTTTTTTACTTAAGAAAATGAAAGGTGTTATTTTATTGAAAGGTGTGTATTGCTGATGACTCACTGAATGAAAAACACAAAGCTTTTTGCGCTGCCTGCAGAATACCGTAGATATCACAAGTGTGCAGACTATTTTCGTCGTGTCTGGCTTGACGGAAGTTAATCACTCGGCGTTGTGTTTTTAATGTCATTAAAATCGTTATTCTAAAAGAGCCTGTCTCAAGATGCAGCAGGCTCTCCTATTCATTCGCGCTCAGTCTTTCTTGCTCTCTCTCTAGAGTGAATGCATCCTCTGTGTGTGTGTGTGTGTGAGCGCGCACATGCGTGCGTGCCTGCGTTAAGCTGCCTCGCTAGTTCCTGTGTCACTACAGAGTACTCGCCCCTATTCATGGTACTATTAGTAATATATATTGCCCCACTTTATATTAGGTGGCCTTAACTACCATGTACTTACATCAAAATATAAGTACAATGTACTTATTAATGTTCATATTGTATTGCAAAACACTTTTGCTGATATTGAGGTGGGATACGGGTAAAGTCAGGGACGGGTGTGGTGGTGTGGGTAAGTTTAAGGGTAAAGTCAGGGACGGGTGTGGTGGTGTGGGTAAGTTTAAGGGTAAAGTCAGGGACGGGTGTGGTGGTGTGGGTAAGTTTAAGGGTAAAGTCAGGGACGGGTGTGGTGGTGTGGGTAAGTTTAAGGGTAAAGTCAGGGGCGGGTGCGGTGGTGTGGGTAAGTTTAAGGTGTCAGGGACGGGTGGGTGGTGTGGGTCAGTTTAAGGGTAAAGTCAGGGACGGGTGCGGTGGTGTGGGTAAGTTTAAGGGTAAAGTCAGGGACGGTGCGGTGGTGTGGGGTAAAGTCAGGGACGGGTGCGGTGGTGTGGGTCAGTTTAAGGGTAAAGTCAGGGGCGGAGTGCGGTGGTGGGTCAGTTTAAGGGTAAAGTCAGGGGCGGGTGCGGTGGTGTGGGTCAGTTTAAGGTAAAGTCAGGGACGGGTGCGGTGGTGTGGGTAAGTTTAAGGGTAAGGGTAAAAGTCAGGTCAGGGACGGTGCGGTGGTGTGGGTGTTTAAGGGTAAAGTCAGGGGCGGTGTGCGGTGGTGTGGGTTTTAAAGGGTAAAGTCAGGGACGGTGCGGTGGTGTGGGTCAGTTTAAGGGTAAAGTCAGGGGCGGAGTGCGGTGGTGTGGTTTAAGGGTAAAGTCAGGGACGGGTGCGGTGGTGTGGGTCAGTTTAAGGGTAAAGTCAGGGACGGGTGCGGTGGTGTGGGTAAGTTTAAGGGTAAGGGTAAGTTTAAGGGTAAAGTTAGGGACAGGTGCGGTGGTGTGGGTCAGTTTAAGGGTAAAGTCAGGGACGGGTGCGGTGGTGTGGGTCAGTTTAAGGGTAAAGTCAGGGACAGGTGCGGTGGTGTGGGTCAGTTTAAGCAGGTGCGGTGGTGTGGGTCAGTTTAAGGGTAAAGTCAGGGACAGGTGCGGTGGTGTGGGTCAGTTTAAGGGTAAAGTCAGGGACAGGTGCGGTGGTGTGGTAGGGTTAGGTGTCCAGACCGGTATCCCAGAATGCATTTTGCACCGACCAGCAAGCATCAATAGCGGATGAGAAACCCTGCATAATTTAAAAATACTGCTGTTAATGTGTCACAAAATGTAGTTTTAAGCGTTTTTCAGGCGAGAATGTACTTGTTTAAAGATTAAATCTGTGGTTTATTTATAAAGAGAACGCCTATCTGGCTTTTTCAGAGTTGTGAGATCCAGTCGATCAGCGGGCGCTCAGCGCTCGTTAACCCGCTGAGAGCAGCCTTTCCTCGGCTAGTCCTTCTGACGTTTGCCGCGGGCTCTGATGTCCTGTGGTGGTTAAACATGAGATATCAGAAACATGAGAAAAGAAGCAGGGTTGTGTTTTATATTTCGTTTTGTTATAAATATACATGCATAATCAAGGTATGTTGCCTGAACCACATTTGTGTGGCAATTAATATGTTTAAGATGTTTTTTTTATGAAAAAAAGAGGCAGAGACTGGTGTTTTATGACATATTTCACCTAAAATGTTTTTTTTTTTTTAACTCCCGAAGATGGGGAGGACAGAAGTCCGGCACTCTGCTAATGGAACAGCAGCGTTCTTGATAGTGTCACTCAGTGTACATGTATATTTTAGGCTACAATAAAACAAAACATGATAAAACACCACTCTGCCTCTTTTAATTTTCATTAAAAAAAAATATGAAACCTATTATAGCCACACAAATGCAGTGCAGGCAATGCATTCTTCACTGCATGTATGACAAAACGAAATATAAAAACCCTGCCTCTTTTAATTTACATAAACAAATATGTAGTTCAGACAAATGTGCATATGATTATCACTGTAATAAAATGAAATATGACAAAACAGCCCAGTCTCTTTTTGTTAAATGTCAGTTTAAGTGTGGTCAATGATATAAGAGTATAAGTAAAAGGTATAAGAAGCTATACAAGAAATAAAGCAAACAATTCAGTCAAACAAAGTTAGTGCCATCTACAATGGCCTAAAATATAAAGTTATGAAACTTCACTTTGCCCTCAGCCAAAACGATCTGGCAGGGAACAGATTATAGATTCATGAGACCAAAGATCGGCTGTTAGAGCTACACCAGATGAATTATATCTCATGTTTAACCACCACAGGACATCAGAGCCCACGGCAAACGTCAGAAGGACTAGCCGAGGAAAGGCTGCTCTCAGCGGGTTAACGAGCGCTGAGCGCCCGCTGATCGACTGGATCTCACAACTCCGAAAACAGCAGATAGGTGCTCTCTTTAGAAATAAACCACAGATTTGAGCTGTAAACAACTACATTCTCGCCAAAAAAAAAAAGACTTAAAACTACATCTTGTGACACATTAACAGCAGTATTTTTAAATTACGCTGGGTTTCTCGTCCTATTGACACTTGCTGGTCGGTGTGAGATGCATTCTGGGATACCGGTCTGTCTGAAGTCCACACAAGTCTCCTCTCGATGCATCCTCGATACAAGGGGCGGATCAAGAACACATCCAGGGTTTTTAAACTGTACTTGGCTAGATGTGCTTTGAATTGGAACAGTGCTTGGGCAGCGACTGATGACGATGCACAATTGAGATTGATGACAATTAGCTCGTTCCCCCGAGTCAACCTTGGCAAGTCTGAACTACCAAGGACGCAAGTCAGAAGTTCACGTACTTGGCATTGAGAAACGGCTATAATCTTCTATCGCATGTCATGTCCATTAAGTGCTAATTTGTTTGGTGCTTCAGAATTTCTGTTGAGGAAACACAGTGAACGTCAATTCTTCTAGAGAGTGAACGTTTCAGTCACAGGAAGGATTCTGCGATTGAGACGGCCCTTAAATTGTGCCCTGACTACTGAACTAGGGGGCAGAACGAGACACACACATAAGATTATAGAACAGAATGCAGTATTTATGATTACCTTTAATGGCATAATACAACACTTATAAGCAGATTAAAATGATTTCCATTGAATTACGTTAATTGTGTTACATCTGAAAAGTGCTAAATGTCAATGAAATACCTGAGTGTGAAATTTTCTGAAAGCAAAAGAATCGTTTTTGAAAGTAGTATTCACTTTGATTCCTCACCAATTGTCCACAACGCCAAAAAGAAAAGAACTCAAGCGCATGATTTTATTTTCATGAAGAATCTCCAACCACAACTGTAACAAACACAGCAACATCTAGACTGCTCGCATACATTTCGCCACTTGGTTTCTGCCTGTACAGGTGAGTTTCGAACTATGGAATAATTCAAGAAGCCACAACAGTAACGGACCTCATTCACAAAACATGAGCAGAACGAATTTGTGAATCGCTCAAACGGATTGCTGCACCTATTCAGTGCATCCATTTACGCAAGAATGGTTATACAAACTATGTACACACACACACACACACACACAGACAGAGACGCACACATGAACACACACATCCTTGTGATTCATGAATGACACCCCAAGAGTCTGATGGCATCATGTAATTGTGCACATATATAAGGTCCCAGGGATCCAATGATAACGCATTACTTTGTGAGTACTTGATCAATTAAACAACGTTTTCTTTTACGGCCTCTAACATAATACAACCAATTTAATCGTGAATAAAGATTCACAACATGCATTTATGCTGAAATTTGAGTGATATTTCTTTCAGACGAGTCGATGAACCTTCAGAAGTGGCGTTTTGCAATATCAAGAAACAGAACTAATCGTTTTAGATCATCCACTTTTACTATTTTGTCTTAAAAACAAGCTCTCACATGAAACATTGGAGTGACTATTACATTAGGACGTCTGACAATAAAAAACATGACTGACAAGCACAGCCCTTCTCCTCCTCCACCTACAAATGAGATCCACCGTGTACGATATGCTGCGAAGTACTATAGTTGCTGGGCGCTGCTGTTAACTACAGTCATATTACAAATCAATAGCTATGCCAATTAATAGAGCTAGATAGCAAGGCATGCCTCTTTTGATCGCCGAGGTCTTTTACTGGTGTGAAATCGGATGGCTTCTGGTTTAGGATGATGTGTCTACGTTTTGCCCACCCACTAAACATAATAAATAACGCAGTGACATTTTAAAAGCAAAAGGTGCTCTTATTAATGTGATTTGCATTTGTTAATGTATACATCTATCATAGCATGTTAAAAATATTCACAATCGATTCATACCGAATTCAGTGCAAAAAAAAAAATTAATAATAATAATACATGTAAGGCATGACGCAGGAGATCCGAAATATTGGCAGTATGTGCATGTTCGCCATTGTTGTTAACGTTTCATTTTACATAAACATTGAATTTTGTAGTGGTATTCACAAAGTTATGAACACGCTTGATTTGTGAAGGAGCGCTCAAGAGACACTAATGGCATGGAAATGCTGGAAAGCACAGTTTCAGATAGCACAAAAAGAAGTTGCTCAAATTAACATCATGATGGTTACAAAATGGTAAAGGGGAGAGTAAAATCTGGACATACCAGTCGGTAAAATACGTCTAAGACTTCAGAGAAAAACAGGAAAGCATCCGTCCCAATAGACCTTACTCAGGGTAGCGCCATATTCAATTTTGTTTTGTTTTTTTAAAGCGAAGCTGTTAGGAATTGATGCGTTCAGCACATACCGACCTGTTCAGCTGACGAAACAAAGACTTAAAGCAAACAAACTCCATTAAATTACGTCATCTAGGATCTTTATTCAGCGAATGCCATTTTAAAGACTAAGTCTAGCCTTGTTTTCATCGGCGTAAAATTCAATATGGCGTCTATCCGGACTACGGCCTGTAATGATGCTCTGATCAGGAATAGATCACCCATAAAAGAAAATTGTCATTATTTACTCACCCTCGTGGTATACCAAATCCTTGTCATTTTCTCCCATGTAACACATCATTGTGCCACTTTTTCCCATACTAAAGTACACACTGACCAAGTACTCAAAAAAGCGCCACAGGAGTAGCACAAAATCTACATTTATGACACTTACATGGTGCTTTTTTTGAAGCTTGACAGCCACTTGTGAGTTAAAGGGATAGTTCACCCAAAAATGTAAAGTTTGTCATCATTTGTTCTGTATGAGCTTCTTTCTTCTGCTGAACACAGAAGATATTTTGAAGGATATGGTCAACGAAACAATTGATGGACCCCATGGACTTCCACAGTATGGAAAAAAACACTATGGAAGTCAATGGGGTCCCATCAACTGTTAGGTTACCAACATTCAAAATATCTTCTTCTGCGTTCAGCAGAAGAAAGAAACTCGTACGGGTTTGGAATAAGTTTGAGGGCGAGTAAAATTTTCATTTTTGGGTGAAACATCCCTTTAAATGAAAGACAACGGCATGAACGTTCTGCGAAACACCTTTTAAACTCCACATAAATAAATGTTTGGAACAACATAAGGGCAAGTAAATAACAGAATTGTTTTTTTGTTTTTTTGGGTGAACGATCCCTTTAATAGAGGGTGTGATTTGCTTACAGCAAAGTGGGTATAAAAATATAGGCATTTGAGACCCTGAATGACCGTTTTCTTCACTTTCATTTGCAGAGAAAGCAAAGACTGCGCAAAGTGTGGCATGAAAACTTTGACCAAGACCATATTGTTAGCCACTTACTGTTACCCGTCTCAGTTTTGATTTCTGTTTCTTTACATACAAGCAGAACATTAAATAAGAAGGTTGTTAAATGCAGGCCATCTAAATGACATATGCAGCTGTTGAGCAGAGCGTCGGATCTTGTTTTGAGGATGAAAGAGCATCATAGTAGGGTTTCTTTATGATGTCGCATTACATGTTGGTTTTTTTCTGACGGTCGCCTGAAACCCTTCTTGCAATAGTCACACCTGTGTGGATAGTCTTTAGTGTGGATGGATATGACATGCCGCTTGAAACCTGAAGCGTCCGTAGTGTTGTACTCGCAATATTGGCATTGATAAACCTTGCGACCGCTGTGTGTCTTCATGTGCTTTTTAAGTTCGTTTTGATGCCTAAATCCGCGCTTGCAACGCTTACATTTAAATGGCAAGTCCTTTGTGTGAACGGACAAAATATGGCGGCTTAGTGTGAAGGGGTCTGAGGTCTTAAAATCACAGTGCCGGCACTGGTGTACTTTATTCCCCTTGTGCGTTTCTGCGTGTTTTTTCAGTTCGGAGGGTCTGTGAAAGCCCTTCTCGCACACGTCGCACTTGTGCGGAAAGTCTTTAGTGTGCACCGAGATGACATGGCGCTTCAAGTCACTGGAATTGGTGCTTTTGTGTTCGCAGTGTGGACACTGGTGAGTCTTATGACCCTGGAAAATCTCAGTGTGCCTCTGGAGCTCCTTGTCATCGGAAAATGCCTGGGGGCAATGGCCACACTTAAAGGGCAGTTCAGTTCCGTGTTTGCTCTTTATATGAGTCTTTAAGTTGGACTGATCGGCACAACGGAAGTCGCAGTGCTGGCAGTGGTAGGGCTTCTCGCCCGTGTGTGTCCGCATGTGCTTCTTAAGCTCAGAAGGGTGGCGGAAGCCCTTGGCACACTCTACGCAGACATGTGCAAAGTTTTTGCTGTGCACAGCCAGTAAATGGCGGTTCAGGAGTCCCTGTTCGGCAGTCTCGTACTCACAGTACTTGCACTTGTGCAGCTTGGGCTCCTTGTCCCGCAGTATGAGTTTGTTGGAGCTGAGCGGGCTGGCCTCATGATAGCGCCGCGTGTACTCCGTGTACTCTGGAATCTTCTCGTTCTTAATGATGAGCTTGTGGCTTTCCAGATGGTTGTGGAAACTCACCTTCTTGTTGGTGGTGAAGTCGCAGTCGGTGCACTGGTACTTCTTCTTGAACATGTGGTCCGGGTGATTCTTCATGTGCCGTTTGAGGAAACCCCGTGATTTGAACTTCTTGCCGCAGATATGGCAGGGATAGACGGTCAGGGGCTGCCCATCAGGACCAATGATTACAGCTAAGAAAAAAAAAAAAAAAAAAAAAAGGACATACTGAAAAGGTCAACATTACACTTGCATAGTGCACTTCAGAGTGGTGAGGACCATCAAGATAAAAAAAAGGAAGGACTATTTCCCTTTTGAAACAATGACACTAACATTTATTTTTAGGGTATAGAGGTCAAGTTCACCCATGAGACCATCTCAACATATGCCAATGGTGATGCTTATTTTTTTATATATCATTAATTGCATTTATTGTTCTATTACGTATTGTTCAGAATATGAGATGTTTTTTTCCCTTTCCCTTTTTCCCCCTCACATATCGCTGAAAAGACAGCAGTTTATTTCTGAAGTCGGCGAGCAAGCGCTAATCCATTACGCCGCATCAAAGCGGTCGCTTTGAGGATATTGACAGGCAAGTGCGTCAGTGCACAGCCAAAATAAGAAATCATGGGCCTCGCTGGTGGGTAAGTTCAGCACTTTGGCGATATCCAGTACCTTCAACTGAATAACCAGAGCCGTCATTTCTTTTTTCAGCTATGTAATGACACACTTGCCTGTCAGTTTCTTTGAAGCAGCCGCTTTTAGGACCACGGTAAGCTTTTCTTTTTGGGCTCTCCAACTTCTAACATTACATGTATTTCTTGGCTGCTTAATAGGAGTTGTTTGATAACTCCACCGCATTTATCAGTCCTGGGGGAAACACTCGTTTTACTCGTATTTGCTGCTCTCTACTGTTGCAGGTGAAATACTGACATGTACAAATTTAGACCCCGAATATAAGACTACATTTTTTCAGATGTATTTCCAAGAAAAAAAACCTTGTCTTATATTCCGGAACAATATGATACATGAAGGTTAACAAGCGTAGCCAAGCGTAGCAAAATTGCATACGTGCTTGCAATACTTGTTTTTAAATATGGATCAACTACATGTAACAGAACCTCACATTTTGAAATTTATCATCGTGTCATGTTTGAAGGGACGTTTAATTTTTCTCCCAACATGCAAGTATTTTAGTGCAATTTTTGTTTTGTTTTGGTGTTAGACGAACACAGTTCACAGAACACTAAGTTTCAGTCTTGATAATGTATACATCACAATATAGTTATGAAAATAAGGTTGTTACAATGCCAACTTTTTAGATGACAGTAATGCCAATATCATCACAGCAAAAACCAATACTAGCCTAAGTAAAATATTCTCAAGCTTATTGAAGACAAGTAAACAGTCAAAGGACAAATAAATACAAATGAATCAAAGAGTGCTAAACTGAAGTGGGTTTTTTCCTTTTACATTTGATCATTCAATTCTATAATATAGGTCTATATTGTAGGTTTAATACAAACTTATTCTTATTAAAGCTACAAAAGTTTCTTCAGTCAAGATCAGTGAGTGATTTTCTCTGTCTTTTGTTGTTTTATTATCTTTAAATGGCACAGACAGCAGCAGGTTTATTAGGCTGCTGTCACTTTAAGACCAAATGCACAGATCTAATCTACAGACAAACATCTGATTTTCACCCAACCGTTTACGTTCACTTGAGACAACTGTGTTTTTGACGGAAAGATGGACATCAGTACTCGTGTGTAAATAATATAAGGATTTTTATAACTACTGGCTTCATATAAAAACGTTTAAATGAAAGAAAAAAAAAATCATCAACAGGGCTCGACATTAACACTTGTCCGCTTGTCCAGGACAAGTGGATTTTCTGAAGGGGCAAGTGAAAGAATTTTACTTGCCCAACCGGACAAGTATCCTGATAAAATAGCAAAAAAAAAATAACTAGGGAATCACCAAAATGCAAGAATGATTCTGCATTCATTTAGTGTAAGTGGCGATCGATAGTGGATAATAATATATAATGTATAATGAACTGACGTTAACAAGGTTGAGCTGTTGCCACTCACACAGCCTCTCGAGGAGAAATCGCAACAAATGAGCGCCGCTCACATGAAGAAAATTTTGTTACAAAGTGTGGAGTTTTTATATCTATAACAACCTACAATAGCCTACAGTTAAGCAACATGACAGAACCAAGAGTGCTGTTTTCCTGAATACCGTCACGACTGAAAATGGCTCATATTATATGACACTTCCATAAACAATTAATTAACATTAAGTCACTTACATTTTAGATTAAATATTGACTGTTTTTGTTAGATTTCAGCAGCAAAAATAGTTCCAAACAAAGATCACAGCAGAACCACAGCAACAGTGTGTTTCTGAATCATTCAGCGTTTTTGAATGAATCGGTTGAATCAAAGATTCAATTACCTATTCTTAAATAAACGACTGCCTCATTCTTGAATGAATCGTCCGTTTGAATGAATCGTTTAAATGACTCAATGACTCACTCATTGCCACCTACTGGTGGTTTAGTTTAATCTTTCTAACATTTCTTATTTGTATATTCAAACATTTAAAACAATCTCATAACATTATTTAATGCAGTTGTAATTTTCTGTGCATATAAATTACTTAATTTGATAGTCCCTATAGTGCCTTATTCTAATTTAATTTCTAGATCAAATAAAAATAAATAATGAAAGCTGAAGCATAGCCTACATTTAATAAGATTATGGAAAAAATGCCCTTTATAAAAAGGTAAAATCCAAGCAAATTTTGAGCAAGTGAGTGACAGATTTACTTGTCCGAAGGACAAGCACATGAAAAAGCTTAATGTCGAGCCCTGATCAACATGAATACTTGGGTCTCTGAAGATTAAATTACAGTATTAACTTTTGGCAGGTTTTTAGAAAGGCTGCATTAACTACAATGGTAGTTTTAAAAAAGATAGCAGAATAGTTATTTTGCTAGGTGACAGTCAAAAAGAGGAGTCATTTAATGACATTGTGATAAAAGACAACACATTTTTTCTCTGTGTAATGAGTCCAGGAACTCATTATGCCATGGGTCCATTTGAGTTTGTGTTGACTTCAACTCTTCTAGCACTAGCAGAAGATCATACCTGTCTGGCACTGGCGTGTCTCTCCCCTCCTCTTCTTCTTGATCTTTTGCTTAAGAGCTCGGCTTGTGCTGATGCTGTCAGTGATCTGTAGGTAGGGAGTGGCTGCACCGTTCTTATTTTCTAGACTGCTTCCTGTAGGAAAGCCATGACTGGTAAGGTGTTTGCATCGGACATTTACACCCTATAAATGCACTAAAAGGAAAGGAGAATGTTTTTTTATAAATGTTAAATGCTAAGCCAAAAATGAAAATTCTGCCACCAGTTTTTCACAGGGTTTCCCAAACGAGGGTTTGCGAGCCCTTGGGTGTTCTTGAGGGAACTGCAGGTGGTTTGTGAGTTGATGAAAAGCTAATAATTAAAATCATAAAAATAAATAAATATGGCTGCATAGTTAATTGCAATAAAACTTAGTACAATGGCTTAGCACAAATATCAAATCACAAAGATGGGGAGTTGGCTGACAAAAACGTTTGGGAGTCCCTGAGCTATCATACGACTTCAGAAGACTCTAATATAGTCCCATATTAGAGTAGGATGACCGTATCCTGGTCCGAATTCAGCCAGAACTTTCATTTTTGGGTGGACTATTAAGTTAAAAGCAATTTGTATCTCTGCCTGCAACAAAAAAGTGAAGGACCATAAGCAGTTGCCCAGGCCGCAGGAACAAAGCTCTTGTTAACTGGCGTGTCCTCCAGTTGTGCTTCTGTGATAGCAGGAGCCTCTTCCTCCCCGACAATGACTTCCATATACACCTGGTCAGTCATCTCCGAACAACCTACAATCAAGACAGACTCAGAGTGTAATTAAAGCACATTTCTGACTTGCTGTAGGCACATGTAACTCTTCTTAAAAAGAGAACTCACTGATATCCTCCTCTCCTGGGCTGGCATCCTTCACAGCCATGTAGACCATCTTCTCTCTGGGCAGCCGGCCCGAGCCCACTGACTCCAGCACCGCGTGCCCATTGGGAAAATCACTTTCTGCTACCACCTCTGTGCTGCCTACAACACAACCCAAACATATTCATTTTACAGGGCATGAATGGAAAAATCAAAAATGTCCTTGATATTTACACATGAGAGGTTACTCTACACCCTCGGGATCTGATTTGACCAGAAAGCTGTGGACGCACAGTATGCGGTGCTTGTGAAATTTCCATCACTTCTGAGACAACCCTGCCCCGCCATTGATGGAAATTTCCAGCAATCCGTTTTCGCTGTTATACAGTCAGAAGAGTACAGAATCTCCTGATCAAAACACAGGTGTGAAAGAAGCAGAAACAAGCGATCTCATATAATCATATGCATATTTAAAATAACACGATCAACATTAAACTGCATATAAAATCAAAACTGCCTAATGTTACTGAATGAAATGTCGACCCAGGACGAGCTACAGGACTGTGAAGCATTGGGGGGTGTTGATCTACTCTGTGTTTTGATCATCGTTTTGAATCTGATCTGGATGTAGTCTGACAAAACATGATTTTCTCAGCTTTTTGCTCAAAATGTTGCTTTTTTATTAAACTTGCCCACATTCAAGTGTTGATTATAAAGGAATGCATGTTTGCATGTTCAGATATTCATACAACAATATATTCTGGGGGACATGAAACTTTTGTGGCGGTGGCTAACAACTTTTTCTTTTTAAACCCTGGCTGACAAGGCTGATATTAACATGAAACTATGATTAGTAAAATCTATCATTTTAAGGGGAATATGCGAGACAGAACTATTATGGGCCTCCTCCATTTTTGAAATAATCTAAAATGTGTACCAGTTGTCAAATTATCGTGTCTACTGGTATATCGTCTACCACTAGTATTGGATACCTCAAAAATGTGAAAGTGCAGAATCATGTCATTTCGATGCAATTTTAATATTGATTGGATTGTTAGTCATAAAAGGCTATTTAATTATACAATTACTATTGTTCTGCATTAAATAAGTGCAGTTACTAATAATATTACATGTGTGTTTCTTGGTAATGCACATTTGACTGTAAAGCACCGAGCTTGAGTTGAGATACAGTTAAAGGGTTAATTCACCCAAAAATGTAAATTAGCCCAAGATTTACTCACTCTCAAAGTCATCCTCTGTGTATATGACATTCTTCTTTAAAAATTTAAGAATTTCCAAGCTTTATAATGGCAGTGAACGGCTGATTCTGTTTTGAAGTCCATAAAAGTGCATCTATCCATCATATAACTGCTCCACACGGCTCCGGGGTTAATAAAGGCCTTCTGAAGTGAAGTGATGTGTTTGTGTGAGAAAAATATCCATATTTAAAACTTTATAGTTACTTATTTTAGTCTATACATTTTTAAATATGGATATTTTTCCTCACACAAACGCGACACTTCACTTCAGAAGGCCGTTATTAAGCCCCCCGGAGCCGTGTGGAGCAGTTATATGATGGATAGATGCACTTTTAAGGACTTCATAAACGACACAACCATTCACTGCCATTATAAAGCTTGAAAGAGCCAGGACTTTTTTAATATAACTGAAAGAAGAATGTCATATACACCTAGGATGACTCGAGAATGAGTAAATCATGGGCTAATTGTCATTTTTGGGTGAACTATCCCTTTAATAACAACCTAACTTTTATAGGGAAAATTTAAATATTCTACTCTTATTCTATAGTATCATACTGAACTGACGGACAGCTTCAGTGATTATGAAATGAGCTCTCTTTACTTGCTTTATGTAATTCTTTGCTATTTGAATTTTTGTTTTTCATGAGACTTCATTGACTTTACCTACATCAGTACAAAGTGTCATACTTTAACAAAAATGTATTTCTTGATGTGATATTTCATATCATAAGAGATTTCATAGTATCTAAATATAAATGAGAAAAAAAGCAAAACGTGCGGGGAAAAAAAAACTATGTTAGGGAGTGGAAATGGCTAATAAGCCAATAAGTGCTCCTCTGCCGCCATCTAGTGGTTACAGTTGTCATTTACTTTTAAATAAAAGTGCTTGTTTGCCCCACTTCAGACTTTTAGTTTTACAAATGGGGACAATCTTTGATAGATGAACAAATAATGTTTTTGGTCATCACATTAAAAATAACATTTAAACTGGATATTTAGAGCTTGAAAAAATGCTGGAAAAAAGTGTGATTTGATCCGATATCTAGGATTAATAACAGAGAATTCTGTTACCTGCAGAAAAAAGTCGCAGTCTGGAGCCCTGGGTGTATGTCAACATATAAAAGTGTTTCACAAAGTTTATAATAAAATTAAAAAACAAGTGACCAAGGCTTTTTATCTTATTTTTGAACACCATATCTATTGCTTCATGTTTGGACTTTTTTGTGGTGACTGTGGCTCAAGTGTCCAAATATTTGTTGAGCCCCTTGTATACATTCATTACCCTGAGAAACATCTACAGCTATTATCTCCATGGGAATGGTTTTGCCCATTTTAGCGTCCACAACAAGAACGATAACTATATTACTGTTCGTGTTGATGTCTCTCAAACCCTACCCTTACTGTGCGTTCACACCAGACGCGACTTGCGCAAATAAATCACGCTATTCGCACATAGTTGGACGCGTGAACATTGAGTTTACTCGCTTCTTTCGTGTGACATTCACTTCACAACAGACACGAATTCAGCTTTTGCCAGGCGGCTCCAGTCTCGTTGCGAAATGGCCGACATGGATTGTTTTAAAATACGGCGAATAAGCTCAATTTGCCGGCTTTAGCTAGCTTGTAGTCTCAATAAGTATAGCTCAAATCAAGTAAAGAACGCTTTTTACAACTTACCAGATTGTCCAACCTCCTCACTCACTTTATTCCAAGCAAGATCCTTTTTATCCCTGTTTCTATAAAGTATGAAGACGTAACTTGCAGCTCCGGGTATCCACTTATGATGATGTCCTCATTGTTGTCACTACTAGAGTAAGCTCCTGATTGGTTAACGCGGCACGAATATCCACCAAAGTTCAGATTTTCAACTCGTGCGAATCACGTTACACGTGAAACGCCAAAACGCTCAATTGCTCAGTGTCAATCGCGCCGCAGGTAGTCCACTTGCGTCGACTTAACATGTAAAATCACTCGCGCTTAACGCTTTCGTGTCTGGTGTGAATGCACCATTAAGAATAGGCTACATTAACAGTGAGAGTTTGAGTAGTAATCAGCTTGTGGCAAAGATCTGAAATGTGTTCCTTACCAATTTCCACATCTTCATCTCCGTCAGCCTTAAAGATGTAAACTTTGATGACCTCAGAGCTGAACTCATCCTCTTTTGAGCCGTCACCATCTTGAACCACATCTGCACTGATCTTTAAAGACGCGTCTCCAATGTCTAGCTTTTCCCCAACCTCATCCACTGCAAAGAAGCCAAATATCAAACATTGCTGTGGATCCAATCAATCCAAGCTGGCATGTAACAGCAAACTCACAGGAAATCATGAGGTAGTCCTCTGAAGTGCTCTTCACATCATCCTCATCATCCACTTTAATAGTGACATCAGATTGCATGGTGTCATGTGACTGGATGACCGTCTCTGTGTCCGTCACCATGACCTCTGCAGACACCAGGTCATGATCCAGTGGACTCTGATCGTGAGGCGACATGAGGTCAGCCACGAACACCTGATCAGGTACCGTCTCTTCAATCAGATCAGCGCTGCCGCCCAGAGCCTCTTGGATGGCCACCTCGGCCTCCAGGATAGACTCAGACATGATCACTCCCTCAGTGGTGATGACGTCCTCATGACAGATGTCAGGCCCTTCGACCACTTCAGCCTCTAGGCTAGTCTCCAGCATGATACCCTCATCCGTCACCACATCTGAGACCATCACCGCCTCCGGCACCGAAACCACTATGTGCTCGCCGTCAATGTGGGCCAGGCCACCCATCCCTGCAACTGCCCAAGAGAATATCACAACAAACATGTCCAGAAGTTTAAAAAACTGACATAGCATTTACTGTAGTAGTTCATATCGGTTGTTTTTCATTAAAAGAATAGTTCACCCAAAAAATGCTAATTCTGTCATCATTTACTCTTACTCTTTACCCTTTACAAGACTTTGGTTCGATAAGCATTGAGCAATTAATCCAAGTGTCATGATTGCTTTATATGATGAACAGTTTTGGTGGACTGTTTGGTCCAGGTAGACTTTCAAATGGAAGGACAGAAACCTCAGGTTTCATTAAAAATATCTTGTGTTTTGAAGATTAAATAAAAGTCTTACAGGTTTGGAAAGGCATGAGGGTGAGTAAATCTGGGCTCCAAACTACCTTTTGTTTACTAGGAGCTTAGGGGCACAGCTTAAATCGACGTGCAATGCAACTGTTCACATTTAGAGCTTAGAAGGGCTGGAGAAAGTTGTGTAAAGCACTTGAAAGTCCTTGAATTTCACTCTCAAAAGGTTGTATGAACCCTGAAATGAACATTAGACCATTTCTGCCACAATACCATGGTTACAGTTATCATTACTACATTAAATCCATGGTGAATGTTGGTGATTTGTGAATTGAAAAGCCTTCTGTAACTTGTTCATTAATGGGACAATGTTTCTCCTGGTATGATCTGATATCTATGGTTTATAATCTGCACCGAATTTGAATGATTTTTACTAGATCTCACAGCAATGTTATTAATACTGAGGTGAATTCCCACTCGTCCCACACGAGTAAACCTGTTCTGAGCTCACGCTACACTGTCTATTATTGGTCTGAGCTAATCTAGTTGGAGCTAGTCTTGCAGAGGTTAGCTCCAACCCAAATCAAACATACCTGAACTAGCTAATCAAGGTGTTCAAGGCATGACAGGTAAGAGTGCTGGAGTAAGGTTGGAACTGAAGTCTGCAGGAAGGTTTTCCTCCAGGAAAAGGGCTGGCCCCTGTGATGTCGTCACAGGTGGACAGAGGTTGACTGAGCTATGCATCTGTGCAGCTCCAATGCATAGCGTGGTTTCATTCCACTTTCGTTTGCCATTTCTCATATGCAACATATGAGAAGCATCAAACATATGCAGCTCTTATCAGTTGGGCAACGTGTTGGTCGCACCAGTGTGACCTCTAGCAAAATTTAGTTGCACCGGCAGGAAAAAAGGACGCAAAATGCAATTATTTGATCGCAATCTGGAGCCCCGTAAATGACAAAAGAAGTTTCATTTTTGGGTGAACTAGCGCTTTAAATGACGACCGATTTATGACATGTGCATAAATTTGCTGAAATCAAATTAACTTATGGCCCGTTCACACCAAGAACAACTATGCAGATAACGATACCAACGCACAATATGGTTCTTGTTATTATCACGATTATCATACAAGCTCACACTGCAGTTTTGTTGTCTGTCACTTTAAATGCTCAAGCTCTTTAAAGCAGGATGAATTCTGATTGGCTGATTGATTTTATCGTTCACCAGCTGGAAAAATTGCTCTTTAAGTGATTCCAACGATATCGTTCCGGTGTCGTTATCCTTATATTTGTGTGGACTCTGTGTGAGAATTACAACGATTATTACAACTTGACAGTTATCATTATAGTTATTGTTCTTGGTGTTAACACTTATTTGAGGCTGAAAAACTGATGATCAGCCAATGTCATAACGTAAAACTGGCCAAACATATGGCAATTCATTATTTTAGTTACGGTTCCTTACCAAAATCTGCCATTATCATTGTGTGGGGCATTTTCAAATCCTTGTGAAGCTCCAGGATCCCTCCACCTTGATCCATTATCTGGGATTTTTCACAATGCTGTTAAAGTGGGAAAAAAAGGAGTGCAATATAAGGAACGTGATAATATAAATCACATGAAATTAGGGCCTCCCCCGACTTAAGTTTTCTTTCTAATCGAGTAGTAGTCATTCATTGAAGCCATTAGTCAACTAATTGCACGTTTCTATTAATTTAATTACTTAAATATATACTGGGGTTTAAGGGGACGTAATATATGCCTCTTCCACGCTCAAGCTTGCCGCAAAGCACCGGCAAAAATAATGATTATGAATGTGTCAGGACATCAAGGATACATTTTAATTGTTTATTAATACAATCGTGTTTTCTGAGTCAGTTTCAGCTGCAAAGATGAAGTTGATGATGCCGACTCATCATCTCCGAAGTGCAGTGGACACGTGCACCTTTTATACGGATTAAATAATCAGAGAGTATACGTTTTAGATTCAAATTGTTTTGTTTTTTTAAAGTAGACATTTCAAACTTACTATGGATATATTTCTCAGGTCCGTGAGGCAAGTAGTCTCGGTTCATTTTTCTGACGGCCTCCATTTCACAGAGACTGGAACAGCAGAAAGCGCATCCTGTTGGTTTTCTTTATTTTACAAAAGCACAATATTTTGTTGTTATTGTGAGTTTACACAAGTAAAAGTAGAGTGCTTATCTTTATGACAAAGACGAAGGAGTATTTTAAAGGATTAATTCACCCAAAAATGTAAATTCGGTCATTAATTCCTCATGTCGTTCCAAACCCGTAAGACGCGAAGACACAAATGAAGATCTTTCTGATGAAATCCGAGTGCTCTCTGACCCCTCCATATTTAATTAACACTTTCAAGGTCCAGAAAGGCAGTAAAGACATGGCTAAAACTCCAGTGACTCCAGTGGTTCAACCTTAATGTTATGAAGCGACGAGAATACTTTGTGCGCAAAAAAAACAAACAACAATTTCTTCTCGTCTGTGTCAGTCTCCTACGCTGTTGACATTGGCCAGCTCCTGCGTCAGCATCACACGCATGTGGTGCTCGTGTGAACAGCATCAGCCAATAGGTTGCTGGCGTTATGGCGTAGCGCTGACGTAACTCTGAAGCGCTGGACTGTGTTTACTACGTCAACAGTGTAGGAGAAAGACACAGACAAGAAGAAATTGTTGAATAAACTCATTATTCTGTTTGTTTTTTGCAGACAAAAAGTATTCTCGTCGCTTCATAACATTAAGGTTGAACCACTGGAGTCACATGGACTGTTTTTAACGATGTCTTTACTGCCTTTCTGGGCCTTAAAAGTGTGAATTAAATATGGAGGGGTCAGAGAGCACTCGGATTTCATCAGAAATATCTTCACGCGTGTTCTGAAGATGAACGAAGGTCTTACGGGTTTGGAACGACACGAGGATGACAGGATTTACATTTTTGGGTGAACTAATATTTTAAGTTGTTTCCGCTGTTATCAGGGGAAAAAAATGCATCATGTCGTGCTGTAAAGTGCGTTATACTTCAGCGTCCACACTCCGCACAAACGCTAATAATAGTGTTTATCTAGGTTAACATTAGAGCGAGTGGCCATGCAATGTTGCCATTTACATATTTCAAATGATAAGTCATATACGAGGTTGATGGATGATATTCCCAGCATACTGTAATTACCACAACGTTTTTTTTTTCTGCGACTAACTGACGAATACATTTTTGGTCGACTAAGTAACTTATCGTCGACTAACGTTGGGGGGTTGGGGTGTCCTGTGAGTGAAAACTGATATACAAACCTTCACATTTGACAGTAGTTCCCTTCACATAAAAGTGTCATAAATATTAAGCAAAACTGTGACTCTGGCATCTGTGAGGAAAGCATCTGAAAGAAACAAGAGACAGAGAAAGAAACTGTATAACATGTTTGTGTTTCCAAATATAAAAAGTGGAGAAAAACTAAATATCCTAAAACACAGATCAACGCATACAAGCAAAATAAAATGACTCATAAATGTATACACGGCTTGTTTTTCCGGTCAGGAGAGTTACATTACAACAACACAACTTTAATAGCATTTATATATAAATAATAATCGAATTTGATACAGAAAGTGGTTGATTATAATCATATACGCGGTTAACATTACATTACACTTCGTTAGTAATGTACAACAATGACGTGAGGGGGTTTCCAACATGACGTCACATCTCTAAGGGGTAAAAGTACTGCAAGTTTCCTTAAAAAGACGCGACAAAAGTATAACGTCTTACTTTTAAAAATTATTGACGTGTATGACATCGTTGTCAGCTGTGATTACTATTATTATGCTGTGAACTTAAATCTACTACGGCCAAGGCTGGGCTCATTAATATTAATTTCGTCACGTGACTGCACGAACCAATGGCGTGACCGAGCCTTCGCCATAGTAGGCTTCGGAATTGAGCGTACTAGTCCATGTGACAGTTTCACCGAAACAAAGTTTGGATTGTTGCATTGACTGAGTACAGTTAGAAACCTATACACAGTACAAAACATTTCGTAATTCACTGTAAAACTCCAGGAGAAATCGGTCTGCACGCAGCTAAAAGCTTGCGCAAATGCAGCCGCGTTACTGCGCCATCTTGCCCTCCGCCATTACACTACATGCTAAACGGCTAATAGCATTAGCTAACAAATATGTCAACATGAAATCGAGTACCACACAACCCGACGCATCACAAAAACGCGCAACCCCGACGCATGTTCTGCATTTACTTCATATATGATTGATTAATGCGTCAAAAGCAAGGCGTGCCATCGTCGGAGAGACAGTTTTGCGTTAGTTCGCGCTAGCAGGAGCACGCGCTGGGCGCTTCCTCGCGCTTGAACAAAACACAAGGCTCCGCCAGGCCCACGCAGGCCGACTGGGCCGACGGCGACCGTTTTATACACACGCTGCACAAATCCAAAACGCTTTACCTACTCCGCGGTTGCCTTCGGGGCGTTGGTGAGTTTCGGATCCCCTCGAATTTGTCGTAATTTAATATAGTTAATTTTCCAACGGTAGCACTACTGCGGCCTGTACATTGAGGATCCCCGAACGCTCTTTCCCAGGCCTCAGCCAATCACGCTGCTCGATTCGTCGCCTCCGCCAATCAGATTGCTCGTTTCTAAGCCTCGGCCAATTAGAATGTTCGTTGACAACAGCAGAGGGAGGGGCAGAGCGAACGCGCGGCACGCTTTGCGTCACCCCATACGCCAACATTACGCTTTCAGCCTAAATAAACGAGTTATGGTGCAATTGGCGTAATGCTGTAATGAGTAAAACATATGCCCTCACACACTTGTTTTGGTATCCCTCCCCCTTTCTGCACGCTCAAACACCACAACGCATACACTGTAAATGTATTGTAGCTGGTTTTGATGACATTAAAACATGGAGTTTAGTGTGTTTGTGCACCGGATGAATAAAATTGCTCATTTAGTTTTATTGCTGAAATTGATTTATTGTTTTTCTGAGGCACTCCATTATCATTGCATACCCAGATACCTCCAATTCAACTGGCTTAGTGCATATAAACCTAAACTACACAGGCATCAAAGTTTAAACTTGAGTGAAAGTGTTGTAACTTCAACTACAAGCACTCTGAATTAAGAAACAGTGCTGCAGTAGTAATGTACCTTGGCACACTGACGTGATCTCGGTAAAGATAAAAAGAAGAGCAAGTTATTTTCTTCAAGATCAATTTTTTTGAGAGCACTATTCTTCTATATTGCTTCATGTCTTGTTGATACAAAACAGACACATTTCTTGCTTTACAGAAAACAGCTATTCCTTCATCACACTTAAAACTTCTCAGACATTTTCCTCCACATAGAAATCATATATCCTTCATTTCTAAAAAATAGATAAACATGCAACAAATCAATATCGGGTTACTCCACAGCATCTAGGAATTAAATTCCACACGTTGTTTCACAAAAACGACATGTATTACAAGACCTTTTTCAATATTCAGGTTCTCATACTTTTTCAAACCTCCCCGTTCGCATGAAATTAAAAGCTGATGTTTGAAAAAAACAAAAAAAAAAAAACAAGCAAATATTACAATTTACGTGTCAGATCCACCGTTCCCCCACAGTTACTCTTATTATTGAGACTCTGGATTCATTGTTTTAGGGTCTCTGTGTTGATTTTCCCTGCCATGTCTTTTTAGGCAGTGGTGCCGCGTTGGATTTCACTGTGAGGATGACAGGTGGAGGTCTCAGGGCTTCAGTAACAACCATCTTTCCAGGATTCATCAGTGATTGGAGCACAGGGTTTGGTCATTCCCAGCGATCTGCTACGGAGGGAAATAAGCAAAATAACCTCAATATCAAATAACTTTCACAATGGCTATGTATTTTGCTGATTGTGAGTTACCTTCTGGGTGTCTGTGGAAGTCTGCCTCTGGAAGAAGGCGATGTTGGCGCCATGCCTCTTCCGGGCGTTTGCCTGGCCACAGCAGCGCTCCTGCAGCCCGTGTATGCCACACCATTGGCGGGACCCGGGGACTGAACCCTCCTCATCCCTACCTGGGCACCTGGTGGCCCTTTGGCATGCTGTCGCACTCCAGACATAGAGCCCACGGGACTGAGAGCTTTCATGGGAGCACGCAGATAGAGAGGGGACTGGCCATCGCCCCTCATCCTTGCAGATGATACACCTGCAAGAGCACCCAATCACACACACACACACACACACACACGCTTGTAATATGCATATGCATGAAAGCTGCTGGGCCGGATGGTATTTCAGGTCGTGTTCTGCGGTCCTGTGCTGATCAGCTCACCGGGTTGTTTACATCTATCTTTAATGAGTCCCTCGCTACATCTGTGGTCCCCACCTCCTTCAAAAAATCCACCATCATCCCTGTCCCTAAGAACAGTAAACCCTCTTGCCTAAATGACTATCGTCCAGTGGCTCTCACGTCTATAGTCATGAAGGTCTTTGAGAGACTCATTAAAAACACCATTTGCGCCTTCATTCCTGACACTTTGGACCCTCTTCAGTTTGCCTATCGTCCCAATAGATCGACTGAAGATGCCATCTCTCATGTCCTCCACTCCTCCCTCACTCACATCGACAGCAAAAGTGGGAACTACGTAAGACTGCTATTTATTGACTATAGCTCAGCCTTTAACACCATAGTTCCCACCAAGCTAACCTCCAAACTCCTGGATCTCGGCCTGAATCCTTCTCTCTGCCACTGGATTGAGGACTTCCTCACTGGCAGGCCTCAGGTGGTGAGAATAGGCCAGTCCACCTCCACCTCCATCACCCTGAGTGTGGGAGCTCCACAGGGCTGTGTCCTGAGCCCCTGCTCTACTCTCTCTACACGCATGACTGTTTGTCCACACACAGCTCCACCTCTATCATCAAATTTGCTGATGATACTGTTGTCCTGGGCCTCATTTCCAACAACAATGAGGCGGCATACTTGGACGAGGTGGAGCATCTAACATCATGGTGCCAGGACAACTGTCTCTCTCTGAATGTTGGCAAGACCAAAGAAATGATTGTGGACTTCAGGAAGAGACAGCAACGGACATACTCCCCCCTCATGATCAGCGGGTCACCAGTAGAGAGAGTGAGCAGCTTCAAGTACCTGGGAGTAAACATCTCCGAGGACCTGACCTGGACTGCTCACATTCAGACACAGGTGAAAAAGCCAGGCAAAGACTGTACCACCTGCGCCAGCTGAGGAAATTCAGGGTTTCACCAGCTATCCTGAAAACTTTCTATTTAGGGGCGATAGAAAGTGTTTTAACTCAGTGCATCACAGCGTGGTATGGGAACAGCACCAGTCATGACCGCAAAGCCCTGCAAAGAGTCATGCGCTTATCCGAGCGTATCTCAGGGTCAGCTCTCCCGTCTCTGCAGGACGTCTACACCAAACGCTGCAAAGGTAGAGCTACCAAGATCATCAAGGACTCTAATCACCCTGCAAACCCTCATTTCACGCTGCTACCATCTGGTAGCGCTTCCGAAGCCTGATGGCCAAAACTGAGAGACTCAGGAGGAGCTTCTTCCCCAGGCCATCAGACTCCTGAACTCAGTCACTTAACATCACGTGACTTCACGTCCAGGATAAACATCGATACACTGACATTGCACTGCACTTTCTGTTCTCGTTGTTACTGTGTAACAACCTGTCATAAACCTGTTTGCACATTATACTCTTTATACATTTGTTAACCACATATTTATAAGTCTACAGTTTACTCACTGCAAAGTCTACTTCAATTATTTTATTCCACTTTTTTTTATATCCTATTTCTATTATAATTTCTTCCTTGTGTTTTTAACTGTGAATTTGCACTGTCCATGGAGCGGACCTGTTTACATTTCACTGCCGGTTGTATATTCTGTATATAACTGTGTATGTGACAAATAAAACTCTTGAATCTTGAATCTTGAATCTTCAACCAGCAGTCTAAATTCGACCCGAGACCTCATGCGTAGAATGATCTACAGCTTCCAAAATGTCTGTACACACACAAATGCATCTCTCTATATAAACAGCTGTTCATCTTAAATCCATGCACAATGTAAACAAGTGCATTAACTCCCACTAGAGACTAGAGGCGTGCGATACTGACAAAAAAAATTATACCTCGATATTTTCTGGGATTTTATCGATAACGATAATTAGATTATATTTTGCGGCGTGTGTTTATTAGTGGTCAGCTGACTCCTAATGTTTTTGATATTCTTCATGTTCTGTGTGGTGGTCAGTTCACAGCGTTGACAAATCATCTTTCCCAATGAGTTTAAATTAATTTTTTACCTTTTATGGACATTTTTACCGATATAAAGCAATTTCATACATTGTGTATCATTTTATTTTCAATTAAATGCATGCATCATCTTTTGTGTCAAATTCTTACATTTAATCAGTAAATTAAATCAGAATAAGACACAATACAGTTATAACAGAATAAACAAAATTAATCTTTGCAATGCAGAGGAAGCTGCATCTGAAGTGGATTTAGATGCACAGATTGTTTAATGCAACTCAGAGGGACATGAACGCATTTAACCTGCAGCTACAAATGCATAAATAATGTGTTGATGTTTTAAACATGAAACGTTGAATATTGACATTTTGAAATGACTTAAATGGAAAGATACTTTAAATGTGAAGTTAAAACCACCGATAGGTGGAAGCAAGTCACCGTTAATGAGTGAGTCATTGAGTTTCAACCGATTCATTCAGGAATGAATGATTCAGTGAGCGAATCATTGAATCATTCATTCAAACGATTAGTGCCAGAGACGCAATATACCTACAAGACAACATCATGCAGTACATGTATGCGTGTGCGTTTTTGTGAGAGACATACTCAATATCAGATCGCACATCGTTTAAACAACAATCACGATAATATCGCAGACGATATACATCACACACCCCTAACTCCCAATGTCTGCAGAGAGCGTGTCAAATAAACTCCCCCCCGTAAATGCTGCATCGACACGACATCCTCATTAAACCCGTCTTGGCGTGATTTACTCCAATCTTTCGAATAATCTTACGAATATCTATTTACCTAATATGACTTAAGACCTGCAATGTTGCCAGAATTATAATCATACACTGTTTGTTCGTCAGCCAGAGGAGAACTGGCACCCCGACTGAGCCTGGTTTCTCCCAAGGTTTTTTTCTCCATTCTGGCCCTGAAGGAGTTTTGGTTCCTTGCCACCGTTGCCTCTGGCTTTTGGCTTGCTCAGTTGGGGACACCTAAATCTCATCTATATTACCGATCTGCCCGCATTGACACTATATGATACTTGAAATTAGCTGGATAACATCACCGTTTCACCAGAACGGCTGTACAAATTCTGTTGCATTATTTTCCTGTTACCAATGTGAAGCTGCTTTGAAACAATTGGACTTGTTAAAAGCGCTATATAAATAAAGGTGACTTGATTTTGATTTGACTTTATTATTTTAATCACTGGTTTAATTACTTAATATGCATGCTATTCAGTGGATCTACGCCTTTTTAAAATCCTGATTTGCTCATCACTTTTGATGAAATCCTTGGAATTTAGGATCAAATTCATTAATGTGTGTTTCATGAATGAGGCCCCTGGACCAGGAGTCAGAGGGAAACGTTGAGCCGGAAGAAGGTCTTGGTATGGGGCGAAATACTCGAGGAAAGCTGGATGCCATCTGATGAAGTCTCAAAGGGAGTGACTGAAGGAGGCATTCCCCCAGAAAAACCTTGGGCGACCTCCAGGAAAGACTGGCGTGTGTGAAAGAGTGCACCAAATCAAGCTAGGAAACATGATAACAAGCAAGAGCCCCAGGATATCCCAAGAGAGGGGCAGGATGAAAGACTCAACGCAAGATGGACTATTTAAGGTGTGTAGAGGAGAGACCAGGGTCTAAATCCTGTGTAAAATGACATTGCAATTGCAGTTTTTTGGCCTTGTTGTTTGGTTCTAAACCAAATTCCCAAAGGACATGAGTTGGCTGTAGGTCGAAACTAACCCACATTCATGTCACATTACTCTTAGTAATTGGATGATGAAGTTAAACTGCACCTCACTGGGTAGTGGCAAAGCTGTAAGAGTGCTGCAGGGATGACGTATTTTATAAAACCCAGAATCGAGTTAGCATTTTAGCACTTCCAGTTCCATCGCTCTGAAGTCAATGGGTTTTTTTTTTTAATGAGTTTTTGGTTAAATGCCTGAAATAAGGTCTGCGGTGAACACAAGCTCAAGATAAGTTCACGTTTTATTCTAAAGCAGTGGTCTCCCTCATTAGACACACCCAATTCAAGTCTTGCAGTCTCTACTAATGAGCTGATAAGTTGAATCAGGCGTGTTAGATGAGGGAGACATGCAAAATGTGCACTGGTGGGGGGTGCCCAGGACAGGTTTGAGAACCACTGTTCTAAAGCATAAAATGATTTTATTCAACTTTTTACTTGTCTTGAAAATGCTACTCAGATTCTGGAATCAGAAACTTGTTATAAAAGTAAAATTTTGATTCCGCTTATCGATTACTTTGTGTGCATTTTAATTTGACTTTAAACCATTCAAGCACAAGAAGACTCGCACTGTGCGCACATCCAAAACGCACGCACAGAAAGCCTCCTCTCATACTGAATAGTGCGATCCTGAGTTCTCTTCCTCAACATTTTGCACTTGAACGGGAACACACACACAAAAATGTCAAAATATCCTTGTAAACACAGTCGGTTGTCTTAAGTGAACGTAAACAGCTGAGAAAGAAAACGCATGTGTAACAGCATATTGGATCCGTGCAGCTCTTAAAGTGACAGCAGCCTAATATTCCTGCTGCCATCTCTATAATAACATTAATCAAACAACTAAAGACAGAAAATTCACTCGCTGTTCTTGACTAAATAACTATATTTGTAATGTATATTTTATTAATATAATTAAGTGCAGTGTTATTTTACATTTGATTACAGATATTTCAATCATATCTTTGCTCCGCTGTATTTATT
The DNA here is from genome assembly GCA_018749465.1 of Paracanthobrama guichenoti. Classification (NCBI taxonomy): domain Eukaryota; kingdom Metazoa; phylum Chordata; class Actinopteri; order Cypriniformes; family Gobionidae; genus Paracanthobrama; species Paracanthobrama guichenoti. The sequence goes on from CM031956.1 coordinate 23,401,706, forward strand.
TGTGCGAGTGTTTACTTGTCTTTAATAATGCTTGACATTTATATTAGTGAGGCTAGTTGGTTTTAAACCATAGGCAAAAGATCCTTGTGTAAATGTTCTTTAGCCTGTTGATTTGTACATGGTATTTACAAACCCGATTCCAAAAAAGTTGGCACACTGTACAAATTGTAAATAAAAAAAGGAATGCAGTAATTTACAAATCTCATAAACTTATATTTTATTCACAGTAGAATATAGATAACATATCAAATGCTGAAAGTGAGACATTTTGAAATGTCATGCCAAATATTGGCTCATTTTGGATTTCATGAGAGCTACACATTCCAAAAAAGTTGGGACAGGGAGCAATAAGAGGCCGGAAAAGTTAAATGTGCATATAAGGAACAGCTGGAGGACCAATGTGCAAAAAATTGCAAAAAGTGTGGATTGTAATTAAATGTTTTGCAATACGACAAAAAATTTGTTTACCTTATTGGAATCGAAATTAGGAATCGATAAGCAGAATCTGAATCGTTAAATTTCAAAAGATACCCAACCCTGCTAATAAGTGGCAAAATGGGACTACAGAGGTTGTCAGGGACATTAAACGTCATCAGCCGAACAGGTAAACTCATCTACTCGCTAGTTTGCTATAAAAAAAATCGCGCTATTGCAAACTATTCTAACTAACTTTCAAAGAAAATGTTTTGTTTTTTGTAAAATAAGACTGAAGGCATTGTTAGAAGCTTAGTGATATTGTCATGGTGTAGTTTGATTATAGCCCACGTTTAGCTTTTGACGTATGCCGATTGAATTTAAGCTTCAAGACCAAATTGACAAAACATCAGAATCATAAACCTTTTTTTTTCTTCTTCTTTTTTTAAATTTTTTTATGAAAGGCGAATAATAACTTCCAGGTTGGCTTACAAAAATACGTCATCCCTGGACATCAAAGGATGTCCTATAGTGGCTCAAACTGCCACTACAGGTGCAACAGGTTTTAACAGCAGACGAGCGGTGTGAGAGATAATGGATGTGAGGGGAGGAGAAACTAGACCAATGGTGTATTGTCAGTTCAACAATGGTTCAGAGTCAAGGAGTGGTCATACAGAAACCAGACACACACCTGTACAACTCAACATCCATTCACCTCACCACTATGATGGGGATTATGGGGTTGTGGACACTTGAAAGGGTGGGTTAGAGGCACATCATCATTACACAGCTGTACCTGAGGAACAGGGATAAGGGTGAAGGTGAAGCAGAGGAGTGGGGTACCAACCTGTAGGGGAGTGGGGCAGACGGGACGTGCGGTTGCCTGAACTCTGTAAGTTAGCCTCCATGCTGCGGCTGTTTCTGACTGCCTCCAGAGAGTGCAGGCTGGTGCGCGGGGTCAGGTTAGGCATGCTGTGCCTGAGCTCCTCTGAAAACCACACACACAGCCTGCTTAACACACTACCTGCCCATTGAGAATATCTTGCTGTTTGAAATGCAAAAGGAATACATGCAGGTGCAGTGCTGATCAGCCAGTCATCAATTTTCAAGGGGTTGTACCATGCCATGTTTTCCCTGAGGTCCACCTATATAGTTTATCATGACTACTTTCCTCCTGTCTAACCCTTAGACGGGTAGTTTTTGTTGCAGAGCCTTTAAGACCTCAGAACACCTCTTCATGTGTGACATTAGTAACAGTGCTTTGTTGTGAGCTGTGGCTTTGCTGACAGATCCAATACTGATTTAAATTCCCCATTCTTCAATAACAGCCTCTTTGCAAAGATGCATTACACGGTTACAGAATCATTTGCACCGAAATGTGGTGTCAAGATCAGACCAATATGAACAGGGAATTTCTGCTGCGCATTTTACTTCTATCATTAGTTCTAGAAATAATAAAAGTAAAGTACTTTTAGTATTTCGGAATAACAGTTTTAATTTTGCTACCTCACCTCAAAGTTATTGATTACCCAATAGGCAATATTGCTGTGTAAATACAGGTGGCCCTATGTAGTTTCTGATAGAATTAAGGACTCAGACTTTCAATCAATGGTCTTTTTGGACAAGGAGGAAGTTTTTAGTTTCTCAAGTTACAGTATGATTTCATAGTAAACTATGGTACGTTTACACGACAACCATGAACTAAAAACGGAAAGGTTTTTCCCTTTGCGCTTTTCGTGAACAAACGACAACGTTGTCAAACCGATCCCCGTTCACAGGGATCCACGAAAATGACTAAAAAAAGGCTGTATTACGCTGACAGGCCAGTAGATGGCGATGTCAATGCGCCTATAGACTGAACATGTAATACGCATGCCTTCACCATTTTCACAAATTAATTTTTCTTTTATGTTTACACTGAGACAATAACGCTAAAATGTAGTTTTTTCAGGCCCCCAAAACACCTTTGTCGTGAAAACGAACAGCCGAAACGCATAAAAAGTTTTCAATTTTTAGTTGAAAATTGTGTGTCACGTTTATAAAAGCTACTTAAATGTCCTAATTGAACTAAGGTCTAATCCTGGCTTAGTCTAAGCCCTGTCTGTGAAACAAGTCCCAAGTGTATCATTGTTAGAGTTCTGCTAATCAAATCAGTGCATAGATGCATTCTAGTTGAATATGTGCCGCTCCTTTGGGTTGCTAAGTTGGGGTTTATAAGACGCTTAATATTCAGAAATATTACTGATTTGACTACACCGACGCTATCGGATAAGAAAAAAAAAAAAAACTTGAGCTGAATTGATCTGAATAGATTTGATCTGAATTGATTCTGCTTCACAGCAGAATAAGATTTGGTCTCATAGTTGATCAAGTTTGCATCATTGATCGTTATTGTCCTATTTATTACTGTGAAGATGCTTTAAAGCGCTATGTATATAAAAGGTGACTTGACTTGGCTATTGTAAACCCTTGATGCAATATGACGTTTGGGAAATTATCATTTTTACAAATATTTGAATTTTTTAGTGCAAAAACATTGCTAACTATATAAGCTAACATCCAGAAACAAAGATCTGATCATGACCCCATCAAATAACAATTTCTTCATTCTACAACAGCATCAATGATCCTTAATATCCTGCATCCATAATTTGGTTCAATCAATCAAGCAAATTGCCTTAACATAGGATTTCCACCAGGCTTATGTAAACCACAAAATGTATACTAAATGTCCTACCCTCACTCTTAGACCCTGGGCCCTGTAGGGAGCGGCGGGACATGCGTGGACGCGGGGCAGCCAGGCGGCTGTACTCGGCCAGTGTGTTGGGAGAGAGACAGCGGGGCGAGCTGTGCGGCGAGGGTGAGTAGCGCTGGAGACGCTGCGGCAGAGAGCAGCATTCATCCTCCTCATCTTCCTGACTGTAGGAGTCAAACTCCTGATCGCTGTAGGTGCCCCGACGCAGAGACTGCAGGGAGGCAGATGAGCTGCGGCGCGAGGCAGAGGTAGAGGCGTAGTCCTGCCGAAGACCTTACAAACACAAAAGACATGCCACTGGCTGTAATAGTGCAGATTATTATTATTACAACAAAACAAACTTAAGTAAACCGATTTTATAAGTTGGTGCAGTACTTAAAGGGGTAGTTCACGCAAAAATAAAAATTTGTCATTAATTACTCGCCCTAATGTCATTCCAAATTTTGCTGCGTAACACGAGAACTAACCTCATTGTTTCTCGCTGAAGCTCAAACGTGCTGCGTAACACGAGAATTAACCTCATTGGTTCTTGCTGAAGCTCAAACGTGCTGCGTAACATGAGAATGAACCTCATTGGTTCTCGCCGAAGCTCAAACGTGCTGCGTAACACGAGAATGAACCTCATTGGTTCTCGCCGAAGCTCAAACGTGCTGCGTAACACGAGAATGAACCTCATTGGTTCTTGAAGCTCAAGCGTGCTGCGTAACACGAGAATGAACCTCATTGGTTCTTGAAGCTCAAGCGTGCTGCGTAACACGAGAATGAACCTCATTGGCTCTCGCCGAAGCTCAAGCGTGCTGCGTAACACGAGAATGAACCTCGTTGGTTCTTGAAGCTCAAGCGTGCCGCGTAACACGAGAATGAACCTCATTGGCTCTCGCCGAAGCTCAAGCGTGCTGCGTAACACGAGAATGAACCTCATTGGTTCTCGCCGAAGCTCAATCGTGCCGCGTAACATGAGAATGAACCTCATTGGTTCTCGCGAGAAGCTCAATCGCGTGCGCGTAACACGAGACTGAACCTCATTGGTTCCCGCGAAGCTCAATCGTGCGCGTAACACGAGACTGAACCTCATTGGTTCTCGCAGAAGCTCAATCGTGCCGCGTAACACGAGACTGAACCTCATTGGTTCTCGCAGAAGCTCAATCGTGCCGCGTAACACGAGACTGAACCTCATTGGTTCTCGCAGAAGCTCAATCGTGCCGCGTAACACGAGACTGAACCTCATTGGTTCTTGAAGCTCAAACGTGCTGCGTAACACGAGACTGAACCTCATTGGTTCTCACAGAAGCTCAATCGTGCCGCGTAACACGAGAATGAACCTCATTGGTTCTCGCAGAAGCTCAATCGTGCCGCGTAACACGAGACTGAACCTCATTGGTTCTCACAGAAGCTCAATCGTGCCGCGTAACACGAGAATGAACCTCATTGGTTCTTGTGAAGGCTCAAACGTGATGCGAAGGCTTTGGGTTTGGAATGACATGAGGGTGAGTAATTCGTGACAATTTTCATTTTGGGGTGAACTGTCCCTTTAAGTGCTTTACTACTGAAGTGCTCTTCCCAGAACACATGTACACATAGAAAGCAGCCGCCTGTCTATCATACTAATGATACTGTAGCTACACTGGTATTGACCTTTTTGACTATAGTACTAACATCCCTAGTGCCAAGTTTGATTGACACAGGCTGAACACTCTAAAAGGTATTACAGAAAGACATTTTCTATGGAAGTCTATGGGATTTTAAGCCTAATCAGTCAAAAAGACATGGACTTCCAGTGCATTCTGACAGTGTGCTATGCTGAGTTTGGCAAATGTAGCTTGCAAGCTGTAGAAGTTACATTTAATAACAGTATGTTGACTTCAGTACACTCAGAGTAGTTTTTGACTGTCTGCATTTCATCCATGAATCAAATGGCATTTTTGAAATGGCACATTTCTGACCGAAAATGCATATGGAAACATGTTATGCAGGGAATGAATTTGAGACAGCAAGGGATTGTGGAAGTTAACTGGAATTAAAAAAAACTACATAAAATTACCCAAGCCCAGGAACTAGTATTAAGTAAACCAGCTCAGTTTTGATTCCCTTTTAAAATTAACCAACATTTTGTCAAATCATCTGCAGACTACAAACCCATATAGTTTGTCAGATAATAAAACTTGTGTGCTTTGTAGTAATTACACAACAGACTCGAGTTAATCTCTAAATGTGTTCTCGATACACAACAAATAGCAGCGGTCTACCATTAGCTTGAACCATAATCAGAGTTTGCTGTTGAACAGTGAGTTTCAAAACAAATGACAGGAATAGAAAGCATTTTCATATCCTTCATTTATTTGCATTTTGCATGAATAAACGGTGCACTGTGCCGAGGTAAAACCCCTCAGGGTGTGTCTGGATTTGTGTCTGGTGAAGCATACTTACTCTCCTCCTGCAGACGAGCCATTATCTGAACATCAGTCAGATCCTGGAGCTTATAGCCCATGGAGATGGAGTCATCTGAGGTGCTTAATTCACTATCAATAGAGGACTGTGAGCTGAGAGCAGAGTGGACTCCCATGTGACCTGTACACAAAAGAGAACATGCTCAATATTAGGGCTGCAACAACTAATCAATGAAACTGATACTAATAGATAAAAAGAATCGTCAACGGATCTGATTATCGGATCGCATCTGTGTGCTCTGCACAGAAAACATCCGCCAGTCACGACGCTTTCAATTTGTGAATAATGCATTTGTGGAAAAATACCGAAGGGCACAGAGTGAACTGCTGTGGGAAAAGCTTTATATTAAGCTTCAAACTCATAAGCATTTACAGCAGCTTGTGCTGTCAGATGCGCGCGTTTAACACATTTGAGATGCATTTTCTCCAGGGCACAGCTTGCATTTTGACTTATACTCTTATCTGTAATGCTAGAAACTTACACAGTATTTTCTATTTTGCATAAAGGTTCATTCTGACAGTAAGCGAAACCGTTTTTAACCCCTTAAGCCCTGAGGGCAATTTTAGAGTTTTTATGTCTGAGTGACATAAACAACTTTAAAGACTCATAACTCCAAAACTATAGTAAGGAGAGTCAAACGGTAGGTTAGCAAACTTTTTATATTTTTAGAAATGCATTACATTTGGACAATCTAATGCTGAGAAACTGCTGATAAAAGACAAAAATATATATATTGTTTTATAATTTTACAAATATTTCTTATTTGACATGCAATAACTCAGGAAGAAAATGAGGTAACATGATTTATATGTGTTCTGCATCTGGATCAAATTTTGTGATGATAGCATAAAGTAATAAAAAGTTACAGCATTTGGAGCAAAGGTAGCCTTTTTGTTCAGTCCTTGACATTTATAAAATTGTTCTTTTCTGAGTGACATACACAACTTTAAAAGACTCATAACTCAAACTATAGCAAGGAGAGTCAAATGGTAGGTATCATTTATTAGAGCACTTCAAGTCATTTTTAGAAAATATATTTTATTACATTTGGACAATCTAATGCTGAGAAACTGCTGATAAAAGACATTATTACAATATTATTTACAAACCCGATTCCAAAAAAGTTGGCACACTGTACAAATTGTGAATAAAAAAGGAATGCAATAATTTCCAAATCTCATAAACTTATATTTTATTCACAGTAGAATATAGATAACATATCAAATGCTGAAAGTGAGACATTTTGAAATGTCATGCCAAATATTGGCTCATTTTGGATTTCATGAGAGCTACACATTCCAAAAAAGTTGGGACAGGGAGCAATAAGAGGCCGGAAAAGTTAAATGTGCATATAAGGAACAGCTGGAGGACCAATCTGCAACTTATTAGGCCAATTGGCAACATGATTGGGTATAAAAAGAGCCTCTCAGAGTGGCAGTGTCTCTCAGAAGTCAAGATGGGCAGAGGATCATCAATTCCCCCAATGCTGCGGCCAAACATACTGGAGTAATATCAGAGAGGAGTTTCTCAGAGAAAAACTGCAAAGAGTTTGAAGTTCTCATCATCTACAATGCATAATAATCATCCAAAGATTCAGAGAATCTGGAACAATCTCTGTGCGTAAGGGTCAAGGCCGGAAAACCATACTGGATGCCCGTGATCTTTGGCCCTTAGACGGCTCTGCATCACATACAGGAATGCTACTGTAATGGAAATCACAACATGGGCTCAGGAATACTTCCAGAAAACATTGTCGGTGAACACAATCCACCGTGCCATTCGCCGTTGCCGGCTAAAACTCTATAGGTCAAAAAAGAAGCCATATCTAAACATGATCCAGAAGCGCAGGCGTTTTCTCTGGGCCAAGACTCATTTAAAATGGACTGTGGCAAAGTGGAAAACTGTTTCTGTTCTTTTTGGAAAACTGGGACGCCATGTCATCCGGACTAAAGAAGACAAGGACAACCCAAGTTGTTGTCAGCGCTCAGTTCAGAAGCCTGCATCTCTGATGGGATGGGGTTCATGAGTGCGTGTGGCATGGGCAGCTTACACATCTGGAAAGGCACCATCAATGCTGAAAGGTATATCCAAGTTCTAGAACAACATCTGCTCCCATCCAGACGTCGTCTCTTTCAGGGAAGACCTTGCATTTTCCAACATGACAATGCCAGACCACATACTGCATCAATTACAACATCATGGCTGTGTAGAAGAAGGATCCGGGGACTGAAATGGCCAGCCTGCAGTCCAGATCTTTCACCATAGAAAACATTTGGAGCATCATAAAGAGGAAGATGCCACAAAGAAGACCTAAGACAGTTGAGCAACTAGAAGCCTGTATTAGACAAGAATGGGACAACATTCCTATTCCTAAACTTGAGCAGCTTGTCTCCTCAGTCCCCAGACGTTTGCAGACTGTTATTAAAAGAAGAGGGGATGCCACACAGTGGGAAACATGGCCTTGTCCCAACTTTTTTGAGATGTGTTGATGCCATGAAATTTAAAAATCAACTTATTTTTCCCTTAAAATGATACATTTTCTCAGTTTAAACATTCGATATGTCATCTATATTGTATTCTGAATAAAATATTGAAATTTGAAACTTCCACATCATTGCATTCTGATTTTACTCACAATTTGTACAGTGTCCCAACTTTTTTGGAATCGGGTTTGTATATTATATATTATATTATATATATAGTATGAATATAGTAACTGCAGTATGAAGAGTGTGATAAACTTCACGTTGCTGCTGAAACCCCAGCCGTGAAACAAAGCACTTTGCAAGCTTTATTTACTCATGGTGGGCCTTATAAAACAAAACTGAACATTTAGCCACTCCATAGAAAATACAGAATATATACTGTATATCGCCATTCAGCCAAAAATACCAAAATATGATTTCTAGTCAGTATCGCCCAGCCCTAGTCCTGCAAGTGAGTCACATGCCTGCAGCAAAGCAACTAAAATAATTTCTGGCTACCAGTGAGGTTCATTAAACAGCAGAAACCCATGCAGAGGCAGTTACTCGTGACTTTAGCGCACACAGCACTCCAAACAGGTTTTTAAACACACACAGCTGAAGACTAAGTTAAGAGGAATGTGCCAGCCAGAAATGTTTGCCAGAAACCTCATGCATGATATCTGACCTTGCCTTGTCATATGCTTTATGTGTACTTAACACAAACAAAGTCATAGCAGCTCTGTCCACACCACTGAACGCTTGCATGGGTGTGTATGTTTGTGTTGTGGTAAGAGGCGTGGGATGCGCAGTGAACTGGGTTAATGCCATACCTGAGCTGCCAGAGGTTAGTAGTGTTTTGTTAGTTGATTTGAGGTACCCAGCAGAGGAGGATGCTGAGACGCCAGCCTCAGCTGCCTGAGATGGGCTACTGTACACGTTCTTCCATCTAGACGCTGCAAAACACAAACAATAAATCATTTAACAACCAGTCAAACAACCAGATGAAAAAAAATCATAAGTTATTCACCCTCATGTTGGCGTTTTGTCCATACAATGAAGGTCAGCGGGGTGGAGGTTTGGAGCAATGTGAAGGTGAGTAAATGATGACAATTTAAATTTTGGGGTGAATTATCCCTTTAAATTCTACATTTCTCATTTCACATGTAAGGATGCACAAAACTTGACAGAACAAATGACACGACAAATGTTAAAGTCCCCCTGTGGTGAAAATCAAGTTTTTAAATGTTGTTTATTTGTCTATGTGGTGTTTTTAGTACAGTCTAAGACAATCCATGTGTAAAATCAACACCATTGCGGAGTATTTTCTCCTTAAACTGCAGTGAACCCAGCCAGATCTGCCGGCGATTTGATTTCACCCTGCAGCTCATGCTGGAAACCTGTACATATTTCTATCCTGCTTCTGTTACACATTTGCAGGGACCAATCACAAACCGGCTTTTCGACCGGGTGCGCAATTGAAACACAATGATGGATAGAGCGATGGATCATTGGTCTGATTGGTTGAAGGACTATCCAATTGCGTACAGAGTCATTTGAACTATGCCCGTTGATCACGCCTCTTGTGGTCTGATTGGTTGAAGGACTATCCAATTGCGTACAGTGTCATTTGAACTATGCCCGTTGATCACGCCTCTTGTGCTCTGATTGGTTGAAGGACTATCCAATTGCGTACAGAGTCATTTGAACTATGCCCGTTGATCACGCCTCTTGTGGTCTGATTGGTTGAAGGACTATCCAATTGCGTACAGTGTCATTTGAACTATGCCCGTTGATCACGCCTCTTGTGGTCTGATTGGTTGAAGGACTATCCAATTGCGTACAGAGTCATTTGAACTATGCCCGTTGATCACGCCTCTTATGCAGTAGAAAATACAGAGCAGACTCCCCAGACCAATGTTCAATCTTAAATTGAGCTTGGTCTGGTGATAGCCAGACAAGTGAACCAAAGAACGTCTCAAAAACACGGTTTGAGATCGCTGGTGTTTCTTGCATCACAAACTACCTTGTAACCAATCACATCAATGTGCTGGCGAGCTTTAGCATATTATTAACTATTCTCTGAAGCAGGGGAGTCTCAAGAGAAACCAGGGAATCCCGGTATATTTTTTCCTGTTGAAATGAAAAATCTAATAAAATGGGTGTACGAAGTATATTACGATGTTATGATGAACTATATGTCCATTCCACTGACGTTCTATTAAATTTCTAAGGATGCTGATTGTTAGAAGGACAGAGACTTGGAGATGGAGAACGGGAACATGGTTTGTGTGACATTAGCAACACACTATTAGCTGTTTGATAACGTAGTAAAGCAGAAAGCTAATTATATTAATTAACGTTACGATTCAGACGTTGTAGAGAGCGATACCATTGTGCAGCGTTTACTACAGGTGTGAGTGAGTGGAGGCGGGGCTAATATGCATATTCATGGGTCCACGTATACTAAAAGAAGCAAGGGTGTAGAGTTACATTCAAGCTATTTTAAGGCATAAAGAATTTTATTTCTCAGGAAAAAAAACCTTTTTAAATATATAATTTTGGTGATCAAAGATGAGTTTTAAGGGATAAAATTGACTACAGGGGGACTTTAATAAATACGCGCTTTCATCAAGAAGTAATTCTTATAAATGTAACTCTAATGAGGCTATATAAAAAGAGACCCTTACATTTCAGGTGGGAGGGGAATACATTAATGGGATAGCTCACCCAAAAATTTTAATTCTGTCATTAATTCCTCTCCCTTATGTCGTTCCAAACCTGTAAGACCTTCGTTCATCTTCTGAAAACAAATGAAAACTGAGAGCTCTCTGACCCCTCCATAGACAGATATTTAACACTTTCAAGGTCCAGAAAAGACATTAACATGGTTAAAACAGTCCATGTGACTCCAGTGGTTCAACCTTAATGTTATGAAGTGATGAGAATATTTTATTTTTTGCAGACAAAAAGTAATGACTTTATTCAACAATTTCTTCTCGTCTGTGTCTTTCTCCTACACTGTTGTGTGTACCTTTCGGTTTTATATTTCATTTTGTTATTTTATATGCAGTGAAAATAATCAATGTACGCGTTGCCTGAACTACATTTGTGTGGCTATTAATAGGTTTAAGATTTTTTTAATGAAAACGAAGAGAGGCAAGTGGTGTTTTATAGTTATTGTAGCCTCAAATATACATACAAAGATAACCGGATTAGCCAGAGTCGAACTTGGCAAGTTACGGGCTGGCATATGCAAATGTTGGCGGCGTACATATTAACTGATCCCGACTGTTGTGTCAGAGTCTGTGTTATGTTGAGATTCGCCTATTTTTTCCGTGGTGTTTTTCACTCACAAGATTTACATATGAAGGAGGAAGCAATGGTGTTTGAGACTCACGGTATGTGATTTCCATGTACTGAACTCTTGTTATTCACCTGTGCCAAGGTTAATTAAATTTTTCATTCTAGGGCACGTTTAAAACACTTTTTTAATATACACTCACTTAAAGGATTATTAGGAACACCTGTTCAATTTCTCATTAATACAATTATCTAATCAACCAATCACATGGCAGTTGCTTCAATGCATTTAGGGGTGTGGTCCTGGTCAAGACAATCTCCTGAACTCCAAACTGAATGTCAGAATGGGAAAGAAAGGTGATTTAAGCAATTTTGAGCGTGGCATGGTTGTTGGTGCCAGACGGGCCGGTCTGAGTATTTCACAATCTGCTCAGTTACTGGGATTTTCACGCACAACCATTTTTAGGGCTTACAAAGAATGGTGTGAAAAGGGAAAAAGAGGTCAGAGGAGAATGGGCCGACTGATTCAAGCTGATAGAAGAGCAACTTTGACTGAAATAACCACTCGTTACAACCGAGGTATGCAGCAAAGCATTTGTGAAGCCACAACACGCACAACCTTGAGGCGGATGGGCTACAACAGCAGAAGACCCCACCGGGTACCACTCATCTCCACTACAAATAGGAAAAAGAGGCTACAATTTGCACGAGCTCACCAAAATTGGACAATTGAAGACTGGAAAAATGTTGCCTGGTCTGATGAGTCTCGATTTCTGTTGAGACATTCAGATGGTAGAGTCAGAATTTGGCGTAAACAGAATGAGAACATGGATCCATCATGCCTTGTTACCACTGTGCAGGCTGGTGGTGGTGGTGGTGTAATGGTGTGGGGGATGTTTTCTTGGCACACTTTAGGCCCCTTAGTGCCAACTGGGCATCGTCTAAATGCCACGGCCTACCTGAGCATTGTTTCTGATCATGTCCATCCCTTTATGACCACCATGTACCCATTCTCTGATGGCTACTTCCAGCAGGATAATGCACCATGTCACAAAGCTCGAATAATTTCAAATTGGTTTCTTGAACATGACAATGAGTTCACTGTACTAAAATGGCCCCCACAGTCACCAGATCTCAACCCAATAGAGCATCTTTGGGATGTGGTGGAGCGGGAGCTTGGTGCCCTGGATGTGCATCCCACAAATCTCCATCAACTGCAAGATGCTATCCTATCAATATGGGCCAACATTTCTAAAGAATGCTTTCAGCACCTTGTTGAATCAATGCCACGTAGAATTAAGGCAGTTCTGAAGGCGAAAGGGGGTCAAACACAGTATTAGTATGGTGTTCCTAATAATCCTTTAGGTGAGTGTATTTTACAATGTAATAATTTCACAGTAAATCACCAAATGAATGTAGAAAAAACAAAGACAGTATATTTTAAATATTTGTTCAATGGCAGTCAAGAGCAGTGAATGATTAACATTAATAACAGATATCATCAGTGGCTGCTGTCACTTTAAGATCTGCCGCTACTGTCACACGTGCCCCATTTAAGACGTTATTTAACTGCTCTTATGAGGATACTCAACAAAAATGGACATTTAGGCATAATTGTGTGTGTTATAGTTTGTTCAAGAGCGAAAGAGAACTCGATTCTGGCGCGCGGTCTGTGCTCATGATACCGGCATGTAACCCACACCTCTAACCTCTCACACCTAGTTGGCAATGCATCATATGCACGTAAAAAGTAATTTTTTTGGCGTATAAATCGCACGATAAATACAATTCGTGTTATAGACCGGCATTTTATGAGAACGTGTTGATCTATAAGAGCACATTCGGCGTTAAAAGCTGGAAAAACGGCAAAACTGAGTCATGGACGTAAGGGCAGAGCAAGTTTAAATATCCTTTCTAGTCTATGTTTCCATCTTGTAATGCTGCTGTTTTGGGGTATTTTTAAAAAAATATATAAATTATTTGTAATAGTCACTTTGAATTTTTAATGGGTTATGTTATAGCCCTGCTTGTTTTTATTAAATATATGTATTGACTGCATGATCATTTCACCGTATTTACTGCCATGCGAGCCTCAAATTAAGCTGGGCGAGCCATGCAATGAGTAACACTACTCTAAACCTTCTTTGGCACACAGTGTAGAGCAGTGGTAGCTGGTGAATGGGATGGCAGGCTAAAAAGAGACCTTTTTTCTTCTCACTGAAAATTTAATTTAATCATCTCAAACTAATTTTCACATGGCGTCATTAAAGACAGCATGAAACGGAAGTCGCGCTAGTCTTTTCTCGCTTATTTTGATGTATAAGAATACATTTAGGGCAGGTCTGGATTTTGTCCATCGGGAATCTAAATTGAATTAGTTTGGCTAGTAGTGTTGTGCTGTGGTTTCAAAATTGGAATCATAATTAAAATGGTATTTAAAATAGCGTAATAAGCTTATTTATTAGAATACAAGGTTACAGGAGTCAAAAGCATTGAAAACAATAATCCATTTTATTTACTTTTTTGTGGCCGGGGCAATAGAAAAATTCCTTAGTGTTGAGCCCTGTGCATGTTATAGATCTTATTGTGAACAACTCATCCATGCATAATAAATGCTTAATAACCGTCTCTTTCTGTGGTCCTGTTTACAGCTGGTATTAAGATGCGTTTTGGTCGATTGGATCACAAGTAGACGAGGGAGACACATTCCTGTTTACACCTGGTGTTTTAATCCGTCTCTTTTGTCCACTTTCGAGAGGAGGGTCTATGGATAAATGATGGGTAAATGTATTGCCTTTTTCAGGTCTTTCGATCTAGGCTAAAGGAGGAAATAAGCTCACGCAATTTACATATGAACGTGCTCAGAGACAACGGGAAAACATACGGAGAGCATCAGCTTTAGTTTCTGCTCTGACAGACACAAGACCAGCCGAACGCTGTGAGCGTGTGTTAGAAATCAGGACTGGTGTGAGAACATTGTGATTGGTACGTTTCTCGTCCTCAAACCAAACTTGATGAATCTCCAGCCAATAAGTTTAAATCCCGTCTGGCTAGTGCTCTTCCCATAATGTTCAAACACATTTGACCACATGAGCATCTACACTATGAAAGCAAGAGCCCGTTTACAGTATTGTAAACTGTATTTAGCATCGTCCACTTGTGATCCGATCCGAAATCACTAACTGTGATCGCACACTGTTTCGTTTGGCATCAGTTAAATGGCCATAAAATATTGTTTTTTATTATGCGTCAACTGATTCACATATCTTGTGAAGTTTCCATACTTTGATCTAGTCGGTTGATGAGTGTCCGACAGGCGACTTCAGTCTCTGGACTGGGGTGATCGAGAACTTTTCTACACCATTTCAGTGGCGATTCAGGCCCCTGTTCTGTCATAACCTGCTTCTTTGGTGACACGTACAACCTGAAGAGAGAAAAACAGGACACATTTACAGAACAGTAATTATAAAGCGTCAACCATGCAAGTAAACCTGTAAAATTAGTTTCGAAGGAGAAATTAGAAATTAGTCACAGCACCTGTAAAAAGCACTTCTGGAGAGCTTTACCAATCATCACCATGTCTTACACGGACTCAATTTACCATCCCATAAACAGGGCCCAATGACTTCCGCCACGGAATTTTTTTATTGCTCTCATTTGTAAGTCACTTTGGATAAAAGCGTCTGCTAAATGATTAAATGTAAATGTAAACTATGGACTTTGGGGTGGTACTTGGTGTGTTTCGACCGCAGGAACCAGGCTCTACATAAAGTTCCGGGCAAAGATTTCCCCCTCAAAATGGCCCTGCTCGCGAGGTAGTACTTTTTCAAATTTCGGGAACTTTCGGGGGTGGGACTTGGGCGCTGAGCATGCTGATTGGTTGAGCTCACGCAGCATTGTATTTCAACCTAAAAGTCTGTTTCGGTGCGTGCAGTAAGGCCGGCTACATACTGGCTGCGTGGCGTTTTATGTCTTTGCACACCAGAAACGTGTCTGATGCGGCACTGCTGTCGCTGCTAGCCCACCACGGCACCGCTGTTTCTATTTTCATAGTAATAAAATCATTTAGTTCAGTTCGAGAACAGACGCCACAATTATGAATGTGCTCAATACAGTGTGAGCCGAACGAGAGACGCAGCGCAGACACAGCAGGAGTCAGATCTCATTCATCACGAGAGCGAAGAGCTGACAGACAAGATGATCGCGGAAGATCTGGTCTCAAAGCGAAATGTAGAAGCGCCTATTTAAGTGAGTTTGTCACTGTACTGTGTTGTTGTGTTTTTCATTAAGAATAATAGGCTAATGGACCCACCATTCAAGCAACCCGCCCCTGAATTTGCACTAATACTAAACAGGAAGTATATGCGCACGGCATTCATTCAGGGCCGCACAGTGCGCAAGCATTTACGAGCAGATAGCTCCTCCCCCTCTCTATCTTCAAAATAAGCACCATCTTAGCTTTCTCATATTTCACATATCAAAAATCAAACCAAAAAAATCAAACTGAAAAAAATGGAATCCAGACCAATTAAAACGGGAAAAACAGAATTTGAAAAAAAAAAAAAAAAAAAAATTATTTTGGAATAAATAAAACGATTTCACAAGGCCCTACATAAAGATGGCACACCAGAGCTTCCTGTTCCTACATGATTGTTGCTCAAATGTAATTATAGGGGAAATCAAACGATCGCTTCCGTGGGACAGATGGTGTTACTGGAACAGATGCTTGTCGTTCATTTGAGAAGCATCCATCCTTCACGTGCAGCTCATCAAAACGCCGCACATGCCGATAAATGCTGCTCTACAGACACAAGCATCCCTTTCCTTCTGAGAGGAAGAACAATATAACAATGGCAATAAGATTCTGATCCTATTCGAAAGCAGAGTCTGGACTGCTGACGCACTTGAAAGGATTGTCAGAAGTCACAACAGTTACAAGATATTTGAATCAAAGGGGTCATAATAAACTTTTCCATGATCTTTTGACAAATAAGAGGTCTTTGTAATATTCATTCATTGCCATTAAGCCAGAAATATGCATATTTAAAGCTGCAATGTGTCGTTTTTGGACCACTAGCATCCCTGAATGGAAATGCAAAAAAATGACGAATCCCAAACACCGCTGATAGTACTGATGGGAGTGATGTGATCATTTCTGCAACTGGAAATATTCAACCAAAAATACATTTCGGCTGAAACCGGTTTAAGGGTTGAGCAAATTGGTGCTTCTCTGTGGGCAAGTTTTGACGGTGTCTTTTTAGTCCACACAATGTGAACATATCTAATCATATAAAATAAATATAAATATCACTACTTCATTTAAAATATGTAAAAAAACATATCATTTACATAATATCAGTCCCTCCAGAAACAGTGATTGTTGGGGGCAAAAATCCTTGATTTTGCAGCATGTTTTCTTAAAAAATGTGATGGAATATGCGGGATATTTATGCAATTTTATGCGATGAAATTGCGGGAACTGGCAAAAACTGGGCTTTGATGAAAGAGAGAATAAAAGTGATTCCCCCAACACCCTGTTGTCACTAGGCTACTACCGTAATGTAAAGAGTCCTTTCCTATCACTTCCCATGATAAGCAGAAAGTGCTGGGAATATTTAAGTTCTCCTCTTGTTTTATTTCAGACCTTAATAAACACACGGCTCAAACTTACAAAACATCGAGTCAAACAAGTTCTGTAGCTTTGCAAAAGAAATATGCTACAACTTCTGTAAAAATTAATAAATAAAATATAAATAAAATAAAATGTGTGCTTCCTGTTTTACAGAGGTAGCTACAAAACTCTTACTGCAATCTCTTACTGTAACTTCACATACTAATATACTTACAACTGTAAGGTTTTTGAAGCTGGTATGATTTAACCCACTGGTAACAAAAAAAGTGCAATCTTACAACTGTAGTCGCATCAACTCCTGAATGAAACAACAGTCCACTGAAAATGAAAACCGGCTGAATCCGAAATCGCCCCCTACGTTAGTCCACTAATACAGTTCACTTGAAGGAGTGAATGGGACAGCCGTTGTGTAAACATCTGTACAGTCGTTACTGCGGTGCATTGTGGGATTGAATGAGTGCACTCAATGACGTCCACTATGCTTTCGGACATCACTACAAATGGCTGCCCTCTCAAATAATGCCTAATAATTAAGGGTATAGGGGGCGATTTCGGGTTCAGCCTATAACTGCGCAGCCTCCAACACTGGCGGAGTTTGCATCTTTTCGACGATGCTCACATCGCGTAATTACGTCACTTCATAACGTTCCCATGGCAATAGGGGGAAATGGCTGCTCTTGTGTGAAATAAACGCAACATTTTTCAACTTTCTGCTAAGATATATGCAACACTTTTTTTAAAGGAAAATGCGGGGATTATGAAAATCACGCAAGCCCCGCATATTTTGCATGCGGAAATCGGCAATTTATGCGACGAAAGTGCAGCGTATTTGAAAAAAATGTGGGCCCCGCATAAATATGAGGACTTTGGCTGATTATGCATTGAATTCTGCGATCGCACAAATCACGTTTTTCTGGAGGGACTGTAATATTTACTAATTAGAAAAAAACATTTGCAAATAAATAATTAATATGAACCGACGCCCGAAGCTTGTTAACCGTTCATTAACAGTCAACAGACAAGATTACGTTAAATTAGAATTACATTTAAATGGATAAGTGTGACGATTCGTCACAACGCACATGCAGAGCTTCCGTGAACGGAGAAAAACTGAATAAAATCATAAAAGGAATTACACAAAATACATCGTAAAAACTAATTTGTTCAGATTACTTAATTGAATTAAGGCAACGAGTTTGCACAATTAAGCAAGCATAACTTACTTGCGTTTAAGTTGTTCTTACTTAAACCGTTTTGTCATCTGAGGAAGTGTACTCCCAGAGTGCATTGTGGCATGAATAAATTAATTGCATTGTTTTACTATTTTTGGCTTTATTTTACCATTTGTCAGTATAACCCCAATAATGACAGCAAATAAAATTGTTTTAAGGTTATTACAGACCTGCAAACTGACAAGTGGTGAAAAAGGTGACGTTTCCGGATTAAATACTTTTAGGGGGATCTGGGGCGTTGCCTCCCAGTAGAACATTTCTGTGATTGTAACATGTAAACGAAGCATTTTGGTGCACTCTGACAAAAAGGTAAAAGATAACATTTGCTTCAAGTAAAAAACATTTACACTATAGCGCTGGGCATCATCACAAATTTCACAATTTGATTTGATATTGATCCAACCTCGGGCCTATCAGGTAGAGTACATAGCAAATTGTATGTACTGTACAATGTATGGGGGGATTTGTGGTGGTATAAATGATTCTGAAGTAATATTCTCATCAGTGCTCTATCAGCTTTTACATAGGCCTACTTAAATCTGCATATTTGTGATATTTACCCCCAGGGCGTTATTTAATTTTAAGGCCGTTTTTATTTATTTATTTATTTTTTTTAAATGGTAAGACACTATAGGGATGTTACCAATCAAATTAAATTTAAACTGCAAAAATACAACTGCAATAAATAATGTTATGAGACTGATGTTATAAATGTTTGAATATACAAAATGCAATGATACTTTTAAACATGAAACTAAACCGCCAATAGGTGGCAGCAAGTGACCGTCTTAATGAGCGAGTCATTGAATCGTTCATTCAAACGCGGAATCATTTAGTAACAAAACACAGCGCTGAGTGTTGCTTTCCTTTGGAACTATCGCTGTTTACATTTAATTTAATAAAAAATAAAAAAATTCTGAATCATTCTCACGTTTCTGGTTATTTTAATATTTTATAAGGTGCTTGTCCGGTCGGGAAAGTAAAACCCTCTTTCATTTGTCCCAGACAAAGATTAATGTCGAGCGCTTACAGACAGCCCTGTGTTCATTCATGATTTCTCTCGTGCTGTAAAGCGGAGCTGATTGGTTTAATGTCGTGCGTGCCGCGCTGCCGTTTGCTTGAGCTGAAGGCTACAGTGATCTGTGAATGTCATGCCCATAGACAGTAAAAAAAAAATTAAAAAAGCATCAAAGAAGAGTCTATGATGTCACTACAGTCTATAGGAAATGAGCGCATTTCCAATTATTATTGTGAAGTTAATGCGTTCAACATGAAATATTAAAAATGACCCCGCTTTGGCAAATTGGTGCTCAAACCAGTAAAGTAACGTTTACTTGGGTTTTCTAAGTAGCAGCAAGCAAATAGTTCAGATTACTTAATTGCTTTAAGTAAGTTCAACAAATTATTGGACATTAAGTAAAGTTTACTAAAAACTCTTAGTAAGAACAATTGTTGGATTTTACAGTAGTATATGCTGAATTTTGTTATGACACGCTCCAAAATCAAGTGCACGGAAAAGAAAGTGCATTCTGTCTGTTTTCTTTATTTTACATAAGCACAATGCTTTTTTTTTTATTGTGGGTGTCAACTTACTTTAATTCAAACAATATATGTAGATTTGATGCAACATTCATGCAAGTTCCCCAATCATCCTCTTTACTACTAGTTACAGCAGGAAATAAACATGATACAACGCAAGTACCGCTAAAACATTTGTACTGTACCTATTTATGTACATTGCTTACTTCACATTAAACTGATATATGAGAGGCATCGTTAACAACACCCCCAAACAAAATGACATACTGCAGCTTTATATAATGGATCCTATGAAAAACTGTTCTAGTCACCATCCAGGTCAAAACAATCATCATCTAGAATGAGCAGTATCACATGAAGCATAAATCCACCAAAAGCTGCTTACCACCGCGCCAAAGATACGACCCAACGCTGCAACCAAAGAGGGCTCTGCTAACCTTAAGCAGCAGATATGCACATACGGAGAGGCTAATTGCAGGCCAACGCCAATCCACTGAAGGATTAGTGGCTGGATTATACTGCTTAATTAAAGCTGCATTACAGAGATTAGCTGCTTCTTATGATTATTTGTTTTGGGAATTCTCTTAATTAAACAAGTGCAGATTAAAATACAAGGGATAGACAAACAAAAAAACAAAACAAAAAACTGCCTAAGTTTAGCCTAATAACTACACTTATGAAAATCAATATTTTTAGGGCAGCCCCCTAATATTCGATTAAACGTTAGTCGACGAGAAGAGGCTTCAAGTCAACCAAATATTAAATCAAATCAAAGGAATTGGCGAAGTCCAGCAGTCTGTGACAGATCGTTATAACGACTGGTCCATGTGGTAATTATGTTGGGCAGGAAATCCCAATGTTCGCCTATCATTCATCGATCTCAAACGTAATTGAAACGCACTAGTTGCCACCTAATATTAACCACTTTACATGGCCGCTCGCTCGAACGTTAACCTAGATAAATGTGCTATTATTAGCCACATATCCAAGTGTTCATGCGGCGTGAGGAAGCCAAATGAGTAAAGGGATAGTTCAGCCAAAAATGACAATTCCGTCATCATTTACTCGCCCTCAACTTGTATGAATTTCTTTCTTCTGCTGAACACAAAAGATGATGTTTTGAAAAATATGGGGAACTAGACAGTTGATGGACCCCACTGACTTCCATAGTAGGGAAGTCCACTGCGCGCATATATATATATATATATATATATACACACACACACACACACACACACACTCACCTAAAGGATTATTAGGAACACCATACTAATACTGTGTTTGACCCCCTTTCGCCTTCAGAACTGCCTTAATTCTACGTGGCATTGATTCAACAAGGTGCTGAAAGCATTCTTTAGAAATATTGGCCCATTTTGATAGGATAGCATCTTGCAGTTGATGGAGATTTGTGGGATGCACATCCAGGGCACGAAGCTCCCGTTCCACCACATCCCAAAGATGCTCTATTGGGTTGAGATCTGGTGACTGTGGGGGCCATTTTAGTACAGTGAACTCATTGTCATGTTCAAGAAACCAATTTGAAATGATTCGAGCTTTGTGACATGGTGCATTATCCTGCTGGAAGTAGCCATCAGAGAATGGGTACATGGTGGTCATAAAGGGATGGACATGGTCAGAAACAATGCTCAGGTAGGCCGTGGCATTTAAACGATGCCCAATTGGCACTAAGGGGCCTAAAGTGTGCCAAGAAAACATCCCCCACACCATTACACCACCACCACCAGCCTGCACAGTGGTAACAAGGCATGATGGATCCATGTACTCATTCGATTTACAGAATCGAATTCGATTTTCGAATGTCTCAACAGAAAGCGAGACTCATCAGACCAGGCATCATTTTTCCAGTCTTCAACTGTCCAATTTTGGTGAGCTCGTGCAAATTGTAGCCTCTTTTTCCTATTTGTAGTAGAGATGAGTGGTACCCGGTGGGGTCTTCTGCTGTTGTAGCCCATCCGCCTCAAGGTTGTGCGTGTTGTGGCTTCACAAATGCTTTGCTGCATACCTCGGTTGTAACGAGTGGTTATTTCAGTCAAAGTTGCTCTTCTATCAGCTTGAATCAGTCGGCCCATTCTCCTCTGACCTCTAGCATCAACAAGGCATTTTCGCCCACAGGACTGCCGCATACTGGATGTTTTTCCCTTTTCACACCATTCTTTGTAAACCCTAGAAATGGTTGTGCGTGAAAATCCCAGTAACTGAGCAGATTGTGAAATACTCAGACCGGCCCGTCTGGCACCAGCAACCATGCCACGCTCAAAATCGCTTCAAAAAAAGTTCAGGAGATTGTCTTGACCAGGACCACACCCCTAAATGCATTGAAGCAACTGCCATGTGATTGGTTGATTAGATAATGGCATTAATGAGAAATTGAACAGGTGTTCCTAATAATCCTTTAGGTGAGTGTATACACACACACACACACACACACACACACACATATATATATATATACACACACACACACAACTGGGCAGAAGTTTTAGAACGGTAAGATTTTTTAAATGTTTTTGAATATATTTTAAAATGTAATGTATTCCTGTGATCAAAGCATCATTCCTCCAGTCTTCAGTCACATGATCCTTCAGAAATCACTCTGATATGAGGATTTGCTGCTCAGGAAACATTTATGATTATTATCAGTGTCGAAAGCAGTTGTGTACAACATTTTTTTTAGGATTCTTTGAATAGAAAGTTCAAAAGAACAGCATTTATCTGAAATTGAAAGCTTTTGTAACATTGCACTACCGTTCAAAAGTTTTGGGTTGGTAAGAATTTATTTATTTAAAATTGTACACAACTGCTTTCGACACTGATAATAATCATAAATGTTTCTTGAGCAGCAAATCCTCATATCAGAGTGATTTCTGAAGGATCATGTGACTCTGAAGACTGGAGGAATGATGCTGAAAATACAGCTTTGATCACAGGAATAAATAACATTTTAAAATGTTAGAAAAAAGTTATTTTAAATTGTAAATATATTTCACAATAATACTGTTATTGTTTTTGCTGTATTTTGGATCAAATAAATGCAGTTTGGTGAGCAGAAGAGACTGTGTGTGTGTGTGTGTGTGTGTGTGTGTGTGTGTGTGTGTGTGTGTGTGTGTGTGTGTGTGTGTGTGTGTGTGTGTGTGTGTGTCTGTCCGCCTGTCTGTCTGTCCGTCTGTCTGTCTGTCTGTGTGTCCGTCTGTCTGTCTGTCTGTGTGTCCGTCTGTCTGTCCGTCCGTGTGTGTCTGTCTGTCTGTCCGTCCGTGTGTGTCTGTCTGTCTGTCCGTCCGTGTGTGTCTGTCTGTCTGTCCGTCCGTGTGTGTCTGTCTGTCCGTCCGTGTGTGTCTGTCTGTCCGTCCGTGTGTGTGTCTGTCTGTCTGTCCGTCCGTGTGTCTGTCTGTGTGTGTGTGTGTCTGTCTGTGTGTGTGTGTGTGTGTGTGTGTCCACATTGCCCAACCCGAATGCAAAACCATGTCTTGCAGTAATCCTTCCTCACTGACACACAGCCTGTTTTTAGTTATGGGCTGTATTTAAGGTTATGCTCCAAATAAACCACACAGCTGATAAACGACTGCTCATGCACACTGTAGTTAAAAATTAAAACTGGCACAAAAAAAAAAAATAATAATGTTGCTAATCAAGAGTAAAATGTAATCACTGGGCTGAGCAAAACTTCACCATGGTAACGCACCTTTCAGGCTGACCTTTCCTTATATCCAAAGTGGATTTAAAACCACAGAGAAGAACAGATACTGACTGCTGCTCGTCGCCGTGTCCCCACCACTAACATGGCAAGGCTGACAGGCTTCCACTTTGATTCAAGAGATGCACAGGAAGTTCCCACTATCTCAGCCTCTCTCAAATCATGGACACATTCACCGATGCATCACAGTTACACATTCAGAATGACAGTACGGTCACAAAAGATCTCACCCTCACTCATACACTCACCCTCCAGTCGGTCGAAACCCATAAGAGTTTGGTTCATCTTCAAAACACACGTCTAGATATTTGTAATGAAATCTTCAAAAACGTTGTGTGAGGAGGCTTTTATTCACATACAAACAGTGTTGCCAGATTGGGCGGTTTTGAATGTGTGCGGGTAAAAATGGGTTTGGGCGGGTGGACAAACTTTGGGCTGGATTGGGGTCAGTTTGGCAGTTTTTATAGCCTAATTGGTTAATAAACTCAAGTGTGCATGTACTCCATAAAATTAGCCATCATGACACACGCGGGCCCAGCGTAGAGTCAGCTGGCATTGGTGTTGACACCCAATCAGCGATCAGCAGGGAGACGCGCTCATTCATGACAGGTTTTCAGCGCGAAATCGTAGCTGGATATTCAAGTGATCGCTATGCGATATACAGTACATATACAGTAATGAGTGGGAGAGTGAACCAGCTCTCAAAACGTGGATTACACCGGTGACTCGAAGACTCTTTATAAATATAACTAACTCTGAGAGCACAGTTGAATGGCTCCTGTCCATCATCGTGTGCACACTGGCCTGAACATCACCATCGAGACTACGCTCTGCTGAAAGAGGTTTGAATCAGCGATTAATCAGTTTTGACTGTTAAATTCTGCATTATAAACATGTACTTCACGAAAGACATAATGCACTTAAATTAGTTTATTCTTACTGTTGACGTTTGAAAATGATGCATGTGTTTTTCCATGGGTTAAAGTCATCGGTTAATTACGTTTCCACTTGGACATTTTAGTCATGCATGACTGCATTTGGATGCATTTCCCCGGTTTTTGATCCGTTTTCCTGGGAAATTTATTTATTTTATTTTGTCATTTTGTTTTAAGGGAAAAAAAATGGTGCTAATCAATCTTGGCAATTAAAGTCACATCACATTATTTTAGCAGTTTTTGTGGGGTTTTATCTTGGATTGGGCAGGTTTTAGTGAGCTTTTGGGCTGGAAATCGTCAACCCAATCTGGCAACACATCACATATGATGAACACGGAAACTCAAAGTGCATGTGTGTGTATTGCACGAGAACCATTGAGGCTTGTTCTCGTGTGTGAATGCACGTTTGAGCTTCTGTGTTTACTACATGTGATGCATGTGTGTCGATCATTATGTAAACATTAAATCGGTTCATCATGTAAAGCAATAATATCTCATGAAACTGAATTTGTTTCATGCTGCCTTTATGACTTTATTGGATCTTCTAAGTTCAGGTAACCTGGACTTTCAATGGAGGGAGAGAAACCTCTCAGGTTTCATTAGTTTCCATCCACCTGTTTTTATGCACATTTAAAAAAAAAATACTTTTACTTTTAATAAATCCCTCAATACGCAACAAAAACACGTGACTTTGCCTCATGAGAGGATGTGATTGTATAACTGGACTAACCAGCGGGCCAATTTCATCACACAGCATCTCAAATGTTGTTTTAGTTATTCTGAAGTGCCTGGTATAATGATCTCCCAGACGTGTCTCTCACACCACTGCATTCCCAAACACCAGGCATCCGAACACTAAATTAACATGACAGCTAGGGCTGTCACTGACGATTATTTTGGTAAACGAGTAATCGTTCGATCATTTTGACGATTAATCGAGTAATCCGATTTTTAACTTACTAAACTTGTGTGAACAATAGCCTTTGAAATGACTTAAAATACACTGAAGCAAAAATAATTGGTTCAAAGAAAGTATCAAAAGCAAGTAAACATGGTTTTATTGAATAACACAATGTAATATACATATTATAAACAACTATCATCTGTTTATTATGTATTATAAGAAATGCCTGCAGAGGCTGGTGATTGTTACACTTTACAGCAGATCGAATTTGTGTTTAATATTAGCCGAACTTTACGATAGAAATGCTACAGTGAGGGTTTAAACTTTAATTGTGAAATGCAATGAACATGCATATTTAGAAACATATTGATGTATTCTCCCGTTTCGGGTTTATAAGTGATGTTGCCTTCCCAAATGCACGTTACTGGAAACTCAAACAAACAGCACACGCGGAGACTGAGTTCGTGTCGAGCAGCATTTACTGTGAACGGAGCCACTCTGAGAAACACGTAACCTGCACACATTTAAAACCAGCTTCATTTTGAAATACGCGGCGCAAATACAAATCGAATTGCAGACTTTGTGATTTTACAATAGACCTATGCTATATTATGATTTTTAAATGGTCTAAATATATCGTGCAGGCTTATAAAATGGTCTGTTTCTGAATTCTCGTCCGTGGAATGCGCCACTTTGGGTATTTTGCTGGTTAATCGACATGGGTAAATTTTTTATTGCGTTTTGATGATTTTGTTCTCTTGAAAACATTGGATGGAATTATAGCTAATAAAAATCTTAATCGGCGTTTTGAAGATGAACCAAATGCCTGCAGAGGGCGCCAATAGCCTGCTGATTGTTGTTACACTTTACAGCATGATCAAATCCTTGTTTGAAAGTAGCCAAAAGTTAGGTCAATTCAAATCTCCACATCTTTAGGATATAAATGCTGCAGTGAGGGTTTAAATAAAAAAAATTTTTTTTTTTTTAAATCTGATTTAAAGAGTTAGTTCACCCAAAAATAAAAATTCTGTCATTAATTACTCATCTTCATGTACACTATATTGCCAAAAGTATTGGGACACCCCTCCAAATCACTGACTTCAGGTGTTCATTCACTTCATGGCCACAGGTGTATAAATTCAAGCACTAGGCATGCAGACGCTTCTACAAACATTTGTGAAAGAATGGGTCGCTCTCAGGAGCTCAGGGAACTCAAGCGTGGTACCGTGATAGGCTGCCACCTGGGCAATAAGTCCATTCCTGAAATTTCCTCACTACTAAATATTCCACGCTCAACTGTTAGTGGGATTATAACAAAGTGGAAGCAATTGGGAACAACAGCAACTCAGCCACGAAGTGGTAGGCTACGTAAAAATCATAGAGTGGGGTCAGCGCATGCTGAGGGTCACAGTGTGCAGAAGTCACCAACTTTCTGCAGTCAATAGCTACAGACCTCCAAACTTCTGTGGCCTTCAGATGAGCTCAAGAACAGTGCGTAGAGAGCTTCATGGAATGGGTTTCCATGACCGAGCAGCTCATCCAAGCCTTACATCACCAAGTGCAATGCAAAGCATGGGATGCAGTGGTGTAAAGCACGCCGCCACTGGACTCTAGAGCAGTGGAGACGTGTTCTCTGGAGTGACCAATCACGCTTCTCTGTCTGGCAATCCCATGGACGAGTCTGGGTTTGGTGGTTGTCAGGAGAACGGTACTTGCGGTACTCTTTAGGAACAAACCTCAAAGACAAGCAGAAGCTCAAAAACATGCTACATAACACACGAGAATGAACCTCTTTGGTTCTCGCTGAAGCTCAAATGTGATGCGTGACGAGAACGAACCCCACTGGTTCTCGCCGAAGCTCAAACGCGCCGCGTAACACGAGAACGAACCTCACTTCTCTTCCTCACAACTCTCGCACGTCAAGCGAACATGCTTGCGCTTCCGTTTACCACAACTTATCTTAAAAATATCTTTATTTGGGTTCTGAAGAAGTCTTACGGGTTTGGAACAACATGAGGGTGAGTAAATTATGACAGAATTATAATTTAAGGGTGAGTAAATGATGATTATTTTTGGCTGTTTTTAAAGGATGGGCTCTTTTAAATTGATCCAGTAAGGAGTTACATTTTCATCACGGTGATGAGTTTTGCATGAGCGAGCAACTGCTACTCTTACATTTTTCAAAGAAAAAGTGTAGTGCATATTCACTATTCACTGCTACGTCATTATAATAAGAAAGCGGTTACACATAAAGTAAAGGTGTCCTTGTTACAGTGTAATTATGCATTTAAGTGAGTAATATTAATTACCAACCTGTTTCTGGAGATCTACCTTCCTGCAAAGTTCAGCTCCAGCCCTGATCAGACGCAACTGAACCAGCTAATTCAGATCCTCAGGAGCACTTGATAATTGTGTTGGAAGTGAACTTTGCAGGATTGGGCACTGCTGCTATAGGGTTAGTTGCATGTAATTATGCATAATTTATAGTCATTACTATAGTAACTACATGTAATGCGAAACAAGGACACGGTGAAATAAAGTGTTACCGAAAGAACAATAAACCCACCAGCTGTCTTCATCCTCGGCCTGAGCACACATCTCCAAGTCAAGCACATCCACCTCGTCCAGAGCGGAGTGGTCCATACCCGCATGACCTGCTCCCAGTGTCTCTGGATCACAGACGCCCGGAGACAGACTTGTGACAAAGCGTGCCAGTGTTTGTTCGGAGCCAGAAGCACACGGTAAGAAGCCATCCTGCTGCTCTTCATCCTCTGGTCTGCAGGCGTCAGGCATTGGAGACATGTCCTCGCTGCTACTGCTGCCCGCCGGAGGTGACAGCTCCAAGTTCCCAGCATCCTCGGCTCTGGGAGAAGTGTCCATGACCTCGTGCAGGTTGTTAATGTTATTTCCTGTAGTGAGGTTGCTGTTGCTGGCGCCCGCCAGCACTAGTTTGCTGCCCCTGTTGCGCAGGGCTTGATTTTGGACCTCCAGGCGTCGCACCAGCTCCTGAAGCTTACGGACCTCCTCGAGCTCCACCGTGGTCAGGTTCGGACCGAACTCTGGCTCAGAACTGGACATCGTCCCATCTGCGTCACCATTATCGGCTGGCTGAATGACACTTCCACCATCAGGGACGACCATTCTCCTACAGAATGAAATAAAATGATCAAATACATTACAGAAAAACGATTAATTTCACAAAGCTTCTTTACTAGGCCTTATTTTTTACAGTTCAAATTTACGTGTGACACAGAATCAACCAAAAACAAAAGCTTACAGGGTCGTACAATTCTCACGTTATGTACATGCGCTCATAATGTGTCCCCCATAAACACTTTGTAAACATAGTTTCAGCCGGTGCTCATTTAAAGGGACCGTTCACCCAACAAAAAAATTAAAACGGTCATAATTTACTCTCGTGTTGTTCCAAACCCTGTATGATTTTCTTTCTTATTCTGAACGCAGAATAAGATATTCTGAATGTCAGCAACCAACCAAACAGCTGATGGTCCCCATTGACTCCCATAGTATGGAGAAAAAACTAAATACTATGGAAGTCAATGGGGCCCAGCGACTGTTTGCTTACCCATAATCAAAATATCTTCATTTGTGTTCAACAGGAGAAATAAATTCATAGGTTTAGAACAACCTGAGGGCGAGTATAAATGACAGCATTTTCATTTTTGGGTGAACTGTCCCTTTAAATAATTTTTTTTTTTTTAACCATTATTATTATTGTTGTATTATTGGTTATTATAGAGACGTTCAATAAACTAAACGTTAATTCTAGAGCTTTTTAAGGTTAATACTGCCATATAGAGCGACAACTATGGTATACTACATACACTTTAGATTAATAAAACGTTTAAAACAAACAAAAAAATGGCACACAAGTTAGCAAAACAAATAAACAAACCAGCAAACAAATGATGTTTATTCAAATTGACAAGGACACACTTATAAAAAGAACGTGAATTATTCTGTGAACTTCATATCTTTAAGGAAAACGTGTTTAATAACGCATAAATGTTGATGGTTAGGTTAGTATGTTTGTGTCTAGTAGCGTGTAAGCCGAGCTACTGTTTACAATTAACTTATTATTACTGGCACACACAAAAAATCAACATACCTCTCCTTTCGCCCCAGTTTCTGCAATTATCCGATTAACTGTTTCAATATTTAACAAAAAATAAATAAATAGATTTAAATAAGTATCCCGCCGGTTTCGCGTTGTTGTGTTTCAGACACTGTATTTTGTCTGTGTTGAGCTAGTTAGCTCGTTTGCTATCGACTGGAGTTGATGGACACCAGTTGAACCAATCGGATTGGAGGTCCCGCCCACTGCAGTAAGACACGGACCATATATGGAAGTGTAGCGCCGCCTGTCGGAGGCTTGTGGTAGGTGAGCGCTCAGTTTAATGGCGCTGCCTGCAGTAACAGGGTCTGTCCGGCAGATGGAGGCACAAATCTCCCATACAGCTTTGTTGATACAGTCCTGCAGACCGAAATAAACTCCAAACAAAAGCGATGGGGTGGAGGCATGTTTTAACAAGTTTAGCGTACTGTACATTGTGTGACACCATGCATTGTCCTAGTTAGACAGGCACATTTGGGTATTCTATGCATACATAATATTTGCATGCACAGCTCAAAAATGGCTATATAACACGCAATGTCATTAATATTTAGGCTTAATATAGGTATAAAATAGCTTACTGGTCTCATTCAAAGAACCTGAAGCATGCTTTTAGTCTTACTGGAGGTATTTATTTATTAACCCTATAAAGCCTGACTAACAAAGTAATAGTCAGAATTTTTTTAAATGTTTTTAAATGGAATAGACAATATATATATATATTAAGCCTCTCATTAAGAAACCACAATTAGAGCCAAATGAATTAGCAAATTACAGACCAATTTCAAATCTTCCATGCATGTCTAAAATATTAGAAAAAGTTGTGTCCGCTCAATTGTGCTCCTTCCTTCTTGCAACAACATAAAAGGATATCTATGAACAATTTCAGTTCGGATTCAGGTGTTGCAATGCAGACAGGCATTAAAGTGATAGTTCACCTAAAAATTAAGATTATCCCATGATTTACTCTCCCTCATGTCATCCTCGGTGTGCATGACATTCTTCTTTCAGACGAATACAGTCTGAGTTATATTTAAAAAGTCCTGGCTCTTCCAAGCTTTATAATGGCAGTGAATGGTTGTGTCGTTTTTGAAGTCCATAAAAGTGCATCTATCCATCATATAACTCCTCCACACGGCTCCGGGAGGTTAATAAAGGCCTTCTGAAGCCATACGTTTGTGTGAGAAAAATATCCATATTTAAAACTATAGACTAAAATAACTAGCTTCCAGCAGTCAGCGGTACGATGGCAACTCCTGCGAGGACTTCAGATAAAGCAAACTCTGAATCAACATATACATACATGCATATATATATATATATATATATATATATATATATATATATATATATATACACTGTATAATAAGTGTTTATATTGGGACTATTTCAGACCAGAGTGGTAGGAACCGCGGAGGAGCACAGTCCCTGCGTGACTCGCCATAGACATAAACAGAGAGAAGTAGCTCCGGCTGCTTATTAACCGCTAGAGTTAACAAAAAGTAACGGACTTAGTGCAGTAAAAAGCAATTATGGGTAAGTGCGTACAATATTATGCTTTGGAGTGTTGTGAAGTAAAAGTTTTCCAAATAAAAACACTCATAAAGTACAGACACTTGACAAATGTACTTAAGCAGAGTAAAATACTCTGTCATACTCAGAATTTTTACTCTCAGAGTAAAAATTCACTACTGTCCGCCTCATTGTATATTTCAGTCAAGATGAAAAACAGTGTTAATGGAGTTAATTGGGGGTGCATTGTTTTTAATGCATATTACCATTATGCACATAATCTGAGGGGTTTGAATCCCAATCAATGCTGATTATGTAACATTTAGTGGAAAAACTAAATGATTGATATGAGTAAATATGCATTCAGCCAACAACACGCTTCACAATGACTTTCAGTGTATGTGTGTAACGAATGGCCAGAAGCTGTCTATTGTGCTGTCACACCTGTTATAGATTTACAGTAGCATGTTGTGCCATATTTGAAATGCAAATTAAAAGGCCTCTACATTATCAACACGATCGAAATGTTGCTGAAAAACCTGCTGTTCACAGGCTACTACATGTCGTCTGATCGATAGGTTTTTATTTATTTGTTTATTTATTTCTAGCTAATAAAAGGCCTTTGAGTCTAATAGTAAACATGTCTACTTTCAGCTCGTAAACATAAAAAATAACTTGCATATTGTTAGTAATTTTCAAGATGAAGATCATGTTCATATACACTCACCTAAAGGATTATTAGGAACACCATACTAATACTGTGTTTGACCCCCTTTCGCCTTCAGAACTGCCTTAATTCTACGTGGCATTGATTCAACAAGGTGCTGAAAGCATTCTTTAGAAATGTTGGCCCATATTGATAGGATAGCATCTTGTTGATGGAGATTTGTGGGATGCACATCCAGGGCATGAAGTTCCCGTTCCACCACATCCCAAAGATGCTCTATTGGGTTGAGATCTGGTGACTGTGGGGGCCATTTTAGTACAGTGAACTCATTGTCATGTTCAAGAAACCAATTTGAAATTATTCGAGCTTTGTGACATGGTGCATTATCCTGCTGGAAGTAGCCATCAGAGAATGGGTACATGGTGGTCATAAAGGGATGGACATGGTCAGAAACAATGCTCAGGTAGGCCATGGCATTTAAACGATGCCCAATTGGCCCTAAGGGGCCTAAAGTGTGCCAGGAAAACATCCCCCACACCATTACACCACCACCACCAGCCTGCACAGTGGTAACAAGGCATGATGGATCCATGTTCTCATTCTGTTTACTCCAAATTCTGACTCTACCATCTGAATGTCTCAACAGAAATCGAGACTCATCAGACCAGGCAACATTGTTCCAGTCTTCAACTGTCCAATTTTGGTGAGCTCGTGCAAATTGTAGCCTCTTTTTCCTATTTGTAGTGGAGATGAGTGGTACCCGGTGGGGTCTTCTGCTGTTGTAGCCCATCTGCCTCAAGGTTGTGCGTGTTGTGGCTTCACAAATGCTTTGCTGCATACCTCGGTTGTAACGAGTGGTTATTTCAGTCAAAGTTGCTCTTCTATCAGCTTGAATCAGTCACCCATTCTCCTCTGACCTCTAGCATCAACAAGGCATTTTCACCCACAGGACTGCCGCATACTGGATGTTTTTCCCTTTTCACACCATTCTTTGTAAACCCTAGAAATGGTTGTGCGTGAAAATCCCAGTAACTGAGCAGATTGTGAAATACTCAGACCGGCCCGTCTTGCACCAACAACCATGCCACGCTCAAAATTGCTTAAATCTCCTTTCTTTCCCATTCTGACATTCAGTTTGGAGTTCAGGAGATTGTCTTGACCAGGACCACACCCCTAAATGCATTGAAGCAACTGCCATGTGATTGGTTGATTAGATAATTGCATTAATAAGAAATTGAACAGGTGTTCCTAATAATCCTTTAGGTGAGTGTAAATGTACCATAATGATTCAGGGTAAGACAAAAACACGGTTTGGAAAATGGATTTCAAAGGGCTCGACGCAATCCTAGCTGAGGAGTAAGGGTCTTATCTAGTGAAACGATCTGTCATTTTCTAAAAAAATTTATATACTTTTTAACCACAAATGCTCATCTTGCACTAGTGTCCACTACTTCACGCATTACGTAATCACGTTGGAAAGGTCAGCGCGATGTAGGCGGGTAGGGTGAAAAAATCCATCTAATTTTCTCCTCCAACATAAAAATCGTTGTTTTATCTTTTTTTTGTAAAGGGCAATTGACTTAGTCTTTGCACATTCGCTGTGTAAACACTGGGGGTGGTACTTCCGCGTGACCTTTCCAACAAAATGAACTTATCCTTAAAAAAATAGCAATGTCTATGCATTAGACAAAAATATCAACCAATGGGCATTTAAAAAAAAATAAAAAATTAGGCATTATTAATTAGGGCGGAGTTAAAAATTTTGATTTCTCGATTTTAATCGATTCTCGTTTTGATGGACCAACATCGATTCTTAAATCCCAAGAATCAATCTTTTAGGCTGTTTTCAGCTGAGGAATGAACCATCCAATACATCGCAATAAGCTTTGTGCTTTGTTACTTCTGACATGAAACAAAGTCTCAACTTTCAAATTCTGTCAAATTAATTACGAAATTCGAACAATAAGCCTTCCGCTTTGGCACTGAGAACGCTGACAGATCGCTGTAGTGCCTAAGTTCAAGTGAAGTGAACATCTCTTCCACTTTACTACTAGTTACAGCACCAAATAAACATGAATGAACATCAGAAGGTGCCCAGCAAGCACTTGCCGCCATTTCACCGTCTCGTTTAACTATAAACCCCATATAGTCCGGCTATGAGTAACCCACTTCTAGCCAAAATAACCTTGAATTTGGTCGTTTTTTGCCAAAATAACTTGTGAGATGTATGATATTCCATCACGTAAGCAAAGTCAGCACTGATTACAAGGTGTTTGGTCTTTGACATGTTCATGTTCTAGATGACTAGTCTATTCTTGGGCTATGGTTAGACGTCTATTACATTCTCACTGACAGCTCAAATTTTGCCTTGTTTTAGCCTAGACGTCAGGGCTGTGTTCGGACAGATATTACACGTCTCTTGAACGCAAAATCTCTTGCTGGGTATGTTACAGTATGACTTACTGAAATCCGTATCATGATGTCTCATTGTGTGATCGCTGTAATGTCAATAAAACAGCTTGTAAACAATATGTGCACATAATAGCTCCGATAAGCCATTCAATGTCCACTAACTCGTACAGCATTAGATATTTTCCATGTACTGTACCTGTCCTGATACATAGGCTACCCCAATTTATCAAAATCTAATCGTAATTGTGAAATCTGTGTGAATACCCAGCCCTAATTTTTAAGTGTACAAATACTGGTGCCATTATAACTGTTACTTTCCTGTATGTCCTTTGCAATTGGTCACAGTATAGTACAGTTAACTATATGCATTAGTGCCCTTTCATTTCGATTACAATGTTGCATAATCATGGACCAGCAGAGTTTGTGGGAAATCACTCATGCTGAAAGGTGGAGAAATAGCGAGCAGTGAAGCATGTAGAGGCACGAGTGATCAAGATCAGGTCCAGACGGCACACGCTGTCTAAAAGGCCGGCAAACTGGAGGAAAAACATGCCATCAGACACAGGCGGTTTTCTGACACAATGTGGTTTTATTAGAGGGGTGTGTGTGATGACATCATAGATGACCAATAAAAAGTGAACTTTGTATGTCTGAATGTGTGTGTGATGATCTGTGATCAAAAGGGCTGCTTCAAAGTAGCATAAAAATCCTGGCACCTTTCATTTCTGAAACATTTAAAGTGTAAAATGTAATGGTGGTCTTCAGTTGGTGCGCACTGCATATCACCAGCACTTCTTTATATATAAAGAGCGAATTAAATAACAAGCATGCAAAGTTATTTACATTGTCAGTAAACCATGAAATTGCCTAAAGGTATAGGCACCAAAAGGCGCCAAAAATAACACAACATGTACGTCATGTGTTAGCTTGTTTTATTAACACTTCATGTTACCATTGTGTATTTACCATGATAACTGTAGTTTTCGTAACCTTAACCCAAAATACCACTTCATTTTAATTTTGTGTCAGTGCAAACCCTCTTTTGGCATTAAACTACTGTCAAGATTTACTAAAGACACACAGTGACAAATTAGCACTGAAAAGACAGGGTTATTTTTGCAGCTGAGCGTATTGCATATGCATTTGTAGGAGTTTCCCTTTCAGACACAACATTTATGGGAGGAGAGTATTTAAATTAATCACGCAAGGTGATTTTTCACGCAAGGTCAATTTACTGGTGTTTCCACCATGATTTACCCAAGCGGCAACCTCCCCCAGTTTCTCGTGAAGCCAATACAGAAGTGACTTAAACTGCAATTCATCAACTGGCCGCTAGAGACCGGCTCCAGAAGGGAGCAGAATCTCATTGAGCACCATGTTAAAATGTTAAAAACATGTTCACAGCCTGGTACAAATTATGGTTTTGGTCTATATGGCAAATTTTGCCCTTCATGAAGACTGTGAGGGGGGTAATTTTCTTTATAACTCATTAGTTTACATTATATAAAGCCTTAAAGGTTTGCATAATTAAGGGCGTGGCCACTTTGAGTGACAGGTGAATTGCCGTTTGTCTGCTGTCTGTTAGTCATCACGCCACCTCACACAGTCCATATTTTTTTACAGTGTATGGATTTACTGCACAAAAAAAGCACGTCTTAAACCAGACACTAACTGGTCAATTGTTTTGGTTATTATGGAAATGATCCAGCTGTGTTGGCACGGTGTTATTTAGAACCTTTTGCCGTTCTTTAAAATTTAGTGGTGCTGTTTAGAAACTACATAGCAACGCCATGGCAATCGCTCAGAAAAAAAAACTTGCAGCAACTTTTACGCAGGCAAACACAACTTAAGGCTGATTTCTACTTCTGCGTCGGACCTGTGCCATAGCCTCTACGCCGTGGGCTACACGTCAATTTTCATTTATACTTCTGCGTCCTTGTCTGCGTCAACGTGCAGTTACACATGCAGAGGGAGCATGTGTATCCCTGAGGAAAGGGTTCTGGCAGACCAATCACAGCGCTTGCGGTCCACGTAGAATTAATGCGTTGTTACATTTTTGAAGAGGTGCACATGAGTGTATGTCGTAGGCTATGCATTCAACACACAGCCTATGATGTAGCTACGGCGTACATAAATTGGGCTTTACATTTTCTTTTTTTCTTTGGATATTTGTAATGATCTTTGCGTTTGGCAGTCAAATGAAAGTCTGCATACACTCTGCCAGCGCACAGATGTTCCCTTCAGACATGACCGCACACGTCCAAGAGCTGTGAAACACATTCTTGTCTAGTGAAAGCCTAACATCTTCACTAATTCATCAAAGTTAACATCACACTCTTTCACTGCATTCTTTTGGTTAGCTCGGCTTCAAAATCATTTATGATGGTTACACTTTATTTTGGTAGTTCCACTTTAGACATGCTATAAGTAACTTTGCAACTACAATAGCCTAACATTCTGGTTAGATGAAACATACCTCAAACAAATCCACTTGTTTTTTTAATGGCATGTCTTTTTCCAGATCAAGTAGAGGAAAAAAGTATGGAATCACTCAATGTTGAGGAAAAATTATGGAATCATCTTTTAATTTCCTTTGTAAATACTGAGGCAAGTCTAAAATGCTAATTAGTCAGCAGTTAAAAGGAGTGCTTACGCACCTTAACGGGTTGTTTGACTTGTCTAATTGAAAAGAAATATGATACTTGAGATACTTGCAGATTTCCTTATGCCGGTCAATTTAATGGCCCAAAGAAAAATAATGAAAACCAGGACATTTTCATCACTTCATGAAAAATAGCCAGGACGGCCAGGACAGGACTTGAAAACAGGACATGTCCTGGGAAAACGGGACGTTTGGTCACCCTAATAAAGAAGCAATCATGTAGTGTGAGGATGATTGGATCAAACAAATGCTGGGTTCAGCCTGCTTGGTCATTTTATTGGGTTATTTTTTATATTTTTTACACAGTGCTGGGTAGTTTTTCTGTAACTCAGGTGCTGGGTCATTTCTACTGTCAATACAAATGATGAACCTCCCCAATGTTGTCAAACCTTGTTTTCTGTAGTCTCACATTTTGCCTTTTTTGTTTACATGTATGCTGCTAGGAAAGCTAGTCTTCTACAAACGCAGCACCGGATCTACACTTGACACCATGAAAGTTTCACAGCCGTCAAACGAATGCGCGACCATGGCTGAAACACAACGCAACATCGCTGTCACATGTAACAAAGTTGCCATGCCCTCCACTGACTTTAATAGGAGTGCTATTGATCTAGTGCGCTAGCGTGGCGGCTGTGGGATGTTTTGGCGGGTTGAAACTTAAAGGGGTCCTTGATTATGACTTCCCTTTTTAAACTTTAGTTAGTGTGTAATGTTGCCGTTTGAGCATAAACAACATCTGCAAAGTTATGACGCTCAAAGAGCTTATTCACAGTTTAGAGACATCACTAACCCTAAAATCTACATAAACACCGCCCTGGGAACACACAAAAAAGGTAATGACAAGAGGAAGAGTTGTAGTAGAGCACATTTGGGAGTCGCTCAAACTGTCACATCCGTCTTTTCACATTTATTGCAATACAGTACGAACACAAATGCAATAGCATGTCATAAAAGCAACATGACAACATAAGTTATAACCGTAATTAAACTAAACTATACCTGTTCTGTCTTCATGCAGCAGATATTCTCTGGCTCTGTGCATTTTACAGCTGTCCCCACAGGAGCGATTTATAGCTTATCATGACAGAATATGCTAATCAATGACTTGAAGACAGTTAACTCCATATCAGCTCTATAAATTCATCAACTAACCATTCAGAAACGTCCTGTCTCATTCTACATCTTCTTGAGTCTCTCCATCATCGTCCGACTGTGGTTTGAACACAAAAGGCTGAACAGTTTCTGGCATTTTCAGTTTGTGTCTGTGTGAGGTAATCAGAGCTGCTAACACAAGCTATTGAAGCTCCGCCCTCTTCTTGATAGGGGACCAGCAGCTAATTTGCATTTAAAGGGACATAAACAAAAACAGCAATTTGAAAATACACAAAAGTGACAATTTGAACATGCTATAAATGATCTGTGCGGTATTTTGAGCTAAAATTTCACATACACACTCTGAGGACATCTTGTAAAAAGGGGCATAATAGGATCCCTTTAAATGTCTAACGAGTGTGATGACAAGTAAAGCTGTTTTTTATGTAACTTTTCAAAAATGAATATATAAGATTGCCATTTAATGAACTGGAACAGCCTACTGATACCAGTTTTCTTCACACAGATTCCCATTGGCTGCTGCTAGTGAGTAATTTATGGATGTAAAAGACTGACTTGCTATTGAATAAAAAAATATTGTATATGAACAGTTTCATGTCCTATAACAGATTTTAGTGCATTTTCATTTAAAATGAAACACCTTCAATATCAAATTGACTGACCCAGCACTGTCAAAAAAACAAACAAAAAAAAAAAACAACCCAGTTAAAGGGTTAAAGTATAAAACCCAACAAGCTGGGTAAAAATAACCAGCATGTGTTCTGTCCAATATTTACCCAGCGCTGGGTTGCCAAATAACCCAGAAATGGTTGTTTTTAACCCAGCATGATGATATTCAGCGATGAATCACGATTCTAGACTGGCCAAGGAGATGATCCTGAACTTTTGTCAAGTGCCGTTCTAATGAAACATATAAAGATTGACTGCCTGAAGAAAACAATCATATTTTCATTTATGATACATTCGAGGTTGCAGTAAATGCACAGGTGTATATTGAAATTTTGGGCACTTTTCTCATTCCATCAACAGAAAATTGGTGATATGATGATAATGCATCTTGCCACAGAGCAAAAAGCGTTCAAGCTTTTCTTTAGGAAATGCATATTAACTGACACAGCCAGTAAATAGTCCAGATCTCAATCCAATTGAAAATGGAAAATGGTGGAAATAAAAAAAAGAACAGGTCCATCTTGCAAAGCTGATCTGCCAACCGCTATTTGAGAAAGTTGGAACCAGGTTGATGGGGAATATTGTTTTTCATTACTGAAGCCCATGCCTCCAAGAATTCAGGCTGTCAAAAGCCAGAGGATTTTGTTGATGATTGCATATATTTTCCTTAACACAGAGTGATTCCATACTTTTTTCCTCTACTTGATCTGGAAAAGACATTAATAAAAAAATTTAAAAAAAAAAAAAAAGATTTGTTTGAGGTATGTTTCATGAAGCCAGAATGAATAAAACTTCTTTTTGAGTCAAATCTGTGATTTTGGGTAATTTTGCCAGGGGTTATACCTGCAAAGTTACTTATAGTCAGTAGAATGTCTGTCGTGGAGCATCACAATAAAGTATCAGCAGTTATCATGCACTGTTTCTGAGAATTCACTCCCTACACCCTTTGGCACGAGTGGCTTTTTACGCAACTGTGTAAAGGTGTGGTACTTTATAATAAGATAAGACACAATTTAATAATACAAGAAATAAAGGAATGCTTTCAACCAATATGAAAATGTACTGTTTTAAATGTCATTCAAAGTGACTTTTTTGTAAGAAACTTTGTACTAGTCACTCTTTTCCATGCAATTACAATGAATCGGATCTGTATCTTTCAAGCTTAAAAATAAACACTTTATAAACATTCTATGATAGCTTCATGTGGAGAACAGTCCTAAATTTAAAGTCCCCTAGTCAATCATTTTATCCCTTCAAACTCATCTTTGATCACCAAAATGACATATGTAAACTTACAGCTTGAATGTAACACTTGCTTCATTTTGGTATATGTGGAGCCATGAATATGCAAATTATCTCCGCCTCCACTCACTCACACCAGCTCAGCCTCAGAGATTGCTGGACGTCGTCTGACTCTGCAGGGAGCACCACTTGCGGATTCACTCGCTCAACAACTTAACTGTTGTAAATGTTGCACAGTGACAAGTGGAAATACTGTTTTAATTCAGTCATATATGTTTTAACCAAAAACTGATTCAGAAGAAGTGGAAGAGTGAATCATAACATTGTACATTGTAAAATACACAGATCAGGGATAAAACTATGACCACTGACAGGTGAAGTGAAGGTGATGATCTCTTCCTCACGGCTCCTGTTAGTGGGTGGGATGTATTAGGCAGCAAGTGAACATTTTGTCCTCAAAGTTGATGTGTTAGAAGCAGGAAAAATGGGCAAGCGTAAGGATTTGAGTGAGTTTGACAAGGGCCAAATTGTGATGGCTAGACGACTGGGTCAGAGCATCTTTTTCCAAGATAACAGCTCCGAGTCTTCTTCAAACACTTTTTCACACCACTGTAGCCCTGAATTTCAGTTGTCCCTTGTTGGTTCTTGTCTTTATTTGTATGTGGTTTGTTTATCTCTAGCGGTCTCCTGAGTTACATTCTACATACTATTTATTTTCTTTCTGAGTATTTCCTGTTTGTGCGGATTGCTTACCACACCATTTTAATGTTCAGCGGCCAACATTCATTCAGTCTGATCACTCAAGAAATGTAGTATCAGACATTCCCTCATCAAGCTGCACATTTTGAGTTATCATTCACGTCATTAATATAGGGTGCAGAAGTTCACTAGCCCAATAACCATGAGTATTGGTGATAACAGCGTTTACATGTTTTATATCATCCAATAACCAACCACAACCTCTTAATAAAAAGCTAAGGTATATATATTTATATATATATATATATATATATATATATATATATATATATATATATATATACACACTCACCTAAAGGATTTTTAGGAACACCTGTTCAATTTCTCATTAATGCAATTATCTAATCAACCAATCATATGGCAGTTGCTTCAATGCATTTAGGGGTGTGGTCCTGGTCAAGACAATCTCCTGAACTCCAAACTGAATGTCAGAATGGGAAAGAATGGTGATTTAAGCAATTTTGAGCGTGGCATGGTTGTTGGTGCAAGACGGGCTGGTCTGAGTATTTCACAATCTGCTCAGTTACTGGGATTTTCACGCACAACCATTTCTAGGGTTTACAAAGAATGGTGTGAAAAGGGAAAAACATCCAGTATGCGGCAGTCCTGTGGGTGAAAATGCCTTGTTGATGCTAGAGGTCAGAGGAGAATGGGCCAACTGATTCAAGCTGATAGAAGAGCAACTTTGACTGAAATAACCACTCGTTACAACCGAGGTATGCAGCAAAGCATTTGTGAAACCACAACACGCACAACCTTGAGGCGGATGGGCAACAACAGCAGAAGACCCCACCGGGTACCACTCATCTCCACTACAAATAGGAAAAAGAGGCTACAATTTGCACGAGCTCACCAAAATTGGACAGTTGAAGACTGGAAAAATGTTGCCTGGTCTGATGAGTCTCGATTTCTGTTGAGACATTCAGATGGTAGAGTCAGAATTTGGCGTAAACAGAATGAGAACATGGATCCATCATGCCTTGTTACCACTGTGCAGGCTGGTGGTGGTGGTGTAATGGTGTGGGGGATGTTTTCTTGGCACACTTTAGGCCCCTTAGTGCCAACTGGGCATAGTTTAAATGCCACAGCCTACCTGAGCATTGTTTCTGACCATGTCCATCCCTTTATGACCACCATGTACCCATTCTCTGATGACTACTTCCAGCAGATAATGCACCATGTCACAAAGCTTGAGTCATTTCAAATTGGTTTCTTGAACATGGCAATGAGTTCACTGTACTAAAATGGCCCCCACAGTCACCAGATCTCAACCCAATAGAGCATCTTTGGGATGTGGTGGAACGGGAACTTCATGCCCTGGATGTGCATCCCACAAATCTCCATCAACTGCAAGATGCTATCCTATCAATATGGGCCAACATTTCTAAAGAATGCTTTCAGCACCTTGTTGAATCAATGCCACGTAGAATTAAGGCAGTTCTGAAGGCGAAAGGGGGTCAAACACAGTATTAGTATGGTGTTCCTAATAATCCTTTAGGTGAGTGTATATATCCATCATACACTAGCATGAATAATTAATAAGGTTGATCCAGCTGCATTTACACTGTTTTATCATTGCTAGGGGTGGGCAATATGACCAAAATCATCTCAATGACTAATTTTATTTCACAATAATTATATAGACAACAGAACAGACACCAATGAAATAGACCTGAAAAACTTCAAGCTCTACATATACATCATAAAATGGATAATCAAATGTGGAAAAAATGCATAGTCTTTACTGTGTAAATGAAACATACATTTATTCTTAGTTACAAAAGTGATTCAGTCGAGAGCAGTACGAGATTTTCTCTTATTTGTTGTTTGATTATATTAATAATGACATCAGGCACATTTGGATACTGTCACTTTAAGACAACACTCTTAAAATGCTGGGTTGTTTCAACCCAATTTTGGGTCAAATATGGACAAACCCATAGTTGGGTTAAAATTTAATTTAAAAATGTAACCTAATGGCTGGGTTTTTCCATGTTTGACCCAAATTTGGGTTGAACCAACCCAGCATTTTAAGTGTGAACGTCACGTGAGCGTAACCACGCTAGAGACGACAGTCCAGAATGTCTGCGGTTGACACATTTCTATATCGGTTAATTGTGTCTAGTAGTATAACTTGCCATTTTGTGACATCTGGAGTTCATTTTCTGCTCAGAATGACACAGTCATACTCATAAATGATCCATTGAATGTTACCATCACTGTATATTGTGTACCAAGTACTGAGGTGTTCAG
The DNA here is from genome assembly GCA_018749465.1 of Paracanthobrama guichenoti. Classification (NCBI taxonomy): domain Eukaryota; kingdom Metazoa; phylum Chordata; class Actinopteri; order Cypriniformes; family Gobionidae; genus Paracanthobrama; species Paracanthobrama guichenoti. Next base: position 23,444,466 of record CM031956.1, read on the forward strand.
ATGCTGCGTTATTTCTGTGTAGATATGGTGTCTACATGATTTGTAGTGATCTGTTGTATTATTTACTTGCAGTAAATGTATTTAAGGAAACTTCAACTAAGCAGAAATTACTCAACAAATCTTTTACTGGCCAAGTTACAGGTACTTATTTGCTTTGTTAAGTAGATTTTACTTAATTCCATATGTGATATTTATCTGTGTGCAAAAACTTGCGAAAGAAAAATTAAAGGTGCACTATGTAAAAAAAACACTAGGCCAGTGTTATATATTTTGTTCAGTTGACTGCTTACAATATCCCAGATGATTCCAACTATTTGTAAATCGTGAGGAAATTGCTATTTTAACCAGTGAACCAGGACGTGTGAGGGCGTGGCCTGTCAATGACATCATATCTGCGTTCTGTTTCCTGTTTTATTCTGCAGAAGCGCTTTACTCTCACTGCAGTGCGAACAAGTGTCACAGCAGCCGCGAGCGAACGCACAGAGTAACGTCATAACATCATTCTCAACACACTCAGATGTGTCTAATATGATAAACAGAGCTGCGTCACCTCATACTCATGACCGGAAAAGCGGAAATGGCGCCGGCGACTGTGGCATAATAAAAGTCCCGCTGCTCGCGAGGCATGTGTTGCGTTCATCTGATTAACAATCGCTCAGCGGCCTCGCTCAGCTCCACAACACTCGGTCCTGCTCTGCTTCACACTACAGTAACGTTAATAATCACATCCATGAACATGATCTCTGCCTGAGTCCTATCCCGATTCTCCACCGGCTGTGAGGTGAAGACCACATGTCCCAAGATTCTGCGCTCAAGCTTGGCGTCATCAAACTACGCCTTTGTTTTGAATAAGCGACCTCAAGCGGACGGAAAAGTTACATAGTGCACCTTTAAGTAAATTTTACTTGCCTATTTTAAGTGCAGTATCAGAAAAGTTGAGCAGGTTTTACTTAATTTTATAACGCTGATATTTATGCTTTAATTTCTACAAGCTTGAATTGAGCACTAATATAGAATTTACTTTGTTTTATGAACTTTTTGATGTAGAAATTAGTTTCTGTAGTATGAACTTCACCACATAATCATCTGTATCAGTGAGGAGACCATTACCAAGCATTCTTTTCATAAAACGATAGGACACATTTTAGAACTTTTTATCATTATTTATTAAACAAAAATATCATCTCACATGTCATTTAAAGAATGCAGAATGTCACCAGATTGATGTGGGCAGTCATTAGTTGGTAATGACGGATACGGATATGTGCTCATTAACAGCCCAGCCCATCTCCTCTCTAAATAACACATGTTAAAAAGATTGAAAATATCCACAGTTTCAATTAATACATGATTCTCGTAGTCTTAAAAATGCCATTCAATTTAAAAATGATCTGATATGCAGAAGTAGAGCAGACGTGGGGGGGCAGGAAGTGTGAAGATGTGAGAAGAGCCATGTCAGGATTCATTTTGCCCCTTCTCCAGTCTTCTTTTCTTGCTCAATATCTGTGAACAGATGAAACGAGAGTGGTGTAACAATGAACATGGTGATGTGGAGAGAATATGCCACAAGACATGAGAAACAGTTTCATGAACACTGCGGGCTCAGGGTGCGTTTACACAACAACGATGTACTAAAAACGGAAACGTTTTTCCTTTGCCTTTTTCGTGTACAGGCGACAACATTGTCAAAACGATCCCCATTCACATGGATCCATGAAACGACTTCGTATTACACTGCCAGGCCAGTGGATGGCGACGTCACCTTGTAAAGAAAAACTATGCACTTATAGAACGAACAAAGCCACTTGAAGGCACACCTGCAACCTTAGCCCAATAAAGCATAATGCCTGCTAATGCCGGGAAAGAGACAAGATAACGTTTTTTAAAATGGATGTCAATGGAGGAGAGCCAAGCACGCAATATCCATCATTTCACCGTCTCGTTTAACTATAAACCCCATATAGTCCGGCTATGAGTAACCCACTTCTAGCCAAAATAATCTTGAATTTGGTCGTTTTTGCCAAAATAACTTGCGAGATGTATGATATTCCATCATGTAAGCAAAGTCAGCACTGATTACAAGGTGTTTGGTCTTTGACATGTTCATGTTCTAGATGACTAGTCTATTCTTGGGCACAAATTTTGCCTTGTTTTAGTTGAGACGTCAGGGTGGTGTTTGGACGGCTATTAGAAATATTTGAAATGCAAAATTGCTTGCTGGGAGGCTTCACTATGCTGAATAAACTGCTTTTGTGAGGAAATAGCTTATCATTTAATGAACCGACAGCCCATTGGCTAATCTTCAACACGTTTGCTCTTGGATTGATATATTTTTAGTTTACAAAGAGAGAAATAAAAAAAATGGTGTTTTATAAGAAGACAATTGTGCGACAGCCAGGTATGACTCAGTTTACGGGAATTCTCATTCATTTCTATGGTATCCGCATATATATGGTATAAATCAATGATGTCATTCTCCAGGCTGTAATGTGATTGGTTTTCAAGGCACACATGATCCAAGTTAGCCGTTACGCTTTCTCCAATGTTAAAGCGACAGACGCTCGTATCTCCCAGTAAGAAGACTTCTCTGGACTAAACACACATGCTCATTAGGTCAGTGTTGGGGGTAATTTAAGTTACGTAATCAGATTATTTTTTCAAGTAACGTGTAAAGTAACGCATTACCTTTAAAATTTACAACAAAACATCTGTTACTTTTTCAAATAAGTAAAGCAAGTTACTTTGTTTTCCCATTTATTGACTGACAGCTCTCTTGTAGAAAAATCATAAGTGTAGAGGCATTGCGTGTGAACATGATGGATATTGTAGGCTAGTTTTAGAATAAATGTGGGCGTGCATTTACTAATCTCACTTGCACAAAAAAGATCCAGTACTCCTCAAAATGAGTAAGATCAGTCAAATGCTAAATCAGAATACTATGCAAACCTCTGATTATTAAATATGTAAATAAATAAAACAAATATTTAATGCATTTCATCTCAATTTATTGACCAATGTACTTGCTGTTGACCAATCATTCAGTTAAACTATGAGCAAAAATGACTTTTTGTTTTTATTGGTGAAGTAAGTGTTAAACTTTTTTCTCAGTTTTTTTTCCTCATTCTTCTGTTGTCCAGAATGGCAGCACAGCTGAAAGGTTAGTTTGAGCTGCGCCCTCTACTGCACACGTGTGAATTTGCATTTCCTTAAGCCTTAGTATTTCAATTTTGGTTCAAAAATAGAACTTTTTTGAAACGCGACGCATTACTTTTGTTAAAAAGTAACTAAGTAACTAAATTAGTTACTTTTTAAAGGGAGTAACACAATATTATAATGCATTACTTTTTGAAGTAACTTTCCCCAACACATGGTCACAGTCACCAAATGTGCATGTTTGTTGTTTACACAGAGAAAAAACGGTAACGTTTTCAAAAACTTGCACTTTGAAACTCAACAACGTTTGAGTTTCCAGACCCCCAAAACACTAGCCTGGATGCCAGCCGAACTTAGCCCCACCCACAACATTTGAGCTCGGGAAGTTCGGTCTGGACTTGATCCGTTGTGGTAGCCTGGCTCCGCCCTCCTATGTACGTCCACTCAATTTTCATTTTCCTTCAGTACTCTGTCTGGGTTTGCGGTATATACTCTCTGGTTTTCTCCGGTCGATTTTTAACCGGTCCAATCGGCGAACAGAGGGAGTGGCTGAGAACGATGACGTTGATGTCGTACGCTAGTCTGAGATGACATGCGTCACGACCAAACGTTAGCGATTGGTTATGGCAGATCCTGAGCGGCTCTGGGCAGATCCAATAGTTTTAAACTTCAACAGACTACCCACCTTTAAGGAAGTTAACACTTGTCAATGGAGAGTGGCCAGAGTCTGGTAGGATCAGGCTACCGTTGTGGAGCCAGAGCTGTTCGGATCAGATTGTCAGGGCGGGCTTTATGCGATGATGGACAGATGATCAACAGTAACGTCACCAAAGAGCGCTTGGGTTGAATTCGTTCTAATCCCAAACGGAGAGCTTGTTCCTACATACATTCACCTTTACCATTTCTCTCAAAAATGATGATCGTGTTGGTAAGTACTCCGTGTATCCTTAAATTCTTTTCACACCGGCAAAGATCGTCTACTCTCATCATCTTCTACTTCTTCCAGTATGCGTGCAGTTGAGTTCTGTTGACAACTATGCGTCGCTCAACATACGTCACTTACTCCGTTGCTCTGATTGGTTGTAGGTCTATCCAATTGAGTGCAGAGGCGTTTCTTTCCTGGTTCGGTTGAAACACGCCCCATAATCACACAGTGGAGCAGTATCAGACTAGAGCTGAGTAGGACCACGTCAGGCTACCAAAACACTTGTCGTGTAAATGAACAGACAAAATGCATTTTTAAAAAAAGTCTTCTGTTTTAATAGAAAACGGTGTTGTGTAAACGGCCCTCCCGAGTGTGAGATGTGGCTTAACCCGGTGTTAAAAGTGGCCTAAAGAATAGCATGACATTTTAACACTGTATCTAATAAAAATTCAAGTGACAAATGCTACATATACCACATCCTGTGGTATTTTTTACATTAAAAGTCACTGGCCATCTAAAACATTCTGAGAACCAGTTATAGATTAGGGTTTCCTCAGGATGCACGGGTTGAACCAGGTGTTTTAATAAATTCATAAGACACTGTTATAGAGCATGACTTGTATTCGAGCACATCATATGCTGCTTTGAAACAACCTTTACTGTAGCCATATATATATATAAATATAAGCGACTCGACTAAATCATCATTACAATGTCAGCACATCCAGATATGCAAGATACTTTCTTTTTTTATTTCTCTTGTTTTTGAGGAAACTGTAAATGCAAATTGACATGTAAATGAATGACTTCCACTGAAGGAGAAAAACAAAGGCACATTAAACACAAAACACTGTGGGAACAAGTTCAAGTGGATCATGTGGAAGATGTTTATAATCATTAGTAGTAGTTGAGACAGTGATCTGAGCAAGCTTGACAAGCTGTACTGAAAATGAATGCTTAAATCTACTCAGTATGTATCGACTTAAGTGTGTCATTCCCTGCCATATGCGGTTACTGCATCAATATTCCTTAATGTAAATCTAGCCTAAAGTCCATAACAAGCGTTTGTAAATCTTGCTGCTGGTAATCACTGGAGTGCCACTCCTTTCAGCTCGGCTCTTATCTCAGCAGAATTCCTCGATGTGTATATTCTTGCAATGTTTGCTTTGCCGTGTCAGATCGGCACAAGACTGTGCAAGGGTGATCTGTGTTCTGGAACAATGAATCATGAGGGCGAGGCTGCCAAACCCGCTTACCTTCTTTAGTCGGCAGAGTGTTCTTCTCCGCCGTGTTGGTCTTTTTTAGACATCTCTTGTCAAACTTCTGCACTTCTTCTTTAACAGGGTTGTCGCTCATTTTGGAGAGTCTGTGAGAACCCAAGCAATTGAATATGTTATGGGCAGCTTCAGTCATTCACAACTTTCTTTAACACAAATCATTGACATTATAATGCTTTGGTCAAACCAAATGTGTGTTGCTGTTCTCAAACATAGCAAGGCATATAACGCAATCTAAACTGTGGTTAAACCACATTTTAAAAAGCAGAAGTGCCATTTTTATCTACCGATGAGCCATTTCCTCAAAGGTGTAAGTTGATGCTTTCCTGACTTTGTATGGACACGTCGTTGAGCCCCACCCGCCCCTCAGGTGTGTGTTCAAAAACCAGATTACACAACCCCTTATCAGCAAGATGACACATATTAATGCATTATTGAAATGGTTGCTTCTTTGCTTTTTTGTGCATTTGCAGAAAAATAAAATCTAAGTGCCCTGAAGCGTCATAAAAAGCCAGCATAATGCTAAAAAGCAACAGAAGAACAGGAAGTCATTACAAAAACACTCTTGTGTGCATGTATTGTCTTGGCATTGTTAAGCGATACAAAAGCATCTTTGTATTCAAGCCATCACCTAATATGACTGAATGGTTTAGTTTTAATGGCCAGATCATGTCTTGTAATTTAACATACAAATATACACAACCACGAAAACACATTAGTTTAGCTAATCAAGCCTTTTATTCGCATGTTCTTATTGTGCAGATGACACATGCAACAGCCTCATACACGCATATGTGGCAAATGTACAGTAATGATGCCATAAGATCACGATATCATCATTTAAAATCCTCATATCTCCACCACACCCAATATGACTCGGCGCCAAATCTCAGGGATTTTGCAACACCCTGAAGAATGCGAAACGTTCCAAACGTTCCAAATGGCGTTTTGCTGCGACTGCCTTTAATTAATGCGCCATGAGAATTAATGACAGACCGCGCAGAGCACAGGCACACACACACACCTTTTCTACACCGCACACGACAAACTAGTACGCGTTTAATATACGGAACTGCATGCGCACACTACGCGTACTGCATTGACAAGTGTGCGCAAGCATATGTTGCGCTGCCTTGAAATTTAAAACACGAGTTCCCTTCATATTATTACTATGCATATTAAATGCATGTGTAATTTAAACGTATATTATCTCATAATTCACAATTGTATAATGTGCATGCACACTTTTAAAGCGTAAATCACTTTTACGTAATAATATCTGGAATAGCATGCAAACAATTAAATTATGTGGTATCTTGATTATATAAACGCATAATTCAGGAGGTTTACCTGGCGCTGGCCTCGGGAGCTGTGGTACAAAATATATCTTAAACAGAATCTCTGTGCGGTGCTTAAGGTAGGCAACTGGTTTAAATAGCCATCGCACCCCGTTGCGCAACGGCACGCATGTAATCCGCTCGCTCTGATTGGCCCAATCTCTCACTACTGCGTTCTGATTGGATAAACCCGCAGCGCTTCTGCGTTCTGATTGGGTAAACCCGCAGCGCAGTGAAGTAACGGTGAATCGGATGGACAAGTGAAAAAAGTGGACGTGTTACCACACCTCGCATCAAAAACACTGCGGCTGAAGTACACTTTTCTATTGAAGCTTGTTTCCGCCACTGAATACACTTTTTATCTCGAAATTCTGACTTAATTTTTTTTCGCAATTGCGAGTTTATATCTCGCGATTCTAACATTAAAACTCGCAATATATCGCAACTATCAGAGGAAAAAGTCGCAGTTATCTTTTTCAAATGTTTTTATTCCGTTGCGGAAACTAGTTTCCATACTCTTCTCCCTAGAGAGCGACTCACAGTGAACGCACCAGCACCGCCATCTTGTGGCGATTAGCACCTCCGGGTGCGGAGAGAAGGGTCTGACCGCAGCGCCACAGTTTTACCCCAGCGAGCAGATTTGACCATAGTTTACCATGATTTACCACGTTCTAGCATGATTTATCATAGTTTACCATGATTTACCACATTCATGATTTACCATAGTTTACCATGATTTACCACATTCATGATTTATCATAGTTTACCATGATTTACCACGTTCTAGCATGATTTATCATAGTTTACCATGATTTACCACATTCATGATTTACCATAGTTTACCATGATTTACCACATTCATGATTTACCATAGTTTACCATGATTTACCACATTAATGATTTACCATAGTTTACCATGATTTACCACATTCATGATTTACCATAGTTTACCATGATTTACCACATTCATGATTTATCATAGTTTACCATGATTTACCACGCATGTTCTAGCATGATTTATCATAGTTTACCATGATTTACCACATTCATGATTTACCATAGTTTACCATGATTTACCACATTCATGATTTACCATAGTTTACCATGATTTACCATTCATGATTTACCATAGTTTACCATGATTTACCACATTCATGATTTATCATAGTTTACCATGATTTACCACATTCATGATTTACCATAGTTTACCATGATTTACCACATTCATGATTTATCATAGTTTACCATGATTTACCACGTTCATGATTTACCATAGTTTACCATGATTTACCACATTCATGATTTATCATAGTTTACCATGATTTACCACGTTCTAGCATGATTTATCATAGTTTACCATGATTTACCACATTCATGATTTACCATAGTTTACCATGATTTACCACATTCATGATTTACCATAGTTTACCATGATTTACCACATTCATGATTTACCATAGTTTACCATGATTTACCACGTTCTAGCATGATTTATCATAGTTTACCATGATTTACCACATTCTAGCATGATTTACCATGGTTCTAAGTTTACCATGATTTACCATAGTTTACCATGATTTACTACATTCATGATTTACCATGATTCTAGCATTATTTACCATAGTTTACCATGATTAACCACGTTCTAGCATGATTTACCACAGTTTACCATGATTAACCACATTCTAGCATGATTTACCATAGTTTACCATGATTTACCACATTCTAGCATGATTTACCATGGTTCTAAGTTTACCATGATTTACCACATTCATGATTTATCATAGTTTACCATGATTTACCACGTTCTAGCATGATTTATCATAGTTTACCATGATTTACCACATTCATGATTTACCATAGTTTACCATGATTTACCACATTCATGATTTATCATAGTTTACCATGATTTACCACATTCATGATTTACCATAGTTTACCATGATTTACCACATTCATGATTTATCATAGTTTACCATGATTTACCACGTTCATGATTTACCATAGTTTACCATGATTTACCACATTCATGATTTATCATAGTTTACCATGATTTACCACGTTCTAGCATGATTTATCATAGTTTACCATGATTTACCACATTCATGATTTACCATAGTTTACCATGATTTACCACATTCATGATTTACCATAGTTTACCATGATTTACCACATTCATGATTTACCATAGTTTACCATGATTTACCACGTTCTAGCATGATTTATCATAGTTTACCATGATTTACCACATTCTAGCATGATTTACCATGGTTCTAAGTTTACCATGATTTACCATAGTTTACCATGATTTACTACATTCATGATTTACCATGATTCTAGCATTATTTACCATAGTTTACCATGATTAACCACGTTCTAGCATGATTTACCACAGTTTACCATGATTAACCACATTCTAGCATGATTTACCATAGTTTACCATGATTTACCACATTCATGATTTACCATGATTCTAGCATAATTTACCATAGTTTACCATGATTTACCACATTCTAGCATGATTTACCATGGTTCTAAGTTTACCATGATTTACCACATTCATGATTTATCATAGTTTACCATGATTTACCACGTTCTAGCATGATTTATCATAGTTTACCATGATTTACCACATTCATGATTTACCATAGTTTACCATGATTTACCACATTCATGATTTACCATAGTTTACCATGATTTACCACATTCATGATTTATCATAGTTTACCATGATTTACCACATTCATGATTTACCATAGTTTACCATGATTTACCACATTCATGATTTATCATAGTTTACCATGATTTACCACGTTCTAGCATGATTTATCATAGTTTACCATGATTTACCACATTCATGATTTACCATAGTTTACCATGATTTACCACATTCATGATTTACCATAGTTTACCATGATTTACCACATTCATGATTTACCATAGTTTACCATGATTTACCACGTTCTAGCATGATTTATCATAGTTTACCATGATTTACCACATTCTAGCATGATTTACCATGGTTCTAAGTTTACCATGATTTACCATAGTTTACCATGATTTACTACATTCATGATTTACCATGATTCTAGCATTATTTACCATAGTTTACCATGATTAACCACGCTCTAGCATGATTTACCACAGTTTACCATGATTAACCACATTCTAGCATGATTTACCATAGTTTACCATGATTTACCACATTCTAGCATGATTTACCATGGTTCTAAGTTTACCATGATTTACCATAGTTTACCATGATTTACTACATGCATGATTTACCATGATTCTAGCATTATTTACCATAGTTTACCATGATTAACCACATTCTAGCATGATTTACCATAGTTTACCATGATTTACCATATTCTAGCATGATTTACAATAGTTTACCATGATTTACCACATTCTAGCATGATTTACCATGGTTCTAAGTTTACCATGATTTACCATAGTTTACCATGATTTACTACATTCATGATTTACCATGATTCCAGCATTATTTACCATAGTTTACCATGATTAACCACATTCTAGCATGATTTACCATAGTTTACCATGATTTACCATATTCTAGCATGATTTACAATAGTTTACCATGATTTACCACATTCTAGCATGATTTACCATGGTTCTAAGTTTACCATGATTTACTACATTCATGATTTACCATGATTCTAGCATTATTTACCATAGTTTACCATGATTAACCACGTTCTAGCATGATTTACCACAGTTTACCATGATTAACCACATTCTAGCATGATTTACCATAGTTTACCACGATTTACCACATTCTAGCATGATTTACCATAGTTTACCATGATTTACCACATTCTAGCATGATTTACCATGGTTCTAAGTTTACCATGATTTACCATAGTTTACCATGATTTACTACATGCATGATTTACCATGATTCTAGCATTATTTACCATAGTTTACCATGATTAACCACATTCTAGCATGATTTACCATAGTTTACCATGATTTACCATATTCTAGCATGATTTACAATAGTTTACCATGATTTACCACATTCTAGCATGATTTACCATGGTTCTAAGTTTACCATGATTTACCATAGTTTACCATGATTTACTACATTCATGATTTACCATGATTCCAGCATTATTTACCATAGTTTACCATGATTAACCACATTCTAGCATGATTTACCATAGTTTACCATGATTTACCATATTCTAGCATGATTTACAATAGTTTACCATGCTTTACCACATTCTAGCATGATTTACCATGGTTCTAAGTTTACCATGATTTACCATAGTTTACCATGATTTACTACATTCATGATTTACCATGATTCTAGCATTATTTACCATAGTTTACCATGATTATCCACGTTCTAGCATGATTTACCACATTCTAGCATGATTTACCATAGTTTACCATGATTTACCACATTCTAGCATTATTTACCATAGTTTACCATGATTTACTACATTCATGATTTACCATGATTCTAGCATTATTTACCATAGTTTACCATGATTTACCACATTCTAGCATTATTTACCATAGTTTACCATGATTTACCACATTCTAGCATGATTTACCATGGTCCTAAATTTACCATGATTTACCACATTCTAGCATGATTTACCATAGTTTACCATGATTTACCACATTCTAGCATGATTTACCATGGTCCTAAATTTACCATGATTTACCACATTCTAGCATGATTTACCATAGTTTACCATGATTATAGCATAATTTACCATAGTTTACCATGATTTACCATATTCTAGCATGATTTACAATAGATTTACCATGATTTACCACGTTCTAGCATGATTTACCATGGTTCTAAGTTTACCATGATTTACCATAGTTTACCATGATTTACTACATTCATGATTTACCATGATTCTAGCATTATTTACCATAGTTTACCATGATTATCCACGTTCTAGCATGATTTACCATAGTTTACCATGATTTACCACATTCTAGCATGATTTACCATAGTTTACCATGATTTACCATATTCTAGCATGATTTACAATAGTTTACCATGATTTACCACATTCTAGCATGATTTACCATGGTTCTAAGTTTACCATGATTTACCATAGTTTACCATGATTTACTACATTCATGATTTACCATGATTCTAGCATTATTTACCATAGTTTACCATGATTATCCACGTTCTAGCATGATTTACCACATTCTAGCATGATTTACCATAGTTTACCATGATTTACCACATTCTAGCATTATTTACCATAGTTTACCATGATTTACTACATTCATGATTTACCATGATTCTAGCATTATTTACCATAGTTTACCATGATTTACCACATTCTAGCATTATTTACCATAGTTTACCATGATTTACCACATTCTAGCATGATTTACCATGGTCCTAAATTTACCATGATTTACCACATTCTAGCATGATTTACCATAGTTTACCATGATTTACCACATTCTAGCATGATTTACCATGGTCCTAAATTTACCATGATTTACCACATTCTAGCATGATTTACCATAGTTTACCATGATTATAGCATAATTTACCATAGTTTACCATGATTTACCATATTCTAGCATGATTTACAATAGTTTACCATGATTTACCACGTTCTAGCATGATTTACCATGGTTCTAAGTTTACCATGATTTACCATAGTTTACCATGATTTACTACATTCATGATTTACCATGATTCTAGCATTATTTACCATAGTTTACCATGATTATCCACGTTCTAGCATGATTTACCATAGTTTACCATGATTTACCACATTCTAGCATGATTTACCATGGTTCTAAGTTTACCATGATTTACCATAGTTTACCATGATTTACTACATTCATGATTTACCATGATTCTAGCATTATTTACCATAGTTTACCATGATTATCCACGTTCTAGAATGATTTACCACATTCTAGCATGATTTACCATAGTTTACCATGATTTACCACATTCTAGCATTATTTACCATAGTTTACCATGATTTACTACATTCATGATTTACCATGATTCTAGCATTATTTACCATAGTTTACCATGATTTACCACATTCTAGCATTATTTACCATAGTTTACCATGATTATCCACGTTCTAGCATGATTATCCATGTTCTAGCATGATTTACCATAGTTTACCATGATTTACCACATTCTAGCATGATTTACCATGGTCCTAAATGTACCATGATTTACCACATTCTAGCATGATTTACCATAGTTTACCATGATTATAGCATGATTTACCATAGTTTACCATGATTTACCATATTCTAGCATGATTTACAATAGTTTACCATGATTTACCACATTCTAGCATGATTTACCATGGTTCTAAGTTTACCATGATTTACCATAGTTTACCATGATTTACTACATTCATGATTTACCATGATTCCAGCATTATTTACCATAGTTTACCACGATTAACCACATTCTAGCATGATTTACCATAGTTTACCATGATTTACCATATTCTAGCATGATTTACAATAGTTTACCATGATTTACCACATTCTAGCATGATTTACCATGGTTCTAAGTTTACCATGATTTACTACATTCATGATTTACCATGATTCTAGCATTATTTACCATAGTTTACCATGATTAACCACGTTCTAGCATGATTTACCACAGTTTACCATGATTAACCACATTCTAGCATGATTTACCATAGTTTACCACGATTTACCACATTCTAGCATGATTTACCATAGTTTACCATGATTTACCACATTCTAGCATGATTTACCATGGTTCTAAGTTTACCATGATTTACCATAGTTTACCATGATTTACTACATGCATGATTTACCATGATTCTAGCATTATTTACCATAGTTTACCATGATTAACCACATTCTAGCATGATTTACCATAGTTTACCATGATTTACCATATTCTAGCATGATTTACAATAGTTTACCATGATTTACCACATTCTAGCATGATTTACCATGGTTCTAAGTTTACCATGATTTACCATAGTTTACCATGATTTACTACATTCATGATTTACCATGATTCCAGCATTATTTACCATAGTTTACCATGATTAACCACATTCTAGCATGATTTACCATAGTTTACCATGATTTACCATATTCTAGCATGATTTACAATAGTTTACCATGATTTACCACATTCTAGCATGATTTACCATGGTTCTAAGTTTACCATGATTTACCATAGTTTACCATGATTTACTACATTCATGATTTACCATGATTCTAGCATTATTTACCATAGTTTACCATGATTATCCACGTTCTAGCATGATTTACCACATTCTAGCATGATTTACCATAGTTTACCATGATTTACCACATTCTAGCATTATTTACCATAGTTTACCATGATTTACTACATTCATGATTTACCATGATTCTAGCATTATTTACCATAGTTTACCATGATTTACCACATTCTAGCATTATTTACCATAGTTTACCATGATTTACCACATTCTAGCATGATTTACCATGGTCCTAAATTTACCATGATTTACCACATTCTAGCATGATTTACCATAGTTTACCATGATTTACCACATTCTAGCATGATTTACCATGGTCCTAAATTTACCATGATTTACCACATTCTAGCATGATTTACCATAGTTTACCATGATTATAGCATAATTTACCATAGTTTACCATGATTTACCATATTCTAGCATGATTTACAATAGTTTACCATGATTTACCACGTTCTAGCATGATTTACCATGGTTCTAAGTTTACCATGATTTACCATAGTTTACCATGATTTACTACATTCATGATTTACCATGATTCTAGCATTATTTACCATAGTTTACCATGATTATCCACGTTCTAGCATGATTTACCATAGTTTACCATGATTTACCACATTCTAGCATGATTTACCATGGTTCTAAGTTTACCATGATTTACCATAGTTTACCATGATTTACTACATTCATGATTTACCATGATTCTAGCATTATTTACCATAGTTTACCATGATTATCCACGTTCTAGAATGATTTACCACATTCTAGCATGATTTACCATAGTTTACCATGATTTACCACATTCTAGCATTATTTACCATAGTTTACCATGATTTACCACATTCATGATTTACCATAGTTTACCATAGTTTACCATGATTTACCACGCTCTAGCATGATTTATCATAGTTTACCATGATTTACCACATTCTAGCATGATTTACCATGGTTCTAAGTTTACCATGATTTACCATAGTTTACCATGATTTACTACATTCATGATTTACCATGATTCTAGCATTATTTACCATAGTTTACCATGATTAACCACGTTCTAGCATGATTTACCACAGTTTACCATGATTAACCACATTCTAGCATGATTTACCATAGTTTACCATGATTTACCACATTCATGATTTACCATGATTCTAGCATAATTTACCATAGTTTACCATGATTTACCACATTCTAGCATGATTTACCATGGTTCTAAGTTTACCATGATTTACCACATTCATGATTTATCATAGTTTACCATGATTTACCACGTTCTAGCATGATTTATCATAGTTTACCATGATTTACCACATTCATGATTTACCATAGTTTACCATGATTTACCACATTCATGATTTACCATAGTTTACCATGATTTACCCATTCATGATTTATCATAGTTTACCATGATTTACCACATTCATGATTTACCATAGTTTACCATGATTTACCACATTCATGATTTATCATAGTTTACCATGATTTACCACGTTCTAGCATGATTTATCATAGTTTACCATGATTTACCACATTCATGATTTACCATAGTTTACCATGATTTACCACATTCATGATTTACCATAGTTTACCATGATTTACCACATTCATGATTTACCATAGTTTACCATGATTTACCACGTTCTAGCATGATTTATCATAGTTTACCATGATTTACCACATTCTAGCATGATTTACCATGGTTCTAAGTTTACCATGATTTACCATAGTTTACCATGATTTACTACATTCATGATTTACCATGATTCTAGCATTATTTACCATAGTTTACCATGATTAACCACGTTCTAGCATGATTTACCACAGTTTACCATGATTAACCACATTCTAGCATGATTTACCATAGTTTACCATGATTTACCACATTCTAGCATGATTTACCATGGTTCTAAGTTTACCATGATTTACCATAGTTTACCATGATTTACTACATGCATGATTTACCATGATTCTAGCATTATTTACCATAGTTTACCATGATTAACCACATTCTAGCATGATTTACCATAGTTTACCATGATTTACCATATTCTAGCATGATTTACAATAGTTTACCATGATTTACCACATTCTAGCATGATTTACCATGGTTCTAAGTTTACCATGATTTACCATAGTTTACCATGATTTACTACATTCATGATTTACCATGATTCCAGCATTATTTACCATAGTTTACCATGATTAACCACATTCTAGCATGATTTACCATAGTTTACCATGATTTACCATATTCTAGCATGATTTACAATAGTTTACCATGATTTACCACATTCTAGCATGATTTACCATGGTTCTAAGTTTACCATGATTTACTACATTCATGATTTACCATGATTCTAGCATTATTTACCATAGTTTACCATGATTAACCACGTTCTAGCATGATTTACCACAGTTTACCATGATTAACCACATTCTAGCATGATTTACCATAGTTTACCACGATTTACCACATTCTAGCATGATTTACCATAGTTTACCATGATTTACCACATTCTAGCATGATTTACCATGGTTCTAAGTTTACCATGATTTACCATAGTTTACCATGATTTACTACATGCATGATTTACCATGATTCTAGCATTATTTACCATAGTTTACCATGATTAACCACATTCTAGCATGATTTACCATAGTTTACCATGATTTACCATATTCTAGCATGATTTACAATAGTTTACCATGATTTACCACATTCTAGCATGATTTACCATGGTTCTAAGTTTACCATGATTTACCATAGTTTACCATGATTTACTACATTCATGATTTACCATGATTCCAGCATTATTTACCATAGTTTACCATGATTAACCACATTCTAGCATGATTTACCATAGTTTACCATGATTTACCATATTCTAGCATGATTTACAATAGTTTACCATGCTTTACCACATTCTAGCATGATTTACCATGGTTCTAAGTTTACCATGATTTACCATAGTTTACCATGATTTACTACATTCATGATTTACCATGATTCTAGCATTATTTACCATAGTTTACCATGATTATCCACGTTCTAGCATGATTTACCACATTCTAGCATGATTTACCATAGTTTACCATGATTTACCACATTCTAGCATTATTTACCATAGTTTACCATGATTTACTACATTCATGATTTACCATGATTCTAGCATTATTTACCATAGTTTACCATGATTTACCACATTCTAGCATTATTTACCATAGTTTACCATGATTTACCACATTCTAGCATGATTTACCATGGTCCTAAATTTACCATGATTTACCACATTCTAGCATGATTTACCATAGTTTACCATGATTTACCACATTCTAGCATGATTTACCATGGTCCTAAATTTACCATGATTTACCACATTCTAGCATGATTTACCATAGTTTACCATGATTATAGCATAATTTACCATAGTTTACCATGATTTACCATATTCTAGCATGATTTACAATAGTTTACCATGATTTACCACGTTCTAGCATGATTTACCATGGTTCTAAGTTTACCATGATTTACCATAGTTTACCATGATTTACTACATTCATGATTTACCATGATTCTAGCATTATTTACCATAGTTTACCATGATTATCCACGTTCTAGCATGATTTACCATAGTTTACCATGATTTACCACATTCTAGCATGATTTACCATAGTTTACCATGATTTACCATATTCTAGCATGATTTACAATAGTTTACCATGATTTACCACATTCTAGCATGATTTACCATGGTTCTAAGTTTACCATGATTTACCATAGTTTACCATGATTTACTACATTCATGATTTACCATGATTCTAGCATTATTTACCATAGTTTACCATGATTATCCACGTTCTAGCATGATTTACCACATTCTAGCATGATTTACCATAGTTTACCATGATTTACCACATTCTAGCATTATTTTTACCATAGTTTACCATGATTTACTACATTCATGATTTACCATGATTCTAGCATTATTTACCATAGTTTACCATGATTTACCACATTCTAGCATTATTTACCATAGTTTACCATGATTTACCACATTCTAGCATGATTTACCATGGTCCTAAATTTACCATGATTTACCACATTCTAGCATGATTTACCATAGTTTACCATGATTTACCACATTCTAGCATGATTTACCATGGTCCTAAATTTACCATGATTTACCACATTCTAGCATGATTTACCATAGTTTACCATGATTATAGCATAATTTACCATAGTTTACCATGATTTACCATATTCTAGCATGATTTACAATAGTTTACCATGATTTACCACGTTCTAGCATGATTTACCATGGTTCTAAGTTTACCATGATTTACCATAGTTTACCATGATTTACTACATTCATGATTTACCATGATTCTAGCATTATTTACCATAGTTTACCATGATTATCCACGTTCTAGCATGATTTACCATAGTTTACCATGATTTACCACATTCTAGCATGATTTACCATGGTTCTAAGTTTACCATGATTTACCATAGTTTACCATGATTTACTACATTCATGATTTACCATGATTCTAGCATTATTTACCATAGTTTACCATGATTATCCACGCTCTAGAATGATTTACCACATTCTAGCATGATTTACCATAGTTTACCATGATTTACCACATTCTAGCATTATTTACCATAGTTTACCATGATTTACTACATTCATGATTTACCATGATTCTAGCATTATTTACCATAGTTTACCATGATTTACCACATTCTAGCATTATTTACCATAGTTTACCATGATTATCCACGTTCTAGCATGATTATCCATGTTCTAGCATGATTTTACCATAGTTTACCATGATTTACCACATTCTAGCATGATTTACCATGGTCCTAAATGTACCATGATTTACCACATTCTAGCATGATTTACCATAGTTTACCATGATTATAGCATGATTTACCATAGTTTACCATGATTTACCATATTCTAGCATGATTTACAATAGTTTACCATGATTTACCACATTCTAGCATGATTTACCATGGTTCTAAGTTTACCATGATTTACCATAGTTTACCATGATTTACTACATTCATGATTTACCATGATTCCAGCATTATTTACCATAGTTTACCACGATTAACCACATTCTAGCATGATTTACCATAGTTTACCATGATTTACCATATTCTAGCATGATTTACAATAGTTTACCATGATTTACCACATTCTAGCATGATTTACCATGGTTCTAAGTTTACCATGATTTACTACATTCATGATTTACCATGATTCTAGCATTATTTACCATAGTTTACCATGATTAACCACGTTCTAGCATGATTTACCACAGTTTACCATGATTAACCACATTCTAGCATGATTTACCATAGTTTACCACGATTTACCACATTCTAGCATGATTTACCATAGTTTACCATGATTTACCACATTCTAGCATGATTTACCATGGTTCTAAGTTTACCATGATTTACCATAGTTTACCATGATTTACTACATGCATGATTTACCATGATTCTAGCATTATTTACCATAGTTTACCATGATTAACCACATTCTAGCATGATTTACCATAGTTTACCATGATTTACCATATTCTAGCATGATTTACAATAGTTTACCATGATTTACCACATTCTAGCATGATTTACCATGGTTCTAAGTTTACCATGATTTACCATAGTTTACCATGATTTACTACATTCATGATTTACCATGATTCCAGCATTATTTACCATAGTTTACCATGATTAACCACATTCTAGCATGATTTACCATAGTTTACCATGATTTACCATATTCTAGCATGATTTACAATAGTTTACCATGATTTACCACATTCTAGCATGATTTACCATGGTTCTAAGTTTACCATGATTTACCATAGTTTACCATGATTTACTACATTCATGATTTACCATGATTCTAGCATTATTTACCATAGTTTACCATGATTATCCACGTTCTAGCATGATTTACCACATTCTAGCATGATTTACCATAGTTTACCATGATTTACCACATTCTAGCATTATTTACTATAGTTTACCATGATTTACTACATTCATGATTTACCATGATTCTAGCATTATTTACCATAGTTTACCATGATTTACCACATTCTAGCATTATTTACCATAGTTTACCATGATTTACCACATTCTAGCATGATTTACCATGGTCCTAAATTTACCATGATTTACCACATTCTAGCATGATTTACCATAGTTTACCATGATTTACCACATTCTAGCATGATTTACCATGGTCCTAAATTTACCATGATTTACCACATTCTAGCATGATTTACCATAGTTTACCATGATTATAGCATAATTTACCATAGTTTACCATGATTTACCATATTCTAGCATGATTTACAATAGTTTACCATGATTTACCACGTTCTAGCATGATTTACCATGGTTCTAAGTTTACCATGATTTACCATAGTTTACCATGATTTACTACATTCATGATTTACCATGATTCTAGCATTATTTACCATAGTTTACCATGATTATCCACGTTCTAGCATGATTTACCATAGTTTACCATGATTTACCACATTCTAGCATGATTTACCATGGTTCTAAGTTTACCATGATTTACCATAGTTTACCATGATTTACTACATTCATGATTTACCATGATTCTAGCATTATTTACCATAGTTTACCATGATTATCCACGTTCTAGAATGATTTACCACATTCTAGCATGATTTACCATAGTTTACCATGATTTACCACATTCTAGCATTATTTACCATAGTTTACCATGATTTACTACATTCATGATTTACCATGATTCTAGCATTATTTACCATAGTTTACCATGATTTACCACATTCTAGCATTATTTACCATAGTTTACCATGATTATCCACGTTCTAGCATGATTATCCATGTTCTAGCATGATTTACCATAGTTTACCATGATTTACCACATTCTAGCATGATTTACCATGGTCCTAAATTTACCATGATTTACCACATTCTAGCATGATTTACCATAGTTTACCATGATTATAGCATGATTTACCATAGTTTACCATGATTTACCACATTCTAGCATGATTTACCATGATTCTAGCATGATTTACCATAGTTTACCATGACTTACCACATTCTAGCATGATTTACCATGGTCCTAAATTTACCATGATTTACCACATTCTAGCATGATTTACCATAGTTTACCATGATTCTAGCATAATTTACCATAGTTTACCATGATTTACCACATTCTAGCATGATTTACCATAGTTTACCATGATTTACCATAGTTTACCATGATTTACCACATTCTAGCATGATTTACCATGGTTCTAAGTTTACCATGATTTACCACATTCTAGCATGATTTACCATGGTTCTAAGTTTACCATGATTTACCACATTCATGATTTACCATGATTCTAGCATTATTTACCATAGTTTACCATGATTTACCGCATTCTAGCATGATTTACTATAGTTTACCATGATTCTAGCATGATTTAACATAGTTTACCATGATTATCCACGTTCTAGCATGATTTACTATCGTTCTAATTTTACCATGATTTACCATAGTTTACCATGATTCTAGCATGATTTACCATAGTTTACCATGATTTACCACATTCTAGCATGATTTACCATGGTCCTAAGTTTACCATGATTTACCATAGTTTACCATGATTTACCACATTCTAGCATGATTTACCATAGTTTACCATGATTTACCATAGTTTACCATGATTTACCACATTCTAGCATGATTTACCATGGTTCTAAGTTTACCATGATTTACCACATTCTAGCATGATTTACCATGGTTCTAAGTTTACCATGATTTACCACATTCTAGCATGATTTACCATGGTTCTAAGTTTACCATGATTTACCACATTCATGATTTACCACATTCTAGCATGATTTACCATGGTTCTAAGTTTACCATGATTTACTACATGCATGATTTACCATGATTCTAGCATTATTTACCATAGTTTACCATGATTTACCGCATTCTAGCATGATTTACTATAGTTTACCATGATTCTAGCATGATTTACCATAGTTTACCATGATTATCCACATTCTAGCATGATTTACCATGATTCTAGCATGATTTACCATAGTTTACCATGATTTACCACATTCTAGCATTTACCATTTACCATAGTTTACCATGATTTACTACATTCATGATTTACCATGATTCTAGCATTATTTACCATAGTTTACCATGATTTACCACATTCTAGCATGATTTACCATAGTTTACCATGATTTACCATTCTAGCATGATTTACCATGGTCCTAAATTTATGATTTACCACATTCTAGCATGATTTACCATGGTTTACCATGATTTACCACATTCTAGCATGATTTACCATGATTTACCAAATTTACCATGATTTACCATAGTTTACTATGATTTACCACATTCTAGCATGATTTACCATAGTTTACATGATTATAGCATAATTTACCATAGTTTACCATGATTTACCATGATTCTAGCATGATTTTACCATATAGTTTACCATGATTTACCACATTCTAGCATGATTTACCATGGTTCTAAGTTTACCATGATTTACCATAGTTTACCATGATTTACTACATTCATGATTTACCATGATTCTAGCATTATTTACCATAGTTTACCATGATTATTTCACGTTCTAGCATTTTACCATAGACCATGATTTACCACATTCTAGCATGATTTACCATGGTTCTAAGTTTACCATGATTTACCATATTTACCATGTTTACCATGATGATTTACCATGATTCTAGCATTATTTACCATAGTTTACCATGATTTACGCTTCTATGATTTACATTCTAGCATTTTACCTAGCATGATTTACACATAGTTTACCATGGTTTACCATGATTTACCACCATGATTCTAGCATGATTTACCATAGTTTACCATGATTTACCATTCTCATGATTTACCATGATTTACCATGATTTACCATAGTTTACCATGATTTACCATGATTCTAGCATTATTTTTCACCCATAGTTTACCATGATTACCACATTCTAGCATGATTTACTAGCCATGATTTACCATGATTCATGATTCTAGCATGATTTACCATAGTTTACCATGATTTACCATGATTTACTAGCATGATTTACCATGGTTTACCATGGTTTACCATGATTTTACCATGATTTACCATATTCTAGCATGATTTACCATGGTTCTAGTTTACCATGATTAAGCCAGCATGATTTACTATTCATGATTTACCATGATTTACCATGATTCTAGCATGATTTACCATGATTCTAGCATGATTTACCATAGTTTACCATGATTTACCACATTCTAGCATGATTTACCATGGTCCTAAGTTTACCATGATTTACCATATTCTTATTCAGCATGATTTACCATACCATGGTTGATTTACATTCAAGATTTACCATAATTTACCTAAATTTACCATGATTTACCATGATTCTATGATTTACCATGATTTCTACCATGATTTACCATAGTTTACCATGATTTACCATATTCTAGCATGATTTACTATAGTTCTACCATGATTACTATGCATGATTTATAATTTTAGCATGATTTACCATGATTCTACATTCTAGCATGATTTCCACATGATTTACCATGATTTACCACATTCATGATTTGCCATTTTACCATGGTACCAAGATTCTAGCATGATTTACCATGGCATTCTATAGTTTTACCATAGTTTACCATGATTTACCATGATTTAGCATGGTTCTATTTACATGATTTACCATGATTCTAGCATGATTTACTATAGTTTACCATGATTTACCACATTCTAGCATGATTTACCATGGTCCTAAGTTTACTACCATGATTTACCATAGTTTACCATGATTCTACCATGATTCTAGCATGATTTACCATACCATGATTTACCATGATTTACCACATATGATTTACATTTTTACCCATAGTTTACCATGATTTACCACATTCTAGCATGATTTACCATGGTTCTAAGTTTACCATGATTTACCATATTTTAGCATGATTTACCATAGTTTACCATGATTTACCACATTCATGATTTACCATGATTCTAGCATGATTTACCATAGTTTACCATGATTTACCACATTCTAGCATGATTTACTATGGTTTTACTATGATTTACCATAGATTTGATTTACTAGCATTCTAGCATGATTTACCATGGTTCTAAGTTTACCATGATTTACCACATTCCATGATTTACCATGATTCTATTTACTACATATGATTTACCATGATTTACCACCATGATTTACCATAGCATGATTTACCACATTCTAGCATGATTTACCATGGTTCATAAGTTTACTATGATTTACCACATTCTACATTCCATAGCATGATTTAGTTTACCATGATTTACTATTTTCATGATTTACCATGATTCTAGCATGATTTACCACAGTTTACCATGATTTACCACGTTCTAGCATGATTTACCATAGTTTACCATGATTTACCATAGTTTACCATGATTTCCACCATGATCCAGCATTCTAGCATGATTTACCATAGTTTACCATGATTTACCATATTCTAGCATGATTTACCATGGTTCTAAGTTTACCATGGTTCTAAGTTTACCATGATTTACCACATTCATGATTTACCATGATTCTAGCATTATTTACCATAGTTTACCATGATTTACCATGATTCTAGCATGATTTACTATAGTTTACCATGATTCTAGCATGATTTACCATAGTTTACCATGATTTACCACATTCATGATTTACCATGGTCCTAAGTTTACCATGATAGATTTACAATAGTTCACCATGATTTACCAATAGTTTACCATGATTTACCATGATTCTAGCATTATTTACTATAGTTTACCATGATTTACCACATTCACCATGATTTACCATGGTCCTTTAAGTTTACCATGATTTACAATAGTTTACCATGATTTACCATGATTCTAGCATTATTATTCATGATTTACCATGATTCTAGCATTATTTTACAATAGTTTACCATGATTTACCACATTCTAGCATGATTTACCATGGTTCTAAGTTTACCATGATTTACCATTCTAGCATGATTTACTATAGTTTACCATGATTTACCACATTCTAGCATGATTTACCATGGTCCTAAGTTTACCATGATTTACCATAGTTTACCATGATTTACCACATTCTAGCATGATTTCCACGTTCTATGATTTACCATAGTGATTTACCATAGTTTACCATGATTCTAGCATTATTTACAATAGTTTACCATGATTTACCATGATTTACCATGGTTCTAAGCATGATTTACCCATGATTTACCATGATTCTAGCATGTTTACCATGATTTACCACATTCTAGCATGATTTACCATGATTCTACCATGATTTACCACATTCATGATTTACCATGATTCTAGCATGATTTACCATAGTTTACCATGATTTACCACATTCTAGCATGATTTACCATGGTCCTAAATTTACCATGATTTACCACATTCTAGCATGATTTACCATAGTTTACCATGATTTACCATAGTTTACTATGATTTACCATGATTCTAGCATGATTTACCATGGTTCTAAGTTTACCATGATTTACCACATTCTAGCATGATTTACCATAGTTTACCATGATTTACTACATTCATGATTTACCATGATTCTAGCATAATTTACCATAGTTTACCATGATTTACCACATTCTAGCATGATTTACCATAGTTTACCATGATTTACCATAGTTTACCATGATTTACCACATTCTAGCATGATTTACCATGGTTCTAAGTTTACCATGATTTACCACATTCTAGCATGATTTACTCATAGTTTACCATGATTTACCACATTCATGATTTACCATGATTCTAGATTTATAATTTACCATAGTTTACCATGATTTACCACATTCTAGCATGATTTACCATAGTTTACCATGATTTACCATAGTTTACCATGATTTACCACATTCTAGCATGATTTACCATGGTTCTAAGTTTACCATGATTTACCACATTCTAGCATGATTTACCATAGTTTACCATGATTTACCACATTCATGATTTACCATGATTCTAGCATTATTTACCATAGTTTACCATGATTATCCAC
Source organism: Paracanthobrama guichenoti (assembly GCA_018749465.1). Lineage (NCBI taxonomy): Eukaryota > Metazoa > Chordata > Actinopteri > Cypriniformes > Gobionidae > Paracanthobrama > Paracanthobrama guichenoti. Next base: position 23,470,562 of record CM031956.1, read on the forward strand.
GCTTCTAGCATGATTTACCATAGTTTACCATGATTTTACCATATTCTAGCATGATTTACCATGGTTCTAAGTTTACCATGGTTCTAAGTTTACCATGATTTACCACATCTCATGATTTACCATGATTCTAGCATTATTTACCATAGTTTACCATGATTTATCAGATTCTAGCATGATTTACTATAGTTTACCATGATTCTAGCATGATTTACCATAGTTTACCATGATTTACCACATTCATGATTTACCATGGTCCTAAGTTTACCATGATTTACAATAGTTTACCATGATTTACAATAGTTTACCATGATTTACCATGATTCTAGCATTATTTACTATAGTTTACCATGATTTACCACATTCATGATTTACCATGGTCCTAAGTTTACCATGATTTACAATAGTTTACCATGATTTACCATGATTCTAGCATTATTATTCATGATTTACCATGATTCTAGCATTATTTACTATAGTTTACCATGATTTACCACATTCATGATTTACCATGGTCCTAAGTTTACCATGATTTACAATAGTTTACCATGATTTACCATGATTCTAGCATTATTATTCATGATTTACCATGATTCTAGCATTATTTACTATAGTTTACCATGATTTACCACATTCATGATTTACCATGGTCCTAAGTTTACCATGATTTACAATAGTTTACCATGCTTTACCATGATTCTAGCATTATTACCATGATTTACCATGATTCTAGCATGATTTACAATAGTTTACCATGATTTACCACATTCTTAGCATGATTTACCATGGTTCTAAGTTTACCATGATTTACCACATTCTAGCATGATTTACCATAGTTTACCATGATTTACCACATTCATGATTTACCATAGTTCTAGCATGATTTACTATAGTTTTACCATGATTTACCACATTCTAGCATTATTTACCATGGTTCTAAGTTTACCATGATTTACCACATTCTAGCATGATTTACCATAGTTTACCATGATTTACCACATTCATGATTTACCATGATTCTAGCATTATTTACCATAGTTTACCATGATTTATCCACGTTCTAGCATGATTTACCATAGTTTACCATGATTATCCACGTTCTAGCATGATTTACCATAGTTTACCATGATTTACCATAGTTTACCATGATTTACCATATTCTAGCATGATTTACCATGGTTCTAAGTTTACCATGATTTACCACATTCATGATTTACCATGATTCTAGCATTATTTACCATAGTTTACCATGATTTACCATTCTAGCATGATTTACTATAGTTTACCATGATTTACCACATTCATGATTTACCATGGTCCTAAGTTTACCATGATTTACCACATTCATGATTTACCATGATTCTAGCATTATTTACCATAGTTTACCATGATTTACCATTCTAGCATGATTTACTATAGTTTACCATGATTTACCACATTCATGATTTACCATGGTCCTAAGTTTACCATGATTTACAATAGTTTACCATGATTTACCATGATTCTAGCATTATTATTCATGATTTACCATGATTCTAGCATTATTTACTATAGTTTACCATGATTTACTACATTCATGATTTACCATGGTCCTAAGTTTACCATGATTTACAATAGTTTACCATGCTTTACCATGATTCTAGCATTATTATTCATGATTTACCATGATTCTAGCATTATTTACAATAGTTTACCATGATTTACCACATTCTAGCATGATTTACCATGGTTCTAAGTTTACCATGATTTACCACATTCTAGCATGATTTACCATAGTTTACCATGATTTACCACATTCATGATTTACCATGAGTCTAGCATAATTTACTATAGTTTACCATGATTTACCACATTCTAGCATTATTTACCATGGTTCTAAGTTTACCATGATTTACCACATTCTAGCATGATTTACCATAGTTTACCATGATTTACCACATTCATGATTTACCATGATTCTAGCATTATTTACCATAGTTTACCATGATTATCCACGCTCTAGCATGATTTACCATAGTTTACCATGATTTACCACATTCTAGCATGATTTACCATAGTTTACCATGATTTACCATAGTTTACCATGATTTACCACATTCTAGCATGATTTACCATGGTTCTAAATTTACCATGATTTACCACATTCTAGCATGATTTACCATAGTTTACTTCATGATTTACCACATTCATGATTTACCATGATTCTAGCATTATTTACCATAGTTTACCATGATTATCCACGTTCTAGCATGATTTACCATAGTTTACCATGATTTACCATATTCTAGCATGATTTACCATGGTTCTAAGTTTACCATGGTTCTAAGTTTACTATGATTTACTACATTCATGATTTACCATGATTCTAGCATTATTTACCATAGTTTACCATGATTTATCGTGATTCTAGCATGATTTACTATAGTTTACCATGATTCTAGCATGATTTACCATAGTTTACCATGATTTACCACATTCATGATTTACCATGGTCCTAAGTTTACCATGATTTACAATAGTTTACCATGATTTACAATAGTTTACCATGATTTACCATGATTCTAGCATTATTTACTATAGTTTACCATGATTTACCACATTCATGATTTACCATGGTCCTAAGTTTACCATGATTTACAATAGTTTACCATGCTTTACCATGATTCTAGCATTATTATTCATGATTTACCATGATTCTAGCATTATTTACAATAGTTTACCATGATTTACCACATTCTAGCATGATTTACCATGGTTCTAAGTTTACCATGATTTACCACATTCTAGCATGATTTACCATAGTTTACCATGATTTACCACATTCTAGCATGATTTACCATAGTTTACCATGATTTACCATAGTTTACCATGATTTACCACATTCTAGCATGATTTACCATGGTTCTAAGTTTACCATGATTTACCACATTCTAGCATGATTTACCATAGTTTACCATGATTTACCACATTCATGATTTACCATGATTCTAGCATTATTTACCATAGTTTACCATGATTATCCACGTTCTAGCATGATTTACCATAGTTTACCATGATTTACCATATTCTAGCATGATTTACCATGGTTCTAAGTTTACCATGGTTCTAAGTTTACCATGATTTACCACATTCATGATTTACCATGATTCTAGCATTATTTACCATAGTTTACCATGATTTACCGCATTCTAGCATGATTTACTATAGTTTACCATGATTCTAGCATGATTTACCATAGTTTACCATGATTTACCACATTCATGATTTACCATGGTCCTAAGTTTACCATGATTTACAATAGTTTACCATGATTTACAATAGTTTACCATGATTTACATTAGTTTACCATGATTTACCATGATTCTAGCATTATTTACTATAGTTTACCATGATTTACCACATTCATGATTTACCATGGTCCTAAGTTTACCATGATTTACAAGTTTACCATGATTTACCATGATTCTAGCATTATTATTCATGATTTACCATGATTCTAGCATAATTTACCATAGTTTACCATGATTTACCACATTCATGATTTACCATGGTCCTAAGTTTACCATGATTTACTATAGTTTACCATGATTTACAAGTTTACCATGATTTACCATGATTCTAGCATTATTATTCATGATTTACCATGATTCTAGCATTATTTACTATAGTTTACCATGATTTACCACATTCATGATTTACCATGGTCCTAAGTTTACCATGATTTACAATAGTTTACCATGATTTACCATGATTCTAGCATTATTATTCATGATTTACCATGATTCTAGCATTATTTACTATAGTTTACCATGATTTACCACATTCATGATTTACCATGGTCCTAAGTTTACCATGATTTACAATAGTTTACCATGCTTTACCATGATTCTAGCATTATTATTCATGATTTACCATGATTCTAGCATTATTTACAATAGTTTACCATGATTTACCACATTCTAGCATGATTTACCATGATTCTAGCATTATTATTCATGATTTACCATGATTTTAGCATTATTTACTATAGTTTACCATGATTTACTACATTCATGATTTACCATGGTCCTAAGTTTACCATGATTTACAATAGTTTACCATGCTTTACCATGATTCTAGCATTATTATTCATGATTTACCATGATTCTAGCATTATTTACAATAGTTTACCATGATTTACCACATTCTAGCATGATTTACCATGGTTCTAAGTTTACCATGATTTACCACATTCTAGCATGATTTACCATAGTTTACCATGATTTACCACATTCATGATTTACCATGATTCTAGCATAATTTACCATAGTTTACCATGATTTACCACATTCTAGCATTATTTACCATGGTTCTAAGTTTACCATGATTTACCACATTCTAGCATGATTTACCATAGTTTACCATGATTTACCACATTCATGATTTACCATGATTCTAGCATTATTTACCATAGTTTACCATGATTATCCACGTTCTAGCATGATTTACCATAGTTTACCATGATTTACCATAGTTTACCATGATTATCCACGTTCTAGCATGATTTACCATAGTTTACCATGATTTACCATAGTTTACCATGATTTACCATATTCTAGCATGATTTACCATGGTTCTAAGTTTACCATGGTTCTAAGTTTACCATGATTTACCACATTCATGATTTACCATGATTCTAGCATTATTTACCATAGTTTACCATGATTTACCGCATTCTAGCATGATTTACTATAGTTTACCATGATTTACCACATTCATGATTTACCATGATTCTAGCATTATTTACCATAGTTTACCATGATTTACCGCATTCTAGCATGATTTACTATAGTTTACCATGATTTACCACATTCATGATTTACCATGGTCCTAAGTTTACCATGATTTACAATAGTTTACCATGATTTACCATGATTCTAGCATTATTATTCATGATTTACCATGATTCTAGCATTATTTACTATAGTTTACCATGATTTACCACATTCATGATTTACCATGGTCCTAAGTTTACCATGATTTACAATAGTTTACCATGCTTTACCATGATTCTAGCATTATTATTCATGATTTACCATGATTCTAGCATTATTTACAATAGTTTACCATGATTTACCACATTCTAGCATGATTTACCATGGTTCTAAGTTTACCATGATTTACCACATTCTAGCATGATTTACCATAGTTTACCATGATTTACCACATTCATGATTTACCATGAGTCTCAGCATAATTTACCATAGTTTACCATGATTTACTGACATTCTAGCATTATTTACCATGGTTCTAAGTTTACCATGATTTACCACATTCTAGCATGATTTACCATAGTTTACCATGATTTACCACATTCATGATTTACCATGATTCTAGCATTATTTACCATAGTTTACCATGATTATCCACGTTCTAGCATGATTTACCATAGTTTACCATGATTTACCACATTCTAGCATGATTTACCATAGTTTACCATGATTTACCATAGTTTACCATGATTTACCACATTCTAGCATGATTTACCATGGTTCTAAATTTACCATGATTTACCACATTCTAGCATGATTTACCATAGTTTACCATGATTTACCACATTCATGATTTACCATGATTCTAGCATTATTTACCATAGTTTACCATGATTATCCACGCTTCTAGCATGATTTACCATAGTTTTACCATGATTTACCATATTCTAGCATGATTTACCATGGTTCTAAGTTTACCATGGTTCTAAGTTTACCATGATTTACCACATTCATGATTTACCATGATTCTAGCATTATTTACCATAGTTTACCATGATTTACCGTGATTCTAGCATGATTTACTATAGTTTACCATGATTCTAGCATGATTTACCATAGTTTACTATGATTTACCACATTCATGATTTACCATGGTCCTAAGTTTACCATGATTTACAATAGTTTACCATGATTTACAATAGTTTACCATGATTTACCATGATTCTAGCATTATTTACTATAGTTTACCATGATTTACCACATTCATGATTTACCATGGTCCTAAGTTTACCATGATTTACAATAGTTTACCATGCTTTACCATGATTCTAGCATTATTATTCATGATTTACCATGATTCTAGCATTATTTACAATAGTTTACCATGATTTACCACATTCTAGCATGATTTACCATGGTTCTAAGTTTACCATGATTTACCACATTCTAGCATGATTTACCATAGTTTACCATGATTTACCACATTCTAGCATGATTTACCATAGTTTACCATGATTTACCATAGTTTACCATGATTTACCACATTCTAGCATGATTTACCATGGTTCTAAGTTTACCATGATTTACCACATTCTAGCATGATTTACCATAGTTTACCATGATTTACCACATTCATGATTTACCATGATTCTAGCATTATTTACCATAGTTTACCATGATTATCCACGCTCTAGCATGATTTACCATAGTTTACCATGATTTACCATATTCTATCATGATTTACCATGGTTCTAAGTTTACCATGGTTCTAAGTTTACCATGATTTACCACATTCATGATTTACCATGATTCTAGCATTATTTACCATAGTTTACCATGATTTACCGCATTCTAGCATGATTTACTATAGTTTACCATGATTCTAGCATGATTTACCATAGTTTACCATGATTTACCACATTCATGATTTACCATGGTCCTAAGTTTACCATGATTTACAATAGTTTACCATGATTTACAATAGTTTACCATGATTTACCGCATTCTAGCATGATTTACTATAGTTTACCATGATTTACCACATTCATGATTTACCATGGTCCTAAGTTTACCATGATTTACAATAGTTTACCATGCTTTACCATGATTCTAGCATTATTATTCATGATTTACCATGATTCTAGCATTATTTACAATAGTTTACCATGATTTACCACATTCTAGCATGATTTACCATGGTTCTAAGTTTACCATGATTTACCACATTCTAGCATGATTTACCATAGTTTACCATGATTTACCACATTCTAGCATGATTTACCATAGTTTACCATGATTTACCATAGTTTACCATGATTTACCACATTCTAGCATGATTTACCATAGTTTACCATGATTTACCACATTCATGATTTACCATGATTCTAGCATTATTTACCATAGTTTACCATGATTATCTACGTTCTGTGCATGATTTACCATAGTTTTACCATGATTTACCATATTCTAGCATGATTTACCATGGTTCTATTTAATATGGTTCTAAGTTTACCATGATTTACCACATTCACCATGATTCTAGCATTATTTTACCATAGTTTACCATGATTTACGCATTCTAGCATGATTTACTATAGTTTACCATGATTCTACCATGCATGATTTACTATAGTTTACCATGATTTACCACACATTCTAGCATGATTTACCATAGTTTACCATGATTTACCACATTCATGATTTACCATGATTCTAGCATTATTTACCATAGTTTACCATGATTATCCACGTTCTAGCATGATTTACCATAGTTTACCATGATTTACCATATTCTAGCATGATTTACCATGGTTCTAAGTTTACCATGGTTCTAAGTTTACCATGATTTACCACATTCATGATTTACCATGATTCTAGCATTATTTACCATAGTTTACCATGATTTATCGTGATTCTAGCATGATTTACTATAGTTTACCATGATTCTAGCATGATTTACCATAGTTTACCATGATTTACCACATTCATGATTTACCATGGTCCTAAGTTTACCATGATTTACAATAGTTTACCATGATTTACCATGATTCTAGCATTATTTACTATAGTTTACCATGATTCTAGCATTATTTACTATAGTTTACCATGATTTACCACATTCATGATTTACCATGGTCCTAAGTTTACCATGATTTACAATAGTTTACCATGCTTTACCATGATTCTAGCATTATTATTCATGATTTACCATGATTCTAGCATTATTTACAATAGTTTACCATGATTTACCACATTCTAGCATGATTTACCATGGTCCTAAGTTTACCATGATTTACCACATTCTAGCATGATTTACCATAGTTTACCATGATTTACCACATTCTAGCATGATTTACCATAGTTTACCATGATTTACCACATTCTAGCATGATTTACCATAGTTTACCATGATTTACCATAGTTTTACCATGATTTACCACATTCTAGCATGATTTACCATAGTTTACCATGATTTACCACATTCATGATTTACCATGATTCTAGCATTATTTACCATAGTTTACCATGATTATCCATATGTTCTAGCATGATTTACCATAGTTTACCATGATTTACCATATTCTAGCATGATTTACCATGGTTCTAAGTTTACCATGATTTACTACATTCTAGTATGATTTACCATAGTTTACCATGATTTACCACATTCATGATTTACCATGATTCTAGCATTATTTACCATAGTTTACCATGATTTATCGTGATTCTAGCATGATTTACTATAGTTTACCATGATTCTAGCATGATTTTCACCATAGTTTACCATGATTTACCACATTCTAGCATGATTTACCATAGTTTACCATGATTTACCACATTCATGATTTACCATGATTCTAGCATTATTTACCATAGTTTACCATGATTATCCACGCTCTAGCATGATTTACCATAGTTTACCATGATTTACCATATTCTAGCATGATTTACCATGGTTCTAAGTTTACCATGATTTACTACATTCTAGCATGATTTACCATAGTTTACCATGATTTACCACATTCATGATTTACCATGATTCTAGCATTATTTACTCATAGTTTACCATGATTCACCGCATTCTAGCATGATTTACTATAGTTTACTTCATGATTCTAGCATGATTTACCATAGTTTACCATGATTTACACTACATTCTAGCATGATTTACCATAGTTTACTCATGATTTACTACATTCATGATTTACCATGATTCTAGCATTATTTACCATAGTTTACCATGATTATCCACGTTCTAGCATGATTTACCATAGTTTACCATGATTTACCATATTCTAGCATGATTTACCATGGTTCTAAGTTTACTATGATTTACCACATTCATGATTTACCATGATTCTAGCATTATTTACTCATAGTTTACCATGATTTACATCGATTCTAGCATGATTTACTATAGTTTACCATGATTCTAGCATGATTTACCATAGTTTTACCATGATTTACCACATTCATGATTTACCATGGTCCTAAGTTTACCATGATTTACAATAGTTTACCATGATTTACAATAGTTTACCATGATTTACCATGATTCTAGCATTATTTACTATAGTTTACCATGATTCTAGCATTATTTACTATAGTTTACCATGATTTACCACATTCATGATTTACCATGGTCCTAAGTTTACCATGATTTACAATAGTTTACCATGCTTTTACCATGATTCTAGCATTATTATTCATGATTTACCATGATTCTAGTATTATTTACAATAGTTTACTCATGATTTACCACATTCTAGCATGATTTACCATGGTTCTAAGTTTACCATGATTTACCACATTCTAGCATGATTTACCATAGTTTACCATGATTTACCACATTCTAGCATGATTTACCATAGCTTTACCATGATTTACCACATTCTAGCATGATTTACCATGGTTCTAAGTTTACCATGATTTACCACATTCTAGCATGATTTACCATAGTTTACCATGATTTACTCACATTCTAGCATGATTTACCATGGTTCTAAGTTTTACCATGATTTCCACTACATTCTAGCATGATTTACCATAGTTTACTTATGATTTACCACATTCTAGCATGATTTACCATAGTTTACCATGATTTACCACATTCTAGCATGATTTAGTCAAAATAAGAATAAAATTTTTGCGCTGGCAAAACTGCTGGGTGAAACTATGTTTCTGCGGCTCTGGCGGCTTTCTGCAGACAGATATTCGGCCTGTTGCGTGCCGATGCAAAATACAAGTTCATGATTTGAACCAGGTCTGAGGGGGGAGCACACAAAATGCTCTTTTTAATTCTAGTCGAATCAATTAAGAGCACACTAGACAGACTGCAATTTGAAAAAGTGGATAAACTATACTTTCCGTTTCTCTTAAAGGATAGTTCACCCAAAAAACATTTAGTTCACTGTTCCAGCTGTTCTTTCTCCACACACTATGGTTCCCATCAGCTGTTTGGTTACCGATATTCTTCAAAACATCTAATTTTGTGTTCAGCGAAGAAAGGAATTCATAGGTTTGGAACAACGACGTAACCTCCCAAAACGTTTAAATCCCAATTTAATAGAACATTAAACAATATCAATAAGCCTTCTACTTCATTTATCTTGCTTAAAAACACATGAAGATACACAATTAAATCTCATGCGGCGCATTCTGGGGAACTAGAAACGTCTCACCCCAGTAAGTAGATTGTACACAATAAAATTAAGTTGTGACAAAATGTTAATTTGAATATATAACATTG
>CM031956.1:23554570-23565628 GCA_018749465.1 Paracanthobrama guichenoti
CGTAACACGAGAATGAACCTCATTGGTTCTCGCTGAAGCTCAAACGTGCTGTAACACGAGAATTAACCTCACTGGTTCTCGGATGTCAAGTGAACATGCTTGATCTTCCGTTTACCACAGCTGATGTGTGCGTTGATGAATGTTTATGTGAATAAAAGCCTAAATTCAATCTGTTCATCATATAAAGCGATCGAGTGTCTTCAGAAAATTTTTACTAAACCGCTCAATTCATACGGATTAGTTTTACGATCTCTTTATGAACTTTTTGAATTGTCAAAGTGGCAGTTGTGTAGCTCCCAATGGAAAGACAGAAAGCTCTCAGATTTCATTAAAAAGATCTTAATTTGTGTTCTGAAGATGAACAAAAGTTTGGAGTGACATGAGGGCGAGTAAATGATGACAGAATTTTCATTTTTGGGTGAACTGTCCCTTTGAAGGCACGGTTTTGGACTTTTTTTTTTTTTTGTCACACAAAAGAAGATATTCTGAAAAAAATTCTCATCCATGCAATAAAAGTCAAATGTAGTCCACTGACTTCAATTATATGGACAAACAGTTGAAACCTGCAAAATATCTAAGTTTTTCACAGTTTGTCAGAAATCTTAGTACAGTAACTGAATCAATCTTAAACAGAATATTATTGTGTTTAACAGAGTAGTGTTTTTCAACTCTGTATGCAATATATCAGATGGGTGTTTTCAAAATTGCTAGAGCCTATTTGAAGAGGAGATGGACTGGAATTTAAAGAGTCAAATTCCACCTAATAATTTCGTTTTTTTAATACTCTTTTAATACTTCCGATGGCAAGGTCACTCACATTAACGAAATTTCTGCGAAACGCCATTCACACAGAAGTCACTTTCAAACCAAGCAGCTCAACATGGCAAATTTGTGTGACCAACTTGGAAGGCAACATCTTTCACACCCGATTGCATGGATTCCTATTGGACTACACCAGCGAAATTTCAACCAAGCAACAGTAAACTTGACCACACTTTAAAGGCAAAGAGCTTTGGTCGCATCCAAGAATCAATATTAAAAACGTCATGAAAATAACTGGTTCCAGTACTTTTTTTTATTAAATGAAATCTTTACAAGTAAGAATTGATTGGCATTCATAAGAGTTGAGAGGCTGTACTGTGTGCATTAGATTTTAACGTGTTAAATAATCACCAGTTGTTTTGTATCATGAGTTGAAGTTCGAGAAGAAGGCAAGTACATTCAAACATTTGATTTCCAATATTGAACAATAAATGCAGCGCATGATGGACTAACCTGCACTTTAGACAGCTCATAATGGTCCTCTTCAGGTCCGGGTAAGGTCTCTCTAGACGATACGGTCCGGTACGCAGAACTAGATGCCAGACAGTCCTTTCCCAAATCATGTCCTTTCATCTTCTTTTACCAACATAGGAGCGCTTTTGTTGCTTCAACTCTGATCTTTATCTTGTCAAACTCACCAAATCTAAACAGATGAGAGAAGAGATGGGTTATTAGCACGAATGGAAATGTTGCTCTTATTTAGTCAGCATCGATCCGGCACATTATATCCCCTTTTATGACTTCAATTGAAGTCTGACAGGATGGCATTGTTATAGGTAAATTATTGTATTTTAATGTTAAAGGCGCAGTTCACTCAAAAATGAAAACCCTGTTACCATGTATTGACCCTCATGTCAAACCTGTAAGACCTTTTTGTCAAACAAAAGAAGATATTCTGAAAAATGTTGGTGTTTATTCATCCATACAATAAAAGTCAATGTAGTGCCGTTTTAGACCCCACTGACTTATGGACAGGCATATAACTGGCCAGACTGTCCAATATTAATTCCAGTAAATGTTGTCAGCACGAAGTCACTTTTAGCAGGAACGCTTAGTTGTCACAAAGCATATTAAGCCGCCTACCTAGATCTTATAGACTCTGTACATGCCTTAGTGAATTTTACAAAACATCACTAACGATTATTTTGGCTATCGAGTAATCGTTCGATTATTTTGACGATTAATCGGTACTTTTGTGTGTGTGTGTTTGTGTGTGGTAGTAAAAATAGCGGTATTTTTCAGGTTACTCGACACAGGTTGAAGTCAAGGATGTTTTAAAATCGAGTACTCGAATTTAATTGAATAAAAATCGCAACAGCCCTAAACATTACATTTCAATCCAAAGTCAAAACAAAACAAACACAAAATAAATCATGAAGGAGTTTTGCAAATCCTGTTTTACCGTATGCATACATTTAAATAATACTGTTTATTTAATTTGAATGAGCAAATGAACGCCACAAATACTGTCATGATGATGTAAACTATTTTGACTTGCACATTATACTGAAAACGTGCTCAATTCTCATGAAGCAAAACATGTTAGCAGTGCTAAGCATAGACGCCATGCCCTTTAGGCGAGATGTGGTGTATTTCTTCTTTCTTTTATGCGATATGTCCGGACAAGTTCTTGACAGGGATCACGTGACTCGCCCGCCTATGATGCCCACAAACGTCGCTATTCATGTTGACTAAACAGGCAGCTCGCCAGATGTTGAGACACGGCGAATATCTAGGCAATGAATATACACATCAATACAGTGATTTATTTAAAGTGAGACGGCCACATTCTCGGAAGCACAAATGAGACAGCAAGGATAAGGCGTTAAATCTTTATCCTGTTTATCTGGGTGTAACGTTAATAGGCCTCGCATCTCCTCCGGTCAGAAGGGAACAAACAGTTCCCGAAAATACTGAAAACAACAGAACACACGGGCTTCATACTGGGACATCTACTGGCCTTTTAGACTAAGCAAACCACGGGGAGATATACATTTAACATTACCTAATCAGATAATATCGGTCTTTTTATTATGACAAAAATAATCGCAATAATGCCTTTGTTGGAGATAATTTTCCCACTTATTCTCTAAGTATCTATGCCTCATGCACTGCAATTATACATCATCAACAATAACATCTGGTGCATATATCAATATCCCGTCTAAACGGAGTGCATCATCAGAACTGAGACAATAGATGTCACCTACATCAGGACACGAGACGGTGCCCAGTAAAAACAGCGCAACATGCACATGCAAGACGCTTTTTTATTATTATTGGTTTTAATATTTTTAAGAGTCAATATAATCATTTGCAAGGACATGTCAAATCAAGTTAAAACGCATAACATTTTAAAATATTTTTCAAGTAGAGTGGCAGAATCGCAGTTGTTTTAACATCCAAAACATGCTATAATAAATCAGATTTTGCTTATTGAATAAAGATAAACGTGTACTTTGCAGCGGATACCTGCTCCTCTTGTAGGTCTGCGGATCTTCAACAGCGGATGGAGCAAAACAACTTCGTTATAAACCAGCTATTTGAAGGATTCGGATGGAGGTCGTTCTGGGAAATGTAGTGCAGTGGAATTGTACTACAGGCTCACATCGTTCGACTGCCGATACGTTGGAACTACACACCCACAATTCATTTCGCAATGAATGCGTCAGAGCTCCGTAAGTGGGCGGGGCTTAACGCGCGAGTGAAAGAGACGCGCATCCTCTGCAGTCAGACGCTAGTATTACAACACGATGATAAGCCCAAGGCACTGGAATGGAATTTTACCATCGAAGAAAGTACAGTGCGATGATGATACTGCATAATATGCGGACATCTTTCCCCTCGTTTCACCGGAAACTACACCTGACACCCGTTCAGAGATAAATTACGTAGAAACAAAAAAATATGCCCATGTTATATTTCTACCACTCATCAGTGATAGTCTAATAGACATGTCTGATATTCAATAGTTCTGTACAGTAGCATCATCCACATAACTGTCCATTTGGATTTGTTATTCCAAGAAAATGTCGTAGATTTGAAAACCAAGTGACTGTGTGTGTACACATTTATAACATAGATGTGCAATATTTAATAATTGTATGGTATACGTGTGTAAATAATGAATACACTAGCTGGAATTAGATGCATTTATCAATTTTAAAACAGAAAAAACTAGTATTTTACTAATGCCAATTCCCAGCTATAGTCTAGTTAAGATAAATGTATTAGTTAAAATCATAAGCTCAGCAGTTTATCGTCCGTCTTCAGTATTTCTAGATATACTTTTCCCTGCATACGTTGCTGAATCACATGCTAGTATACTACCGTCACCTGATCTTTCTATGGCAGAAATGGTAAGAGTATTCTAGCATGTGGTTCCAAATTCATCCCTGACCTATAATAGAGCCAGACGGCGTGTTCTTGTAAACAGGGCAGTGTTGGGTAAGGAAGTGTTAATTATGAAAGCTGTCATTTCCCTTAGTTGCACTTTTCAGTTCTTCTACGAATGATGCCAATGGAGCATCAGTTCCTCTGTAAATCCAGCTTGATAGAACTCTGCATTTCTCCGGTGTTGCTTAAATTATTTCTCGAGTGAAAAAATAAAGACGCAAAAGGCAGCAAGACCCCGAAGTGGCTGCAGAGAACTGAACACTTTTTAAAGTGAAAAAAAAAAAAGTTGTGAAAAGAACACAAAGGCAATTTTGGGACCAATTGTTTTATTGTCTGTACACAAAAAGCATGTTACACACGGGATGGGTACAGCATCTGAAAGAAAAAAAAGCAAAGATTAGTCATTCGTTCAATACTTGCATGATTTAATAAACACTTTAACAAGTTAACCGACCATGGTGCCTGCATCAAGACATGCATGGACAATTACACCTTCCCCTTTGAAACATAGGGGCCGTTTACACGACACCGTTTTCAACTAAAACTGGAAAACCTGCATTTTGGTCGTTCATTTACACGACAATGCTGTTTTGGAGCCTGAAAACGGGTTTCAAAATGCATGTTTTTGAGAACGATACTGTTATCATCTCTTTACATAGTGACGTCGCCAACTACTGGCCTGGCAGCAGAATACAGCGCGCAAAAGGGGATTGCTTTGACAACATTGTTGTCTGTATGCAAAAAACATTCCCGTTTTTAATACATCGTTCTGTAAACGTACCCTTAAAGCACATTATAAAAAAAACGTGTGTGCCCAAACACCACATCAAGTAAAAAGGTTAAAACCCCTTCTTGTGTGTGCTTGTTACACCAGCAAATAAAGCTGCCACGTGAGAGAATTAGAAAAACCCTGCTGCGACACCGAGGAAGGCAACGAGTCTAAGATGCTCTAGTTTCATTGCCCTTTCAATCAGTGATTTTAGAAAAGAAACTAAGGTTTTTGCATTCTAGCGATCTAGCCTAAATTCCCAAATCTGGGGCCGTATTTCACAAAACATCCTAAGGCTAAAAGGTAGCTCCTAACTTGCAGATTTAGGAGAAACTCTAAAAATAATTAAGCGGCGTGTCAGTCCTAATGTTAGGACTTTTACATTTCACAAAGCATTTTAGCACTAAAACTAGCTCCTAAATCTGTGAAACGTTAGGATTAGTCACAAGGACTCCTAAGTCACCAAGACCATATCCCAAACAATCCTAATGGATGTTGCAGACCTTTCTCTCTTCCACTTCGCTTCCGGTCTACTCACTGTCCCATCGTAATAAAATATTATTGGCATTTTTAAGTAAATAAATAAAAGGAAATTATGTCTGATCACCTGAGGCAGTCGTTTCACGAGTTCACACTTACAAATGATCGGATAAGCCTGTATTTGGTGTGCTGTCCGAGGGGATCGAGGGCTCCGAGCTCAGAATTTAGCAAACCCAGAGTTCTCCCCAAAGTGAGAGTGGCCGAGAGCGAGTTGTCGGGGTGGCGGAGTGATGCCGAAAGCTGTCGCGGTAACTAGGCGGCTGTGTTTAATGATTAGATAGTGCTCCTCCCAAACTTTATTTATAAAACATAAGGTCACTTGGAACTTTTACTGCCATTTAGGAGAACTCTTAGTGCCAAGATAAAATGTTTTGTGAATACGGCCCCCGATTAATTATACTTCATGAAGACAATTTAATGCATCTTTAAATGACAGCCCTTCACAATAAAGCTGATGAGACATCACAATGTAAAACTTTGCAACATCCAAATGAACAAACAAGTCAGTAGCGATTCAAACTTATGCGGCTTTCACACTGGTAGCTTCATTTGAAACGAGGTACAGTTTGCATGGGAAAAAAAAAAAACACGCTAATGTGAAAGCTGTCATGCGGACCCGGGTGCGCACAGAGGTCTGGTCTGAGTTTGGTTGCACACGAACTGTAGCGCGATTCATGTGAAAGCAACACTGACTCGGGTGCACGCTTGTTCAGGAGGTAAAGTAACCTGCGCATGTGTTTTAGCTGTTGACGATGCATTTAATCCAATAAAACACGTGGATGACAGTGTTGATTTAACTTGGATACGAGAGAGAGTGAGCATGCAGTGTATTAGAGCAAAGCGAGTGCAATCAGGGTGGCAAAAGAACGTCACGGTTTCCTCAAGAGAGTGTCCACAAGCAGCAGAAAGCCGCCTTCATGCGACACACATACAATAAACCCAAATGTATGTGCATAATGGAAGCAAATGAATAAATATATTGACCCGCGGTCGGTTTTCATGTGCCGTGCACATTTGTGATGGCGCAAGTTGAACGCAAGTGCACCAGGGTTCGACAAAATAAAGTTGAGTGTGAACCAGACCAACCGTAGGCACCAGGAACGATCGCATCAAAACATGCCCAGTGTGAAAGCCCCCTTAAAAGGATTCGTTCAATTTAAATTGAACATTATCCCATGATTTGCTCACACTCGAGCCTTATGAAAAAAAAGCTCAACTTATGCGACGTATAACGAACATAGCGCAAGTGTTTAACTGCGAGAGTAGTTTCACTTTCTTCATAAGTTGAATATGGAAGGGGGTAGGCCAGAAGCTAGAGGTTTTAAATATGGATATTTTTCTTACACCAATGCATTGCTTTGCCTTTATTAATACCCCAGAGCCGTGTCAAGTACATTTATGATGGATGGGTGCACTTTTTTTGAGCTTCAAACTCAATTATAAAGCTGCGAAGAGCCAGGATATTTTTTTATATAACTCTGTTCATCAGAAAGAAGAAAGTCATGTACATCTAGGATGGCTTGAGGGCGAGTAAATCATCAGGTAAGTTTCATTTTGAAGAACTAATCCTTTAAAGACGGCATTAAACCCTGCAAGACTTTTGGCAGGTAATGTTAATAAACCAGCAATGTCTTGAAACCGGTTTAAACCACTTTTTAACACTATATAGAGGGCAAATTAAAATGTCCTAGCAAACACAAAAGTATAACCAGGGACAAACATCGATACTTAATGCCGGAGAGAAACTTTAAGACCCTTACCACACGGATCCTGTGCCCAATAGCCTTTGCAGGAAGATTGCTCATGAACTTGGCACGAACCATTCCACTGTTTCCATGAGCCCGTGTGACTTTACCCCAGATGACGCGTGTCTTGTTGGGTTTACCGCCAGGTGTTGCAGTGGTCCTTCAGACAACACAGAACTCACATTAAACACATTGCTGATTATGGACAAAAACCAAGACCATCAATAGAAATTATGAAGCATGTCTCTGCATGGAAGGGTGAAAATATGTGTCATGATCATCTTCAGTCTTTGTATTTAAAGCGAACGACTTTTTGCACTTAGTGTTTTAAAAAAAAAAAAAAAAAAAGACCAACCTTAGGTCTGCATTCAAAAGCATTTACTATTTAAGTGCAAATATATGGTCAAAAATGGGGGTGACCGTTAAATGCATCAAATAAACTTCAAATATTAAAGGGATAGTTCACCCAAAAATGAAAACCTGTCATTTTCTCGCTCTCATGTTGTCCTAAACCCATACAAATAGTAAACTAATGCCATTTCATGCATTCTGAGTTAAACAGTTAAAGAGTTGGACTCTCATGCTAAACATTCAAAGTTTCAAAAAATGAGTTGGACGTATGACGGAGTATTTCTGTGCCAAAAATTTCAGAACGCTTTTTTCGAGTACGGCCCTGGCGAAAAATCCTTGCAAGGACACTTCTCCCGGAAAAGCGCGCACAGAGCAATCAGAGCACCCCCACCATTCGCGCAACGCTAGTCGAGAAGGATTTAACAATGCCACCAAACTAGTGTGTTTTTGGTTGTGAGGGAAAGGTAACTTTCCTAGGCTTCCCAAAGAACCCAGCATTAAGGGAACAGTGGATGCAGTTTGTTTTTCCAAGCGTGTTCCTGGCATTTTCAGTGTTTTCTAACCAAGGCCTGTTGGACTTTCAGATCGTTGCAGGCGATGAGTGAAACTGCATCAAATGTCTGTTGTTGGCAATCGGCGTGTAAATCCATATAATGCAAACCTATAGTGAATCAAAAGTTATCCATAATGCGATGCAGTGGCGTAACTTTTTTAAAAACAGGTGGGGGAGGGAAGAGTCATGTTTAACGTGATAAGATTTAACGTTGAGGATGAAACCCCTAACTATAGCATAATACAATATTGTCAGTCCTGAGATTAAATCACAGATTAGCAGTCCAGTGGTAGAGCGTTGGTCCGCCGAGCGTGTCTGAGGCTCGAATCCACCATCATATTTTTTTTCCCCTCATTAAAACCAAAAGGTGCTCATCAGTGATTCTGTATCAAGAGCAGGAACACGTGTACATTTTATTTTGTGCGCGGACACACAAACACGCGACTCTTTAGCTTCACGCACGGCTAGGGCTGGGTATTGTTCAAAACCTTTCGATCCGGTGCCAATTTCGATACCGGTTCCTAACGATACTTTTTTCGATACCATACGTTTTAAAATCCATTTCAACATCAACAAAAATACATTAAACACAAAACTTTTATTTTTCATCTTAAAACAAATTCTGGTAACACTTCTCGCTCAGGGAAACATTATTAATAAAACTGGTTGTGCTTTTTGGATAGCTTGCTCACCTCCACCACGGGGCCTCCACTGTCAAAAAAGGTAGCAGAGACTAATGTGAAGGGGGAAATAGACAGCGCTAACGGTACAGCAACCGACTAGCAGCACAAGCTAACATACATAAAGTTGTAGTCCACGTTATGAGGATGCATTCGGTTTAAGTAGTGAAATCACACTTATCTGTCAAGTATTTCTAAAATGTGTAACCTTAACGCTACGTTGGAAAAATAAAGATGTTGCCTGCCTGGTCAAAGAATAACGTTACAGCTCCTAGATTACAGAGCAACGCAGAGTTGCATCCACACATTCAAACCACTCACGTTAGCGTAAACAATTACTTCAACTTCTGTTCGCTAAAAAAAAAAAAGTGACCTTTCTTACTGCTACAATCCCAGATGATGTTGACGGGGGCGGGTTTGACTGCGATCCTCTGGTTCCATCTTTTTACAGTCAAATACAGTGCAATTTTCTGCCTTCATATTGATCCCGTGCATGGTCAAGTGCTTCATTAAATTGGTGGTATTGCCACCTTTGGTTGCACTTTGCTGACTCGGCATCCACTTTTATAAAGTGTAGCCACACTTTAGACCTCTTTGGCATTGTAAAACGACGCGGTAGAACACATGAAAAAAAAAAAAAAAAAAAAAACTACAGTTGTGTTAGGGTATCTTCAGAAATCCCACCCGTCACGTGGTGGTGGACAGCCGATCGCCGGTGCTTTAGGTCCTTACATGAAAGTATGCTACAGGCTCACACAGACAAGGCCACTTGGCTTTTGGAAACGAAATTTGGCACCGAAAGATAAATAGTTTTTCGTTCGATACCATAAAAGTATCGCCGTTCGGTGCCCAGCCCTACGCACGGCACGCCTCCCAGAGCTCAGCGTTTTTCGGAGAGACTCGGTACAGCTTATCTGTCTTTTATAAATCTAATAAAACTAAAGACTTCTTTGCGATATGAAGGATGCATATCTTACTCTACAGGTACTCAAGATTAACGTGAGATTGGCTGAAACTGTGCGTTACACACGCTTTAATAAATGCTGGGTGGCTTGTGCTGCTAAAAGGCATGCAATTAAATGAAAACATTGTATAATGGAGAAAATGCTGCATTACTGTCTTGGAAGAATTTGCGATAGTGCAAGTACACAAGTCAACAAAACATAACATGGTCCAAGTGGTTTTTGGATATTTGAATCCAAAGTCTTACATATTGAGCCATGACTTACTTTTTTGCCTTGTAGACGTAGGCACAGCGTTTGCCCAGGTAGAAGTCGACCTCTGAGCGGTTGTAGACTCCCTCTAACTTGAGCAGAGCAGTGTGCTCACGCTGATTCCTCAGGCCACGCTTGTAGCCAGCAAAGATAGCCTTGCTCCACAGCCTAAGAGGGAAAAGAGGGTTACATCTATGAGCATGTGCCAAGCATAGATATCACACTCAGGTTTACAATGCTGACAGCTTTCACGTCTTACCTTCCGGGCATGATGATACTTTGACCAGGCTAACCAACCTAAAATGAGAACATTACATAAACATTTAGTCAAAGGGTCAATGAATATGCAGCCCCTTGCAGGTCAAGGATTTCATGTTTACATTCACATTGACCGTTATATCCACAGCAGCATGTTTATCTTCCTCAATGCTATGTCACGATAGCGAAGTTCTTATACATAGTTAAACGTAGCTTATAGTTATTACTACGTCTTCGAAACGAGCTAACCAGCGTTGTAAACACCTTAAATTATTAACAACAGGCTATGTTTTGACAGAAGATTTGACAGTAATGAGCAGAAATGAGCTCCGGACCAGTTTAGCCTGAGCCGACTGGCTCAAACAATCCGTCTAAAATCCTAAACATCTTATATCGTACGTGGCACAACTCAGCGAAATATGGACTTTATTGGCATTTTTTATCAATAATGGTAGAAATTGTGGTTTACTTTACATCACACAAGGCTAAAATGTCACATTTTAAAAGTCGAGCTCTAAAACGCTCACCTGATTCAATCTCAAAAATGGAGGAAAAGGCCGCTCGCAAGGAACGCTGGGAAATTGTTGGCAACGGTGTCTGAAAATCTGCCTGACTGAAATTAAAGCGTTTTAAATGCGATTTGTTCCACCCGCATTCACGTTATACCACTTTTCCAGTTTCTTCTAAATCATCAACAACATAATAGTAGCCGTAATAATAATAATAATAA